>JAACJT020000040.1:2189835-2201735 GCA_009936485.2 Gymnarchus niloticus | reverse complement strand
AATGTTGAGACATTGCATAAGCTCGTCCAAACAACGACACGACGAATGCTCCTTAATCAAAGCTAAAGATGGTCAAATGAAATACCGAAGTGTGCGACTTCTTTTTCCCACGTTACTCTACTTGGCCCATGTATACCCCATGCCCCGGTCAATGTGGAGAGGCTTGACCAGGGATGTTTTTAATCTCATCTGGTAGGGCAGGTATGATCCTGTGAAGAAGGAAGCAATGTATCTTGGACAGGACAAGTGTGTGTGTGGGGGGGGTGTCCATGACTTCCCTCTCAAGCTTGACTGCCTGTTCTTCTCCCAGCTCTGTGCACATCTGGTGGCTCCCCTGGAGCACCCGCACCAGTGTTTTGTGAACCTGTGGCTGGCTCTGCCCAGCTACGGCTGGTGAAGTTATGGTACAACACCCAGCGCAAGGGCAAGGCACTGCCGAACCACTATAACCATGCAGTAATGTGGAGTAAGTCTCTTCCGCCAGGTCTCGCCTCGGATGTCCTCGTCAGACACCGAGCCTTATACAAAGAGGAACACCCAAGCTATGCTGGGTCTGGAGAAGGATACATGGAGCAGGATTCAGCCCAAAGGCTTGGACCACCGGCTGCAGGACCTGAACTGGTACTGTTTGCATGGTTAGGCTGCCGGTCAGGGAGGTACTGTACAGACAAGCTGACCAGACATCCTCGCTGCCCCAGATCCGGGTGTTCAGAGCACGAAACGCTCTGTCACGCCTTTTGGGACTGTGGGTATGTGAGGGAGGTCTGGACATCAGTGGAACGTCTGTGCAGGAAAGTGAACCCCAGGAAAGTTTGTGTTGTCCTATGCCAACGTGATCAAGGGGTGGCCCTCGGGCCCTCAGATTCCCTTCCCTCTCTGGATGTGGTTGCTAATAAGCATTACCAAACGCGAACTTTGGAATGCGAGGTCGGCACTCATCTTTTATGGGGTTGACTTGAGCGCCCGTGTTGTTTATCACAAGACTGTGGCTGGTTTGATTTTCAGGATGGAGCGCAACATCACTCTGTGGGGCTACAGTGAGGCCAAGGAAAGGTGGAAGGGCCTTTTCTGGCATTAGTCCCACTTGAGGTTTGTTGATGTCCGGCCTCCCGAGAAGGTAAGTGCAACAACATTCTGTTTGAGCACTCGTATGTCTTGGTTTGTTTTTCAAATAGTGCTCTGAAATCTTTGAGTTGCACTTAAAATTTTTTACCCAAGCCCCTCACAGGACCGACGGCTGGGTTATATCCCTTTTAATGGATTTTAAGCCTGGGTGGTGTTTTATGGGTTTCATGAGAACGCGCCGATTTTTACTGTCAATGTCTAATTTATGTAACTATTTAATTACCCGGCACACTGGTTTTAATTATTATTATTAACTATAGTGTTATTTTAAGCACGGTGGTATTTTAAATTGAAAGTTGTTATATTTTTGCTTGATCTTGCTATTTGTCGCTGTGTTGAAGGTTTCTCGGTTTTATTTGTGGCTGTATCGCATGTGAAGCCTGTTTGATATGATCTAGTTTGGATTTTAATGGATATGTTTTAGGAGAATGATTTTAATTGTATATCAGTTTAACTATTGGGGTGATGTGATTGGTATCTGTACTGCTTCGATTATGTTTGAGTATGAAATATCTTTTGATCGATTCCAATTGTTTTATTTTGCGTTTTAATTGAAGTATAATAAAGATATAGAAATATAAAAATATACCCACATGAGAAGAGATTAAATATTAAACTTTTCCATCTTTAGAATTGTTTCAGACATATTCTGGCATGGGGCACTGGTTGGGTAGACTGATGATTTAAGATCAGTGGAAGGAACCAAAACCTTTTGAAAAACATTCGGAAACCTGCTTAAGGTCTCTTGTGAAAATTACAAGATGTACTTCAGCTTGAAGACTGAAAGCAAAACAGTTATCAACGCGAATACAGACTCACAGTGTCCTAACAAGGGTAAGTGTTCCAGGAATCATCAGCAGAGGCTATTAGGAATGTAAGAATGCAGCACTGGGGATGAAAAAAACGCTCGGGTTGTCATACTTACCTGGGTGACCCGGGTCACAGGCAATCATGAGCAGGGGAAGAAAAAAAAAAAAAAAAAAACCTCATCCATATCGAGAGGAGGCCATATACCGGCTTTGGTGACAACAAATACACCTGCAGGGAGAACGCAAGGTCATTGTGACTAGAAGTACAATAAGGGAGAGCAAAATAACGTGTAAAATGGCTTGCCATAGTCACTCATGTTATCGTGCCATTTAGCGTCGCTCATTTGATCCTTGCGATACTTTATTTTTTTGGCTGTTTGCGGTATCTGTGCAAACGTTTCAACATATAAGTTTATGGTGCTGTGAGTGGCACTCATATCGTGCCACATTAGGGGAGCAAGGTTTTGCAGTTACAAAATTTGTCATTTTAGAATATTAAAACCATTACTCAAAGAAAACGCAAAATATAAATGTTCTCAATAAACAAGCCTCCAGCTTGCCCACCAACATATTCATGGGAAGGAAAACTCCCCCACCAAAATAATGACAATAACTTTGAAAAGAGGACTAAAAATAACAGGCACTGCAGCAGAAAAGCTGCTCCTTTTCAGTCCTCGACCTTTATAAACTACTCACCCACCTATGCTTTCTCATTGCTTATTCCTTCGGACTCAAGGTCGTGCTCAAACACACAAAGAAAGACTTTTCAAAAGGAAAATCAACTAAAAAGACATATTATGCCCTAAGCTGGAACAACCAAATCTACGTGGAACATGTGCATCCGGCAAGTCGCACAATTTTAACGTCGGGTCTCCTTACTCTTAGAGATGCGTGGCGGCTCCCATCATCCCGTTAACCCGCGGGGGATGCCGGCGAAGCACAATTATGAACTTGCCTGTGCAAGCGGATATATTCCCTGTGTTGGAGTGGAGCGCAATTAACTACCGAGCTGCCTATTGTGAGCACTAATTAAATGGATGCTCCATTGTAAGGGTTCCATCCACGTCCTTTCTGATTTCACTCTGACAGCATTCAGCTGCCAGGCCTCAACACTTATGTGAAATGAAAGGAACCAAAGGCACACTCCGGGGGCCTCACAATGAACGGTGACAGACCAGATGCCTATTTTGTATCAGTCTTTGACAGCTAAATAAAAAAAAGACAGAAATGAGAAAATTATTATAATAGGAATGACAATGCAACCCACATCCCCAAATAAATACAGCATGCTTTTTCTTATAGTCTCCTGGGTAATCATATTGTCTAGTATGAGAGAGACTTTTTTTTTCCTGGCTTAGTCATGGGCACAAAAAGGGATATCTGCTTCTGATATTGCGTGATCAGGAACAATTTCCAATTAGAGCTAAAACATTTTTAGTAGCCTGATTCCTTTGACGCTGTAAGCTGTTTTGATGTAATGAAGGAATGAACGGTTTCGCTGACCTTAATCGGACAAAATAACTTCTCCTTCCTTAAAGCACTGATAAACAGGCACACCTGTGGTAGCGTTCTGAAAACACCACCCATTACTCAACCTGAGCTAAACAGGAAAAAAAAAAAAAAAAAAAAAAAAAGAAAAACTCTAATCCACTTATCAGCTTTTCTCCCCATCTCTGCAAGTGCACATGATCATAGGTCTTAGCGATGTCCAACCAGCTGGTTTAACTTTTTCATCCATCATCCTAGGAAACAAATTTACACTGTGTTGAAACAAGAGACATACTTCTTCGCTGGGGGGGGGGCAGCGCGAAGAGTTCGGTCTTCGCCATGCCTCAATCAGCACTATAAGAAAGGCAACTGCTTCCATTATCATTTACGCAGTATTGTATCGCATGGTATCCTAGATAAAAATATTAATAATTCCACTGACTATTTCAGGAATGTTAAGGTAATCACCCACATAATACAAGAAAACGCACTTCTCAGTTGATAAATTATTATTTAAAATTTATGTAGGAGGAATGATGAAAGTGCCAGAGCGATTAAAGACCATTCATATTGAACTGTGAAAGACACGACATATTAACAGTAAATACTATGTGTGAGGCATCAAAAAGAAATAGTCAGGTACTACCATTCAATGCAGAAAAAAAAATATATATTTCTTATACCTGACAGCGGACCTACGTACAGCCTATTAGGTCATCATAAAAGGATCCAAAACAATGTTTTATCAGCAGCGTGGTAGTGGGTTTAGTTATCATTACAGGCTATTAAACAGTTTTAGACCACTTATTTGTTGTACTACATGGAGATTAAAATACAGATTGAAACATTCATTTTTTGAAATTTCACAAGACATTTCATCTACATATTTTGCTTGTTGGTTAGGTTTCGTGAGAGTTGGGTAGAATGACAAAGTGGGATGGTCTTAATGAGGCTTCTTCTGACACCTGTGTGTGTGTTTTTTTTTTTTAAGGTTAATTGTTATGAATGCAAAAAGACAGATCCATGTAGCTGGCTTTAATAGAACAGAATGAAAACACAGGTGCAATGGTCAGTTTGACCGATTTCCTACTTCGATTTGTAAATTCCGGCATTTAATGTCTATTAGTTTATATATATTCTTTTCGTTTAACTTGGCTCATATTTTTTCCTGTCCTTTTTCCATACTGCATACCAATACATGGACACAGTGAACCTAGAGCCTTTGTCAGGAAGTACAGGTCAGAAGGCAGGGGAACATACTGGCTGTGATATGAATACTTTGCAGGATGCAGAGCCACCTACGCATCTGCACGTTTTAGACATCTTAGAGATGCTAATTCAAACAAAGCTCGTGTTCCTGCTCTGTGCGCGGGAAATCCACGCAGACAAAGGGCACACATGATAATTCCCACACAGATCACAGAGAAGGGCAGAAATTAAACCCACGGCCTTCAAAATGCAAAGTCAGAGTTCCACCGACTACAACAAAGCTTTTACTGGTAAACCCAAGTCCAATGCCAACTGCTGATTCTGTCATGGAAGCTGTTAGAGGTACTCTGGTATTTGAAGAATGTCTCTAATCTCCACCATAAGCTTTAATGTGAAATGGAGCACAGCTGTAATGAGGGTAAAACTTCCAAATTAAGTTCAGGGACAGATGAAGACGACGGTAATAAACGTAAACATGGCATTTATTGTCTGGTACCAAAACATGAGATACCACTTAAGCACTGTTATTACTCAACGAACCAAGTCTTCAGTTATGCTTCTCCATTTCTGCCACATTTACTAATAAATTACACAGCTTAAATTTATATTGAGGTGTTCTAAACACTGAAATGATTACAAGCTTACAAAAAATATATAATTAGCCAGTGTAGAAAAAAGGCTAAGTGGTTCAATGTCAGTAAATGCTTGATCTAAAACTATGCTTCATTCACTAATCCCAAATCCTTAAACAGTGATTAATTTAACTTAAATTTTTCTCAGACAGGAACATGTGACACTTAAGTTCAAAAAGGAATACCCCCAAAAAATGGCTGTCTTAGAAAAAAGTTGCATTTATTTATGAACACTTATTAATTCTGCACTGGTAATAAGGAAAATCACAAATTAACAACATGGTCTAAAAACAACGATATTGTGGAGCTGAACACATAAGATTAACCTTGATATAGTACTTCAGTAAACAAACTGTCAGACTGTAATGGACCATACCCAGTAAATTTCCCTGAAAATGTCACAAAATCAACACTACTAAACGTAAAACAAACTAAATGAAATGACGTGTCATGTGACACATCTACCAACTCATCACCAAGTTCAACAAGATTTACATGTGTAAATATTACTGTATACAATGTTTTTCTATGCATCAGGGTATAAAAATGTTCTTTAAAAAGTAGAATGTGTTTTTATTTGAAAAGGGCTTAGAGTTCTGTGCTGTGCCATAAAAAATGGAAAAAAAAAACCTGACATGATTATTAGAATCAGTTCATTGTGATGGAGGGTCGATATCTTTAGAGTGTACTGTAGGATATGTAATTTAATTTTGCAGTTTCTAATCACGCCTTTGTGCTTCCATGACATGAATAAATCTATATTATATAATTATCTATCAGTAGACCTTAAGAGAGGAGTTCCAACCAACTGCAATTCCTATATTTGTGTTTATTTGTGGTTTTGGAAAATAGTATACAAGGCAATAAGGAAAAAGCAGAAGGTGTCATACTCTTGTTCCTAAATCAAATCCAGCAACGTAAAGGAATAATGAAAGATGTAATTGTAATTAAAGTATAGTAATTGTTTGTTTATTGTCAGAAATTTAGTTGCCCCTATTTCTCCTGGCATGCAGGCATTAGATCGATTAGTCAGTCAATCTTAAAAATGATCATAACCATAATCTAAGATCCACCAACAATTTTACTGTGACTGCCAAAAGGATAATTTATATAAAAATCAGAAAAATATTTCTCTCTTTCTGATTGGGACATTATACTAATATGCAGAATAGACTATCTGTTCTTTCATTTGGCAATTTACAGATGGTGAATTGGCAATTTGCAAAAACAGCTTCGAAAGCATGCAAAAAACCAGGACAAATATCACTTTTGCCAACATGAAGATACCTATATGGGCATATCAAACACATATGTTAATAATATAACCACCCATGTCAACATGCAAGTGGACATGGAGGTCAACACTGACTTAAGGACTTCTGTAATAAGGTCTGATCTTCAGAAAAGCCTTTTCACCGTAGATTTTGGCCAGATTTGATTGACCAGTTTTTTTTCCCCCCACATACTGTTAGGTTTCCATGGTGTCTATAAAAATGGCAGTCTGACGTTGTCAGTAATGCACTTTCAGGACTCCAGTGTGAAATGTACCAAACACAATCTAAAAACAATGTCTTACATTTATCCTGAGAAAATAGTCAAAATAATAAAATAGCATAATAATCCATCCAACGCCCTTATCCACATGTTCAGTGTAGAATGGTGTTGAACCAGGCAAATAACGAAAAGAACAAAGCACATAAAGATGGCCACAACCATACATATGATTGCTATGCAATAATAATAATAATAATAATAATAATAATAATAATAATATACATAAATTGTGCAGTATTATTATTAAGGGAAAAAAAATTTTAAATCCAACAATAAGAATTCTGACTACATTCTTTTGATCTACCTTAAAGATTTTGTAAAAAACAGCAGAAGAAAGTAACAGAGTGGGGCAGGTTTTTTTGTTTCCTGTTAACATGACAGCAGCCCGTTCCACTAATTTCAAGCGCGATGATTTAAACTGGTTCAAACATTAAGTGGGCAGCCGTGTCACCTTAGCAAGATAGACACGTGGCAGATGTCACCACTGACAGCTTGGTAATAAAAAAAAAATAAATAAAAAAAATAATAAAAATACCGTTGAGAATGATAGATGTAAGCAGGATCGCGGAACTGGCACAGCGCAGGAGGCAAATTTGGGGGATATCCCTGTTTCACCACATACTCGAACAACCCTTCGCTAAGCCCAGATGGCTTCATTATTGCAGTGGATGAAAACAATTTCTTTCAGATCGAAACAAAAAGCTCTCTCTCTCTCCATAGTTCAGAGTGAATTGTCTGATTATGGCATACTTGATCCGCTTGACGGCAGGCCCGTGACAGGTGAGTTGAACCCAGCCCGTTTTGCCGACCGCTCATTTCGTCCGTTAGGCTGTCACATGCCCGAGACACCGAGGCCCATGCCGGCCGTATGGCTCATGCAAGGCAGAGTCTGTGCCTCTTTCGGGAAGTCGTGCGTCACAATCCGCCCATTCTCACCTCCGCTCCCGTTCCTGCTCATTCTGGTCAAAGTGGAGCTCAACATGGCACTGTTGATAATTTGCTGGATAGGGAAGGATGGACATGAAATCAGAACTGTACAATAACAGCCCGGCTAACATGCTGTCCAAATTCTGCACTGAATTTATCATGAAACATTTCAAACTGAATTGCATCTACAAACCAATTGTAGACAAAAGGTGAAATTTAGACAACAGAGATGGTAGGTTTTTCTCATCACAGCAGTCCAACAGTGGGCATACGTGTCTCAAGGTTGGTGCTGTGAGTTGTTATAGTTGTAAGAGGAGTTCATTGGTGAAGGACCTCAAGTTGACCAGGGGAGCTGAGTCTTAGGATGCGTTTGCCAAACACCCATGACACTACGACCACAAGTATGCATGTGTAGGCGTATACAACATGTCATTCCAAAACCAAGGGTATAAATAAGAAGCCGGTCCTCCCTTTGCTGCTACAATAGCCTCTATTCTTCTAGAGAGACTTTCCATTAGATGATGGAGTACTGTTGGTGGGATTTGCTGCCATTCAGCCATAGCAATGTTAGATGGGTTGGGTATTCATGTAGGGTGATGAGTTCCTTTTCGGTCTGTGTGGTTGACCACATCACAATTGAACTCTGGTTGCTTCTAGATGTTTCCACTTCACGGTCACTTGGGTCGCAGTTGACCAGAGCAAAAAATTTGACAAACTGTCTCACTGGAATGGTGGCATCCTATGATGATGTCACATTGAAAGTCACTAACTTCTTCAGTATGACCTACTCCACAGAAAATGTTTGTTGCTGGAGATTGTATGGCTGTGTGCTTAATTATATACCTGTTCCAGCAATGGGTGTGGCTTAATTACACTAATTAATATGGGTGTCTGCATACTTTTGCCCATATAGTGTATGAATGAGCCTCAAGACACTGGTTCATATCGTCACTGCCGGTTACCTGATGACACGATGTGCATTCTCTGATCATTTCCCTAAACCCGTTATAGGTAATGCTAGAATTACTGCTGTCAGTCCAATAATCTTTAATGAGGAAGTTTCCCTTTTATTTAGGGTATCTTCCAGGATGTTGCAGATCAAGAAACCCAACGGAGGAATTAGCGGTCATCCTCCGCTGTCCAGAGTAATACATATTAAGAGCACAGGGCTTTGGCTGCAGTGTCAGCAAAGGTACCTACAACATCGAAGGAATTTCTTGCGCATGGTGGTGAATGGAGACTTACATTTCAGAAGCCTTGCTGACCTCGTTCTACATCATATCTACGTTCCTCACAGAGGTCCAGAAGCCTACTGTGTGGCATGATGCTGCTGTTTGAACTGTTCTTGTCAAGGGTCTGAATTTCATTTGGGAACGACAGCCACTGACAAACTAATGGTCCCCATTCTTGTCTAAATCGGGGAAAGTGAAGGATTACTTTCTGGGTGACCATTGTATGCCTTGGGATGTAATAAGCAATACGTCTACGAAAGTGCTGATATCCTGTGTCAATGACGAGCATTGCTATGGTAAGAATTTCATCTTTTGTGCAAGTACTCTTGGCTAGTTTTCCAATGTTGAGAGGCAGAGTTTTTTTTAAAAAGTGAGTTTGAAAGCTAGCAAAACTGCAGAATATTTGCCTACAGCCTACTCAAATTTTCACTGCACAAGTTTGAAAACTGTGGCTAACAATCTGCATGCTTAATAGCGGCTCATCGATGAATAATATAATTCCAACATACTTTGAGGGATCTGATAGATTATGTTCCACATCTGATCCTGGCCAATTACTTTAATCTCAGCAAAGTAAAGGACCACGCTGCAAAGGCACAGCAGTGTGGATGACTTTAACAAACAGCTACAGAAATGCATTGCTGAGGAACAGCAAGACGACACAAGGCAGCAAGCAGTGAGGCACAGGTGATGCAGAAACAGCTGCTGGACACACATGACGCTTTCACAGAGGAAAAACAGACAGGAAAAGCGTCCACAGGAAGCATCAAATCAAGGGGGTCTGTGTTTTCAAAGGAGCTACGGGGCAGTGTTCGAAAAAAAGAAGGGCACGACAATTCTGTCTAAGACACCATTGAAAACTGTCGCCCTTGCAACTATTGGTTAAACTCCAGTTCTGGTTTCTGACTCGATGAATAATGCAGGAAGTGAACGACACTCCCTGGGATACTAAGGACCGCCGGTGAAGCGGCAGAGCTGTCTCACCACCTTCCCGCATCTGGCGGGAGATTCGGTTCCTATCATGTCCCCTACACTGTCCTTCGGTCAGCTTAAATACACTGCTCTGCATACGTTACACCTGTACATGAATTCTTGACCATACTGCTCCTAAAAAAAAAGCATTCCGCTAACACAAGAACAAATGAATGGTATTTCTGCTGCAATAACGGAGACAATTTGACCTGTATAACGAGTCAGACTTCGTCATTCTCTGTACTGAGGGAGGCCCTTCAGAACCTCCCTTGACTTCTCCTTTTCTTCAGGATAAACTCATTTAATCTGAAACACAATAGAGCAGATGCACACTCTTCCTCACAAGTGTGCTCATTAAAAAAAAATAACCTCTTACCTCTTGAATGTAGGCAGGCACTGGGTTTGCAGCTTACCATAAATCTCGTAAAAGTATAATTTTAAGTTAACTTGTCAGGTTAAGTTTTATATCTGTCAGGCCAAACAGGAAGTTTGCTTGAAAGAAGTCCCATTATGACTGGCATCTAGTACCCCAGTCTTGTGCCCAGTGCACACCCAGCCATGTTAGTGAGCTACCTCGGCTCAGTTAACTTTTACTAAAATTAATAATCATTTAGTAAACCTTCCCTTTAAAAGTAAGCAGCTTTCCACATCCATACTGCTTATCCATTATCGAGTCCCAGTGGGCCCACAGCTTTCCCAGGATACACAGACCCTGAGTAACAGGACACCCTGGATGAGATGCCAGTCCATCTCATGACATGGGTGATTCAGAATAGAAGAGTCACACCTTATTCATCCTCCTGGCCAAAATTAGACAATTTTTGCATATAAAAAACAACTTTTAGGGGTCTGGACAGAGGGTCAGCCAGCATCCAGCAGCAACAGAACAACTGGGGTTAATGTCCTTGCTCAAGGACTCAACGGTAACACGGTCACTCTGCTGGGCGTGGGATTCAAACCAGTGACCTTCAGGACACAGGCAAGTAACCCACGGAACCATGCACCACCACAACACATGGAGACCAAGCAAAGTCCACGTGCTCAGGCCCGGGGACATGTAGAGATGCAGACATGACAATAGACAAGAAAAACATGATGACGGATAAAGACGATAGACATAAACAGACCCTTGAACAGCCCCAACACAGCTCCTTTATAATGACACACAACAAGGGGTCTGAGAAACACTGAGTGACACCTTCATTCGCCTGGATTCTGTTCTGGACTTGTAACAGAACTCCACCAGAGCCACAAGCATGGCTAGGCCCAATCCCCCGATGAGGATGTAAAAGACCCCAGCCACATTGCTGAGGCTCAGAGCACTGGTCTTGTCCTACAGACAGAGAGAAACCATGTCAGAAGTAAGAAAGAGTCAGACACACAGGAGGACATGACTGCCACCTCTGCTAATGAGATCAATAATTAAAACTAATTCCCAGTTAAGTCCTTGGCTGTAAGCATTTGATATTACCCAAATGCTAATAAATTTACTTTAATTACAAAATATAAAATACGGATCTATATCTAAAATAGCATATCCATATCTATTTATCTGTCATAAGTCCTGTATATTTTTCTATTTTAGCATGACCAAAGTGTAGCATAAGTCATAATATTATAAGGTTCAGGACATAAAATTGGCAAAACTGCTTTGGTAAGAAAAGGCAAGCAAGGTATACTTTAATAGTATTGACAAAAACATGCATGCATGCAAAAATCACAAGCTTAGGGTCAAGACATTTCTAGCTAACTATCCTTATTGGGTAATCTCTCAAGTCATAAACCACCAATCCGTAGGTACAATTTCATAATGAAAGGGGGGGGGGGGGGGGGATTTGTCCTTAAATTTCAAAATTTTTTTTTTTTAATTGCGAACCTGGGGGTTGGGTTTTTGAAATTTTTGTTTTTTTTTGTGGGGAATTTTGTGTTGCTGTATGACGGGGGCAAGGATC
>JAACJT020000040.1:2167645-2185553 GCA_009936485.2 Gymnarchus niloticus | reverse complement strand
AGGACAGGGCGGCCTGGCGTGCTGTGGTCCACGGAGTCGCGAAGAGTCGGACACGACTGCGTGACTAAACAACAACACCAACAACTTCCCTCAAAAAGATAATACAACTCACTTCTGTTAAGTGCTTCTATAGAGACCGCCTAAAGCATTTTCAAATCATACGACAATGGTGCATCTATTATAAGTGACAAGACACAAACTCAGCAATAAGTCACCAAATTTCTTTTTCCCCGTTTATAAGACATTCGGTGAAATGCTACACCCACGGAGGCTTTTTTTTTTTTATGAACACGCAGGTGAACCAAACATACACACATAGACACGCTCGTATGTGTGGCTTTCCAGCTTAAATGAGCAAAGCCGTAAACCTGCAGTAAACCAGACCACTTTGCACCTTTTCAGTCTGCCATGGTCAGAATGAACTTCCTCTATGTGACTAACAGCTAATTGATAGGTAGAAACTTTATTAATCCCCGAAGGGAAATTCGGGCATTACAGCAATAGCGGTAACACAATATCACACACAGACGACGACAACACACTTAACGAAACAGAAGATGAACAATTGTAGAGCACAAGTCACAGTACTGTACAATAGTGATACGAGGCTGTAACAAAGCAAGAATGGCAGGGAACAATCGTCTGTGCCAGAGGTCGTGCAAATACACACAATGACTGGCTCTGCAAAGTGAAGCAAAGTTGCACATGAGAAGCTTGACTCCTGAATTCAACTTTGCCCAAAAAACACCCACACCGTTACCACCTAGTCATGCTAAGCTGTCTAGTTTCCTATTGTAAGCATCTCAGGGTCCCTAAAAAGTACTCTACAAACTAATTATAATAATCCCATGTTATAAAACATAAATGCTTCATGCATTAAATAATTATGCCGCATTTAGGTTGAATTTCAGCCTCTGCAATGGATATGAAGGGGTATACTGTGCCTTTAAGAGCATCCTTTAAAATAAAGCTTTCTCAGAGCGGCGTGATTTAGTTACTTGCGCTTCATCTGCTAAGATAGATGACATCCTGTCTCCGGCTAACAAGTCGCTGGGCCAGCGCAGCCGCGACACGAATAACACGGAGGCTCTAAAAATGCCGCTCTGTAGCTGTATCTTCAAGTCAACAGCAGCCTAATTGAATCTGCATAATGGGCTGTTTAGTCGTGCACACTATGCTAATTGCTGCATTTTTTCCAACCACACAAAATTATACATTTTATCTACTCATACCACAGAATTATTAATCTACGGACTCCTCGAAAACTTTTAAAGCATATAAACTATATTATAAACAATACCTTCAACTGATATTAATCATCAAATTTATCAATCCTAAAAAAAAAAAATTGTGCAAAAAACCCACATTGAACACGTGGTGTGAGGTCCCCTGTTTGAAATGAAGTTTCCTTCAGATTATAACTGGTTGCTGAAAATGGGTGGGGTTCACCTCATTTCATCCTTTGAGATTACATTAACACAGAGACAGACTTGCAATAGTACATCCTCTCTCACACACACACACACACACACACACACACACACACACACACGTTTGTATTTCTAATTGAGTGTGGACCTTTTATTGATTTCTATGGGCCTCTCCCTAATCCTAAATATGACAAGCCTAACTCTTACCAAGCCCTAACCCAAGACGTTTGGCTCTTTTGGCTTTTTGATTACATTCACAGATTTTTATGAAATTGAGTTTTCATTTTTGGGGACACGACAAATGTCTCCACAAGGTAAAAATGTCAGGTCTTTATAACCTCCTGAGGACACACACACACAAGGGCTTCCCAGTGGTAAGGTTTAAGGCTAAAAGCTGTATTCTTCATTTCACAGTAGACACATTGGATACTGTCAGCTCCGCAAGTCTTTTTGTTGCCGGAATCATTTCTGCAATTGGAGTTTTAGGAGAAATAATTTAAAAATAATTTTAGGTGGTGTTTGGAGGCTGGGATAAGAAGCTCTAGTAATCTCCTTTGAAGGCATCTTCAGATGAACTGCACAAGAGAGACTCTGCCCACAGAATGTACAGATCTAGATTTCCGGATCGTGCAAAACCATCTGTGAGATTTTCAAGGCTTTCTCCGGACAAAAATCAGGCAGGCCTTAATCCACATCCTCCAGTCATCTTCTCATTATCTTGGACAATCTGAACTGAAAATTCACAACTTCTCACTGCGGTTTTTCTATCAAGCTATCTGTTGACCTGAGTGGGAAAAAGAACTTAAAAACGGCATTATCACCATCTTGTATGCCTGCCTTTAAAATGATACATCTTTTTTTTACGACACTCCCGTGCAGCGTAGAAACGTGAGGCAGATATCACCGCACAACTTCTGTTCCTACCTTGTCTCGCTCGCCTGTGGGTCACATGGGGTGGGCACTCTAAGGCTACACCTGTTTTTACACCATGTGCGCTGGCCAAGTGTGGTGGCAGGGTGACCTTTGTACTGCCAGACCACGATGCTCCCAGTGTGTGTGTGTGTGTGTGTGTGTGTCTTTATAACAGAGGGGTGAAGTGACAAACTTGACCCCAGGGACAACAGCACCTCAATGCTGGAATAAATCTGTCACGTTTGCCTGAAGCTGGATGTGGACAATGTCACACACCGGACAGACCTGATGGAGCTACTCTCCAACCAAAAGCCACTACAGTGCATATAAAAAGTCCACACACCCTTACTGAAATGGCCGTTTTTAGGAAAATAAAACTGGAGATGATAAAGTACAAGATTATTTTCCATCGTTAATGTAACAAGCAACCAGTAGAGTCCAGCGGAAAAAGAAATACAAATAGAAATAAAGCAATTCTCTAGTTGCATAGGAGGGCACACAAAAAATTCAAGGAAAGTGTTAGAGAGCTGAAGGTCATTGAGTTACTCAATGACCTTCAAAATCACGATCGAAGGTATTTAACACACACCCGTACTCGAAATCAGGAGTAACTGACGCCACAAAGTCACATCTTTAGTATCTTCCTCTCGAAGTCACGGGTGGCGAGGCCCCTGGGCATCGGCCCCAGTGGTCCGGCCCAAAATACAGCCTTGTATGCAGAGGGCCTTAGTGGTCAAGCCAAAGTGTGTATGCCAGGACCCGTGGTGGTCAGAATGACGTTGAATATAAAGAGGGTCTCAGTGGCCCATCTCCCATTAAAGGTGGTATGGGCCTTAGCATGTGATCCTCATGCCCTTACGAATGAAGGAATGTGTCAGTGTTCAGTATCGCTACACCAAAATTCACAGTTCCCACTGAAAAAGGGGTTCTCACGGAAAACAAACCTGGGCCCTTTTTGAAAGGCAATGAGAATTTATATTTAATACTTTAGTACAAAACTAAAAAAATTGTTTCAGTGTGCAAATGACAAGGCTCATATTTAGGGATTCTGCTTCAAATAAATGCAGAAAAACAGTAAAAAAAAATATAATTGATTTCATTACATAACTTAACTGATGTTATACCTCATTGACTGAGTCCCAAACAAAGCGAATACTCCATGTAGCTTTAACGGCACCTCATTATGTTAAGAAACAATAACTCAAGGGGGAACATTAAAAGATGGAGTTAGGAGCTGAAGACAAATTCAACTTCCTGGTATGGAACTTTGAAGTGGCAAAAAATGACATGCGGATTTGGTGATGCCTGTCTTCACAGTGGGTCGTTAAAGACTTCTTTTTTTTTTGTCGGGTAAGTAAAGAACAAATCAAGCTCGCGGCTTTGTTGTGTCAAAGCTAAAAGACAGCAGTGCAACCGGTGGATGGCGGAAAACGTGATACCGCTGTAGAGAATTTAGCCTTTCACCGATACAAGCTTAAACGTTACGTTGTTCGATTAAAACCAGTGCTCTTCACTGCAAAAAAAAAAAAAAAAAAAAAAAAATACATATTGCGCAAAACTATAATTATGTTTATGTTGGTGTAAAACTGGGACTTTACGTCGGTTAAAGTGACATTTGACATTTTAAAACACCAAGTCACCTCAAAATTTGCAATTAAAAACCAATACACCCATGAATTTGTAGAACTCAACCACGACTATACCTTGCGTGACTAATCAATACCTCAAAATGACAATTAAGTTAAACTTCCTTAAAGTTCACTTAATTGGTTAAATATATAGAATGGCAGGGGTGCTCTTGAGGAGAGGTTCTGAAGCCAAAGCTGTGTTGGTCTAGCCCCTCAACAAGATATCAGGTGAAGAACAAAGAAAAACATTTTTATTACTGTTAATTGGAATATACTGTATTCTAGCGTTAAATTTACACTTACTGCCCAGATAAATGGCTTAACATTTTCCTTGTCTGCCCAAGACTTCTCACAGTACTGTATGCAATTAAATTATACATAGAAAGTCAGAGACAAGAATGTCTATTACAGACCATAAATGTTCAGTAAGGTGTCCCATGCCATGGCACCATTACCAAACTGGCCCCAGTACACAAATTCCCTACAGAAGAAGTCGAATGACAGTGACCATGGGGGGGGGGGGGGAGCATTAATGGATATTATATTTTCCTATATAGCAGTCTTAAATTTAAACAGGTTTATTTCATTCTTATTATGTCGTTTAAGTTGATCACTGCAGAATTCTATAGCGACGTCTTCCTCATCGTCAGTGGAAATATTAGGCAATCATTGGACGATAATGTTTAATTACATGTTACATAAGCAGTAAATATGGTTCCCCTGAAATGTCCAGCTAATGCTGAACAAAGCCTGGATTTGAAAGTACTGCAAACCGCTGGGAGTCGTGCTGGTCGATGGTGAAGATGACGACATTTTTGCCTACGCACTAAAGATGACCCAGTCAAAGGGGGAGATTAGCGGTGTAACTCTACGCTGTACATCCTCTACAAAGCCAGAGGTGGCCCGAGGGGGACAGACCCAAGTCCCTGGCTGAAACTGCCAGCCTCCTTGGATAGATTAATATTCATTTGTCAGAATATTTCCAGATTCCTGAGGAAAGCCCACACTCGATGTATCAGATACGACACGTAGGTTGGGAAGGGATATTTTACTAGTTAGCTGTGGGGGGCATTACTTAATTCTGATAAATGATGCACAGCCTGAGTCACACCGATCCACTTGAACAGGCCTTGTAGCCTGAAGACCAGGGACAAGATATAGCAAGCTGTGTTTCTACAGATGAAGGCCAAGAGCTTGAGCGAGGGGGCTGTCGGCATCACAGACGTGGCCCTTCTTCAGGGATGGATGCACGTGACCGTTATTGTGGCTCTGCTCCCCACCGCAATTAATTCAGTCAAAATAACTCTGGGGAGAGAAGGAAGTCCTTTGAGTTAACGTACGCCAAGGTGAGGCACAGGGATATTGCCCTTGCTGTGCGAAAGGAAACGTAGAGGTGTTTTGGCAATGGAACAGGTGCTGAAAACCCTGGAGGAAGTCAGAACCCCCCCTCAATGAGTATAGTTAAAACCAAAACGTAATTCATAAATACAAGACTATTATGCACAAGGACTGGCTGGATATAATGCATACAAAATGAGCAAATAAAAGCATATCATATGTACAATAATAAATTATCCAGAATTGTAAATCGTACATAAGGGATATCTGTAATAATGGGCTGGGAGTATTTTTCCCCCCCCACAGTATTGGGGTTACACAAAGTTAGCCTGGCCTACGGAGAGACTAAAATATTGTGTTGCCATAGTAATTGGTCTGGCTACACTTTAAACCAGCCGCGTGCAATAACTTCCAAAAGTTCTCGCTAACTCGGCAATCTTGACTTGTGAAACCAGCCTCAGGGATGAAAGAATCCCATTATGCAGGAGAGCAGGTTTGCCTTCAGATATACCTGCCAGAATTTCAGGGCACCTTGTCAGCATTTACGCAGTTTTTTTTTTTTTTTTTTATAAATTGCTTAAACACCTAACACATCCCTCAGAATCCTGTTTCCTGCTTTGCAATTTGTGCCACACGTTATGGAAGGAAAACCTTTATCAAAATGGCACTCTCTACTACCGGTGGAAAATATTCCTCGTCACTGCTGAAAAGGGCTGCACCTCATGCTTATTATGTCAATCAGGATGATACTACGAGAGGAGTGAAGTCCTTTATGGTCCTGGCTCTGACCCGGTCAGTGGGGGGGAGAGAAAAAAAAATCACTTGTTATTCGTTCAGCTATATATTTTAATTCCACAACTGTCCATTCAACGAGGAGGAGGAGTCTGTAGCTTATCTCAACAAGTGAAGGCTGCTAGGGAGGAGAAACACTGGACAGGAAGGCATTGTTAATTAATAAATATCATCATCACCACCACCACCACCACCACCAATATAGCTGAGGTCAAAAGTTTACACACAAAATCTGATAGAGTAAATCAAGGATCAAATAACTGCCTCTTAGCTATTATTTGGGTATTCTCTCTCACGGAAACAAAACAGGTACCAATTGACTTCACGCAGGAAATGTATGGTAACGTGACGTGTGGAGGTTGTGAAACACTGGACTTTGATAGTCAATGACTGATAAAAATGACACACACACACACACACACGATTCCACATAGAGGACAAAGCAAAATGACAAAGCATTTTTGGGTATTTTGAATGAAAATGTAAAAAAAAAAAAAAGGGTTCAAGTTAATGTTGTTACACATACTACAGCACAAAATATCACGGCCACGCGGTAAACCGGGATAACAGATGGAGAAGCGTAAACAAAAGCTATAGAATGGCCAAAATAAAAGAAGTGTTAAAGGCCTAAAAAACGCAGTCAATTTCAAACGTTATTCTAAGCAAGACTCCCATCAATTGCAATTTTTAATCACAGACTCAATTCCCCCCGGTCGCAAGTGACCTTTTATTACATGGTATGAGATTTAATAACACATCACCTCCGGACAGCAAATGATTGCGTTTAGTTAGACTTCACTGGCTATCCATCCATCTTCCAACTGCTTATCCTGTACGAGCCTGCAGGGGTGGCCTAGAGCCTATCCCAGGAAGGCAGGGGTCCACCCTGGATGGGATGCCAGTCCACTGCAGGGCTTGCGTGCGAACGCACGCACGACACGCTTTGGGGAATCTAGAGACGATAGTCCAAAGGCATGCAGTTATGTAGGTGTACCGTGCCAGGAATCCTACATGATACTGCAAAAATGCACGTATTCCATACACACATGGGGGATTCAAACCCACAATGCTGGAGGCATGATCCACATCCAAAAAGATGTAAGCAGATAGGAAGCTGATGCTACAAAGGAGTAGCATAGAAAAAGTAGAATTTGTCAGACAGGAAGTGGGAATTTTGAAGAATATTAATTGTCATAATAGAAAATGAGAGAAATTTGTATCAACAAACTATTGTAGGTAAAGACAAGCAAAGCAAGTACTGTAGCTTTAAAATTAAATGCAGGCTAACTCCTAGTCATCTGCAACTAAATTTTTTTTAAACCTCTAAGACTGCTGTGTATTTATATTTTATGAAATTTTAGGTGTATTCTCCAAGCTACGGCTTTAAGAAAGGCTGAACAACATTTAAGAATCAGCACTACAGCAGGTATTTTGCCCAGTTGACCGCAGTGTACCATGGTGCCAAATCACAACAGGAGCTCTATCACCACAGTGGTGCAAAGACTGCCAAATAAATGGAAGGTTATCTCCCTGTGAGATTTCTCCCAACCAATGATTCTTTGGTTTCTTAGCAAAACAGCCCACGATCATCATCATCATCTCCTCCTCCCCACCACTTGTCCTCGCGAGGGTCTCGGTGGCAGCGTTCCAAAACGACAGACTCCAACTCCTTGTGGGCCATCCAAGGTGCTACCAAGAAGGCTTCATTGTGTTCTGGGTCTGCTCCGAGGTCTCCGTCCATTGGGACATGCCCAGAAATGTGCCTTGGAAGCCAGCTAGGTTCCGAAGGAGTAGTATTGATCTCAAGGCCCATCCAGAAGTCCAAACGTCTCAGCCTGTTGCGGAGAGTGAGCCCGGCCGTTCTCGGGGGGAGGGGGGGCTTCATTTCGTATGCTTGGTCTCAACCTTATTCATGACCTTAGGAGACGACTGGGACAAGAATTGGCTGATAAAAAAAAAAAAAAAAAAGTGAGCCTCAAATAACTTTTCCAGCTCATTTTCCAGCCACAAGCCTGCAAAACTACAGCTACCAAACTAAACTTCCCTCTTAGCGTCACCTGTTAGTAAGCTCCCGAGGTACTTAAACCCCTCCACTGTGAAGAGACTCCCCTCCCAACGCTTATCGCTTTCATACACTTAAGTAGTGGCCCCTGTAATCTTATAGCACCTCCCACATCATGTGATCATATTCCTTTTCCACAAAGCACAGGTAAAATGTATCAGCGTATTTTTCCATCTTGTGCCGGAATACATACTGTTCCTCTTAAATGTGAGGGAGGGGCCCAACTATGATACTTTGAACAGAAGTTTTTGTTGTACCATGAAAAAAAAAAAAAACCAGAGTTCCCTGCCTGGAGCAGGATTATTGGCACCCAGCTCTGGAGCTACAGTAGGTGTGCCAGTGAGTGCTTACTAGCCTTATACACACGTACCTCAGTTGGAACCGGCCAGAAATTGATACGTGTTGATGTTGTGTTGGCTTACCAGCTAAAAGGTAGCATAATAGCATGGTAAGTTCACATATAGATGAACATACGCGAGTTATACATGACTGCCTGGTGATTTAGCAGCAACTGTTAAGAGTCAAAATGACAAGGCTAATTTCCATAATTTTGCCGTTAGGCAAAAAAAAAAAAAAAAAAAATCTGCGGCAAACAAGAACCCACAGTTCTCCACCTGTGAATAAAGACCACCACAGTCAACCTCTCCTGCTTTTTTTGGTACTTGAACAAAGCTTTAGGCAGGAGAATGGCCCATAACCCCTATTTCGTTTCATGCTTTCTGTTAGTGTGAGGCTGATCCATTTGACTGAGATAGTAGATCACAAACAGGAAACCTGCCCAAACAGAGCTTAAACGCACCTTTTCTGCCAAGAAAAAAAGTTTAAAGTCTGCCAGAGTTCTGCTGTCTGACACGCAGTCAGCTCCTGCCTATCTGCAGTACATAGAAAGGGCAGTCATCTTGGCAGAAGGGTGAGTGGTGGTGTAGGTTTGAGAGCCCGGGAGCTTCACAAAGTCACGTCTAGTGCATTCATAGATAGAGGGATGCTGCGTAGAGGCTAATTACAGTGGGGAAAAGGGAGGCGGTGAGCAGCGGTTTTGGACGATTTTTAGTGGCAAACTGAAGAAAACAGGAATTCACAACGAATAATTACCACACTGTGCACGATTTGAGTGCAAATCTTTGTTCACTCATAGCTCCAATTGACATCTCCTTTGTCCCTGACACTGAAGCGGTATGGGATATGTTCCAAGCCTTAGCGCTGCAGTCAAACCTTTACCAGCTAACTTGCTATTAACTAACGGCACGTAAATTCATGAGGAGCCAAATGTTTGACATAATAATGTGCTGAACATAACAAGGAGGCAGCAAAAAGCATGGGGAGCGTTGATGAAACGTTTTACTTTTAATGAATGGCAGTCATACCAAACTTGAGATCACAATGTAGCACGGTGTTACAGCGATCGATTAATGATGATTGTGGGCTAGTAGTTTAAAACGAGGCATTTTCTCCCAACTGTGATGAAAATAAATAAGAGACAACATGTGGAACCATCTTTAGTCAAGACCGTACAAAGAATACAGAGGGGACCAAAATAAGGTGACACCCAGAAGATAGTAGCTAGCCCACTGTTTCATGGTCCTGTCTGTCCAATTATTTCGTGACACCACACTGGACCACTGTACACCTGCCCCCAGCCAGCCTATTCAATACTACTGACGGCGTCACAAATGATATCCGGGATGACTTCAGAACCACTGGGAGTGCTGGGGCATCACGTCCGACACGAGGATCTGGTGCTGGGAGAACCCAAGCCACATCCAAGGACCAAAGAGCCTTGTTATTTCCTCCCGCGCCGACTCGATCTGCGAGGGTGGTGGGAGACACGCTCACTCGTGTTTGTGGGAAGGGGGGGGGACTCACACAGAGCGGAGCACATCGCTGCCACGCTAACGTCAGCCGGAGGTAAGGGAAAGACCGTCCGCATGCCAGTTTCATTTCTCACTCTCTGGCCCCCACGGACAATGATTCAGAACAGCCTGTTCGTGCTGGAGGTGCGACAGGGAAGGATCCAGCCCAAGGCTCCTTCTGATGAGACTAAACCCTAAACTACTCCGAACAAAACAAGAAACAATCGGCTGGGAGTAAATGTATAAAGCATCGGCAGAATCCCTTACGGGCAGAAGTAAACAAGTAATTTCTCCTTTCAACCGAGACTCACAGCAAGGGAAGGAAAAATTAGCAATGCGAAAGATTACGAAACAATGCGCCAATACCCAAGATGCACCTGTGCCGCTGAAGGGCATGCGAAGCAGGACTGTTGACATTTCCCTTTTGTTGGCAACATTGTAAAAAGGTGGGTTTTCTGACACGGCGAGCAAACGGCAGAATTGCAGCTGTATCTCCAAAAGATCGATTATTTCGGGAGATCCCCCAAGGGAGGCCAGTGCGTACGCCCCGGCGAAAATGTCAACTGCTAAATTTACACATCCACAAGCGACGCCAAGGAGCAGAGGCGTGATCTTTCTGCGATGGGAAGACGGCGTGCTGGACCATTGCACGGCTGACCTGTTTAAATCCACAAGTCATGAGCGCAGTCAAAAAAAAAAAAAGCATTAAATCAAGAAAGGACAGAATGGGGTGACAGAAGAACATTTCGGCATGTGTGGAGAAAAGGCCATGGAAAGGGCTGAGAGTGCAAAAAAAAAAAACTGCCCGAAAATATCCGGTCTCCACTTTTTCTGCTACCTCTAAGGTAGTCTTGAAGCGAAGATGAAGGTCACTTATCAAATGCTCCATCTCTGGTATGGAGAATAACTAGAAATGACTGACACTTTGGCAAAGGCGGGGGTCACACTGAGCAAAGTGCAACGCACGACACCGGCGGGATTACGATGAATGTCAATGGAAGATGAGCGGCCTCATCTGGCAAAGTTTATCAAACCAGCTGAATTCAGCTTTGAAGTGTTACTGTACTGGAAATAAAAAAAATGCACCATTTATAATCGTACCATAAATGGTCATTGTCCACTGTGAACAATTAAGTAGCATCATCCCTACGTTTTCTAGTCTTGCAGCCAAAAACACACAGTCAGGTATGCAACATGCACATCTCAGACTCCGAATACATGCCATTTTGCACATTTAGTAATTACACACATACTTGTGGTAAACCCTCTGATGTTTAGTAGAAATAGGTAGGCGTGATAGACAAATTGTTTTTTCTCTTAGAGATGTCAGATAATTATGACAAATGCTGTGTGTGTTGTCGTCTAGCTAGACAATTTTATTATTTATCAAGCTGCAGTGTGTATATAACACTTGCATGCTGAGGAAAAATGGGCGGTAGAGCAAAACGAAAGCATGCTTGCGACATATCTGGCTGGATTGCGCGTCACGCTGAACCAAATCATCTGGCAAATAAAGAAAAAGGAAATTTATGGCAACGGTAGACAGCTGGAATCCAGCATTCACATCACCATGGCGACTGAACGGCAGCATGAAGGCAATGAAACCACCTGACCCTGATTATTCACTGACTTGATCGTTAAGGTTAAACGGCATCAGCCAATGGGATCCATCCATTAGGGCTAATCTGGTGTATCTGTTCATGGAGGTTGTTCTGTTTGAAGGTTCTTTATGCTTCTAGGCTTTTCCTCTGAGCCTTGCTGTCTTGTGCCAATTGCCAATTCTTCATCCCACAGCATTGAAACAACTAAATTTAGAGAATCATTTTAATTTTCTTCAGTGCTATAAGTTTGATTCTCAAATACTGCCAATGCATCAACTATACGGAAATCTGGTGCCATGAGGAGAAGTTGGTTCTATAAGGAAATCTGGTTCTAAAGCTCCATATCTACCCATGGAGTAACAAAAGACAAGGAAAGAAATATACCAAAATTTCACTAGGATGATTTTCAGAATGTACAGCAATACGTCTTTATGGAGAGAGAGAGATAGATAGATAGATAGATAGATAGATAGATAGATAGATAGATAGATATAATGGTCACATTAATACATCTGATGACAGCAATCTCAACAAGCACAAGGCAGCAAGATTTACTAAATTCCAGTGTCCCACCATGAACATCCCATCATGTTGTTATGGTGATGGATATCCAATGCTTACAAAGTGGGTGATATCACCGTGCTAACTGCACGTATACAGCATTCACCTAGGACCAGGGTGCAACATACAGACAGCACTCCAGTTGTGGCTGATAGACTAGGTGAATAAAAAAAAAAAAAAAATTCAGATTAATTTCTTCTATGACAGAAATGTAGGCATTTCCCCCGCTTTTTCTGGGCATGGAGAAGCCAGCATATGCATCTGTGGTCATCTTGTTATGGGATGTCTTGTCTATGGATTAGCACGTGAGCATACAGCTGGTTCCCTACCTGGGTGAAATGTCACACCCTTGCTGCATGAACGCTCCCAGGGAGAACCACAAGCTGTTAAAGATCCCAAACTCGTTGGTGTGCTCCTGGATCTGTGGCTGTGGCTGATTCTGCGGAGTCTGGGACTGGTTCTCCGGTGTCGGTGACTGCGGGGTCTGTTGCGTCTGGCTGGCCTGCTGTTCCTCACCGTCTTCGGGCTCCTCCCCGTGCCACTCGTACGGGCTGAAGCGGCTCACCAGGAAGAGCACCACACTCACGCCGATGTAGGCGAACACGATGCACATCCAGATCTCGTAGGCCAACGGGTCCAGGAAGGAGAACACGCCCGGCTTGGACTTCGTCGGCTTCTTGATCATGATGGAGATGCCCAGGCTCATGAAGGGCTTGGAGAAGTCGATGACCTCCTCCCTCACCAGGGTGATGGTCAGCGGGGCAACCGCCACGTCAGCTTTCTGCAGGGTGGTACACAGGTCAAAGGTTACCTCATGTGGGAGCTTTGATTATAATGACTGTGAGGTAACATAACACCCAAAGTAATGCTACTGAATGATACCAAAACCAGAGTCCCAAGAGAACAACTGGACAACATGAGGGGAGCGTGTAAAAGCTGCATGCCTGGCATGATTTGAACCCCCAGCCATGGAAGTGTGTACATCTGACCAGATTTCATACTTCCATTGACTGAGCAGTGGCACAACTGCTGCTCCTGTAAGGTAGACAAACACGCAACAGAAAAAAGGGGGTTCAGACCCACGCCCTCCCATTACCATAAAGGGAGGCACTGAACCTCGTCTCAGAGTAACATAAAGAGCGGGGGTTCAGACCTGTATCCTCTCACTGTAAGCATCATCTGAGGTGAAGCTGCGACATCATTAAACAAGTTTTTGTTTGAATCATTATGATTTCCTTTACAAACAAATAATGGAGAGATACAGAATAAGTTTAAATGGTTTTATGCTAAATCAAACAAGACAAGTTACTTCTTTCCATGACCTTGCAGAATCTGTACTGCATGTTCCAAGAGTGTTTACAACGGCCCTTTTCATTTTGTCCTTGATTTTGGGACTCTGTTCTGCTTTTTTCCCCCCCTGTGATTCATGGCCTGAATCGCAGTAGACAGCCATCCAGATCTTAGGAAAGAGACGGCAGAACGGTCCACTCTCCTTATGGAGGGGAAATTAAAATGCTGCAGCTCGACACTGCTGGCACAGTGAGATGCTCCTTGTTAGCACCTTTAGGGACCATCAACAACACTTAGAATTCTTAAATGTTAAGATATTCCTTTAAATGAAAATAGTGAGGTAAACGACAGAAGATCATAGTAGGAACACCATATTGTTTTATGTACACAAGGGAAAGAGCCAATAGTTCTTAATGCACTGGGCACCTTAATGACTGCCTCTGGTATTATGAGTGGTCAACTCAGCACAGTTCTGTGGCATACAGTTTACGATGAGTGTAAAATGTGTGCCACTTCAGGCAGCGAAAACGGAAGCAAACAGTCCCCTAAAAGTGACAGGGATCGATAGGATCAACCTTCTAGGAGAAATGGGATGAATGTCAATGATTAAGAGACACAGTTTTAGGAGAAACGGGTCTAGCACCCGATCCATGACAAAATAGACCCCTACCCTTTGCATCTCTTTGTGAATAGACGCTCCCCTACCGTGACACTGGAGGTACTCCAAACACATAATATTTTTCTTTTTTTTTTGGGGGGGGGGGGGTTTGGTCTACATCGTTTACGACCGCTTACCCCATAGACCAGCTCTCCCACCATGCCGTTCCACATTTTGGTTTCAGAGTCTCGGGCCCCGTACTTCCCGTCCGGCACGATTTCCAGCTTGTACGTGTAGCCGACGTGCTTGGCGATCTCGGCGGCGAGCTCCACGCAGTAGCCCTCGTATTTATCGTTTCCCACCAGCTGATCGTGATTCTTCTTCAGCATGACGTACGGCGATTCCTTCATACCGCAGAGATATGGAGATACCTTTAGTTAAGGGGGGCTTTCAATTCAGTTCATTTTTATAGTGCCTTTCACCACGCAGCTGCCCGAAGGCACTTAACAGGAGTGTGCTATAATTACGACGTACTTGGATGAAAGAGAAATTTAGTTCTCCTGGAAAAACAGTCATCGCATAACACTAGACAGACACACATGGGCACAACAAAACATGCATTGTGACGAAGTTCCCTTCTGCTGTGTCGTCTTACTTGCTATTGAAATTTAAGCTGTGAATGTAAAAGAAAAAAAAAAAAAAAAAAAAAAAAAAAAACACTATTACCATAGACACAGGCAAGGTTAGGTCTTGCCAGTGACCGGACCTCATATCCCAAGCCATCACCAATATAGACAGGACGGCAACTGAGGACTTCCAACAAGAGTGAATCACTGACAACAGCACTGACCACGTAGCCCTGAATCAGTCGATATGCAAAAGAGAAAAGGAGCATCTGCTAACAAAGCAAAGATGATGGGCAAGATGTACTAATGTTCTGATGGCACTCTGCTCCGTTGACGTCATTTTTCAGTCGATTCAATTCTTTGAAATGGCAGGCAACTATTATGCACAAAGTACCTCTTCTACCTAAAGCGTCAGATTGAAAGGAAGTTAAAGCCTGTAAATTGGGATGGAAAAAGGCTTGAAAAAGAAAATAATTAAGTTTATCAAATGACAGGACTATTTTTCTGCGGTGCCTAGAACCGAGAAACCCAGATAAACTGTATTACTTAGTATATAGGAACCCCAATGCATAGTTTGAAAGCACAAATGAAGTTTGGAAAGATGGGTAAGGGAAAATGTTTCATAATAATGGAAAAAATTAATTCCATTGACAAATACGGGGCTGCAGTAGGCCTTGAGCTTTTACCAGGAAGCACAGCGCACAAGGGAGGGGACACCTGGGGATGGGATGCCAGCCCATTGCAGGACACACACTTTGAGAGACACCAATTCACCAAAGACTGCACGTTATCGCCCCGCACAAACACGAAGACGCAAAACATCACACACAGCGGAAAACTCAACACGCCTATCCAGAACTCAAACCCCCAATATGAGAGGTGTGACGTTACATCGCTAATCACTTAGCCACCATGCTGTGTTGACAAACGCATTAAACAAAACTTAAACGCCATGAGAAGAAAGCAGCAACAGGGTCATGGTACAAAAATAAAGAAACAGATCTTCCGAGGTGATCCTGCTGTGAGTCGGGATTACAGGGCACACGGGAGCTGAGCCTTTGCCTCTACGAGCTGCGTACTTGCAAGAACCCCAGGGAATCTGTAGACTGAGGCAACAAAGCACAGCCAGCACAGTGACATTCTCACAACGTGATGGCCAGAGATTCGCGGTGGCAGCACGTGAAAGCCACAGCCTCCCCATACGACTTGGGGGTGGGGGGGGCCGTCTGACAGCACAATTGCTCTCGGTATTTCATCATAATCCAGGCCGATCGGTTTCTACAGAGCCAGCCCTCCTTCAACCCAGGCGGCAGGGGGTAGAGTCAGCCGCCGAGTGTCGCTGCATGCGGAAAGAGCTCCTGTGAGGGCCAGACGGATGCATTTGTGCAGTTAGAATAAAACGAACGAACGAACGAAAGAGATGGAGATCATGGAGTGCAGGCTGAAGCGAAGCCCATGCTGGGAATTCACCAACAGAAATGAGGGGAGTTTCCTGAAGAAAGTGTCCAAACCACCCTAAAAATCAGTGGCCCCAGATGCCAGAGGAGTATCGTTGCGGCCAAATAAGATTTCATTTACAGCACTGCCCATCTGTTTGTATTTAATAAAAGACCACCGTTCTTCTGAAGCAAACAATACTGCTGGGATTCATTTCAACTGCACGAGCTGTCACTCTACAGACTGGTCCCGCCTCCTTTATTCTAAGGCCAATGGCACCTTGTTGTTCCCACAAACCCATTTCTCTGAATGGACGATCATTGTCACGACAGATATGACAACAGAACGTAGCTTTTACAACATTCATTAGACTCCAATTTGGTTTAAAATGTTCAGAGAAGTACCAATATGGCCACTTCAACGAGATAAGTGAGACCTACCAGGATGGTGGTAACGATGTAGGTCCTATTTTGCAATCCAAAGGTCTCGTTGCCGCCATGAAGGTACGTCGCTGTGCTTATGTATCGTTCTTCTTCGTTCCAGTACCCAACCTGGCGTCAACGCAATACGCAGGTGAAAACCCAGCTGACCTTCATAAGAACTTTATCCATCCATCACATGGCACACGCACACAATCACACTCCAGGAGCAATTTGGAGACACCAGAAACCTTAACCACATGCCTTTGGACTGTGGGAAGAAACCCCAGCACCCATAGTGGGGAGACTTGATAAACACCAAAAACAGCAAACAAACACTTCATAAGAACCGTATTCATACAAAAGGGCTCTACTCACCTTGGTAGGTCCATCTGGGCCCAGTTCCATGACACTGACTGTGTAGTTGGTGCGTCGACCCTTCTCGTTAAACTGTATGTGTCCCGTTAAACCTTTTATCTGAACCTGCAAAGTTACATGTGCAGTTTAGTGAATCTGGGTAACTCATTTCTGGGAAGCAGAGCTGCTCGATTAACTCGTTTTCTTTGATAACATTAACAGTTCGATCAGACGTATAGCAGCACGTACCTGCTGCAGGGCTCTCTGGATGTCAATGCCCTGTCCCCAGGGTGCTGGAGGGTTGGCCAGGCAATCGCCCGCATTGCCCCGTCGAGAGATATCGATTCGCTGTCTGCGAAGGTTCTGGAAGGCTGCCGCCATGACACTCACACCGTCGTAGGTGAGGGCTCCAGTGTACTAAAGAAAAGGTGGAGAGAGAAGAAAAAAAAAAAAAAAAAAAAAAAAAAAAAAGTTTGTAATCATCTCCAAGTTCAACTGAAGATTAAAAATTCCACTCCAAGTTATTAAATGTCATTGGCATGGCAACACTTATCTTCACCAAAATGTGAAGCGTTTCATAGTTTTGAGGGTGGCTAAATTTGTTCTTTTTTGTACAATACATTAACCTGAAATGACAGAGGTTGAACATGACCTAGGTTTTACCTTGAGCCTTTTCTTGGGGGCTTTGATGTCTTTACTGTCAAATTCGAGCCATTCCTGTATTGTCCTGCTGACGTCTGGGTCGGAGTAGTTCATTAGCTGGAATCCTGTCACATTGGCGCCACTCTTCTTAAACTCTGTCAGGTCGATGTCGAGGAACCCCTGAGAGACAAATCCAGAGATCCCGGAAGTCACTTCCGCCATTTAACAACCTGTACAATTTGAAAAACAAGTACAAGTAGCGCCAGACAGAGCGAAGCGGCCGGGCCCAAGCCGAAAGGACGCTCAGTTGTGGATGCGTCTGGTAGCGAAGGGAAAGTCCGATGCTGCAAAGAACAGCACTGCAT
>JAACJT020000040.1:2112099-2143298 GCA_009936485.2 Gymnarchus niloticus | reverse complement strand
CCCTTCTCTTCAAGGCTACCCCATTTAAACAACCATTAATTAAAATCAATAGGGCACACCCATCACAGAAACAGGGTGGAACAATCAATTAGGCACAACCATTCCAGAGGCAAGGTGGGACAACCCTTCAAACAAAACTACATTAGAAAGTCTCAAATACAAATACGAAATGTCCAACTACACATTTAAATCCCCCCTAAAATAATCCAATCATTATCAATGTCTTAAAGCTACAAAGATCAATACAGAGAGGTGAGACCTTCCTCCCGTACATGGCCACTGGGATCCCAGGTTAACACTCAAATATTAAGTGGGTGAAAAGGGAGGAGTACTCCTCTTCACACCAAAGTATTCAAGTCTATAGATTAAATGTCTTCATTTAAATCGGGGAGGGCATTCCTGAATGTTAGAAGCCGACAAAGCAGGCTTCAAAAAAATCCTATAGTTAATCCTGTATTCTGATTGGAGAGCACAAAGCCTGAATTCTCCAATCAGAATACAGGATTAACTATAGGATTTGCTAACGTCGCATTCTCGAATACCCCCAATCATCCTGAACCTTGAAACAAATTTTAAAAATGCACAGGACTCATTAAAAACACAAGAAATGTCTACGGCTCATTATCCAAAGCACTCAAAACAATTCTCAGACTCTAACATTTCAATCAAAGATTCTATCAAGATGACACGTTCAAGCCAGCATGACCAGCCATGCTAATGGTGACATTACGAAAAGTATTTCTTTCCAGACCAGACAATGCCAGCTTTGAATTTACTAAAAACAAAATGACAAGAAAGCATTAAAAAGCTTAAGCATGTAGTCGATTCTATGCATTTCTACAGGATAATTCTCACTGTATATACCCTGAAAACACCATCCTGTATGAGGAAGATGATGTTTCAAACATCCAGCTGAAATCAGGCCCTAGAAGTTCAACGGAGGTTCCCTGTACTCCTACTGACTGCCCTGCATTGGTGACTTTCATTGCGGAGCACCAGATCACAGGCTCCCCACGCCAAGTTACTGCCCCCTGAAGCCCGTTCTCAGCCAAACACCTTCCAGGTTCCACATACTCTAATGTAAAATTATATAATTTCCCTGGAGGTGACCAGTCTCTCTTCAGCTAAACAACGTCAATCCCAACCTACTTAAATGGATTTCTGCTCCGACTCCACCTGCTTCACACATTTTAAAACTTCAGTGCAACAAGCGACACAGCTTCAGCCAGGGGATCACAAATCAAAGATTTTAAATGCTTTGCTGACCAGGCTAAAAGACACCGGCTCCAAGGTTCTGTAATTATACGAGATCCACCTCTGAATAATGCAACACACACAAAAGACACCACATTTGATACATGACTGATGAGGCATCTATTTTTCTGAGTGTCCTAATATAGCAGAGATTTCATACGAACATTTCGCTTCACAGCAACATGAGGACAGAAAGGGCTTCTCACAGTCATTGTGATTACACTAGGCAATGGCTCATTTGAAGAGAAGGAAAAAAGTAATTTACATGTTCTTCGAACATGCATCCCATACATACGTGTGATCGTGGGTGTGATAATCTTGCTCATATTCCATGACTGCAGCCTCTGAAATGAGCAAGGCACCACTGAGACCGTCTTTGAACCAGAACTCATCATATACATTGACAGGAAGTCGTTATTACGGTTGCAGCAGACAGATTATTGTGTGTGGTCTTGCCAGCTTTTTACGGTACGGCAACCTCATCGTCACCAGGCGTAAACATCTCGAAGGCAGCCAGTCACAAAAATAAGCAAAGCAGCTTTGAGATCTACTCTGTGTCAGCAGTTCTTTGACACATCATCGTGGTGAGGGAAATCCAGCTCTTACGGGCAAGCTGTGATGTAATACTTTTAAACACAGCTGGAATGTGATGTCGGACTGGGTCTCCATTACGCACTTTGATTTACTTCGGTGGCCAACGATGTACCGCCATGGTAAATAATGCAGCGATGGGGTGCGAGCGCCCTGTGGTGGGCCGACTTCCTGTTCTGCATATCCACCGACGCACACCACATGTTAACCCTGAAACGCATTTAGGTTCAAAGGACGCGATTACGGAAAAAAAAACAGGTGGGATGACATTAGAGCTACCCTTTGAATTGGCAGGCTGAGCAATACCATTAAAACACCAAGAGGTACACCAGGCGTATGCAAATATCAACCCGCTGTCTGACGCTAAGGTTACAGGTAGCAATAAAAAAAAAAACAGGAAGAATCACTCAGCTCCTGTACAACATCACACCTCCAGCTATCCTTGGCAGTCATCATTTTAGCATGCTGGCTATCGTGGCATAATTTTAGGTAGGAGTACTCTCACCGACAGTAGTGTTTGCAGTGACTGCCCAGCGCTTGAGCTCTGAGTCTTTGACATGGTGATTCATGTAAATGTTCCATCCGTTTACCATTGCCTGCATTTTTAAATGAGCTGTAAGAATCCCGTCACAACACATACCTCACTAATCCTCAGACAAAGCACAGTAAAGCATATACATTTCAAGTCTAATTCTGGTTAACATGTCTAATCAGATGGGCATAACTGGACAGTAAAGAATTTTTTTGCTTTAATTATCAGAAAACTAAGCTAACTTTTCCTCCTTGGGGGGCATTGTGACTGATATTCTCCTTTGCACAAGGGTTCTGTCACTCTCATCAATACTGAATGGTACCACGTTAAAGGACACAGTGTGATTCATGAGCGCACACAGAGCAGTAATACAAACCCACCGCTGCACAGACTCCCGCATCCACGCTTTCCTTCCTGTAAGCGTGCTCTGCAGACAATGCCGACGTTTTAAAAGGAACACAAACCGAAAACGCAATCATAAAATACATTGGATAAATTATTTCATGGAGTGCCATTACAAAACATCACATTTAAAAATATTGCTGTACTTCTGGTTGACGGGTGAGAAGGGATAGACTGAAAGTTTGATATGTTTTGAGCAGAAAAAGCATGATAATGGGCAAATTTTGATTATGTACTTTCAGTAAAGTGGAAAAAAGTAATTTACATATAAGCATGTTTATACAGCTTTAAGCGTTACGACTTCATACAGCCACACTTTAATAAAAATGTGTTGAGAGAACTTGAAGTAACTCTGGTCTGTTAATATACAGACTTGTGAAAAGATGACCAGTGGTGTCTGCTAGCACCTTGAACCCATAAGCACAAAAAATAAAAATTTAGTTTGGTGGTAAACTAGTGAAGGGCAGCTCTGTGCCTCAATCTCATAGCACTGTTGCTTCACACTGCCAGGGTCGTGGGTTCGAATCCCTCGTGTGTGTGTGTGGTTCGCCTGATCTCCTTGTGTTGTGCGGGTTTCTTCCAGCAGACCAAACATGCACAGACTAACTGCAAGCTGTAAACTGCCCAGGAGTGCATGTGTCCTGTGGTGGACTGGCATAGCATCCGAGGTGTTCCCCAAGCTGGTACCCTGTGCTGCCTGTGATAAGCTCCCATCTGACTGGATAGATGATAAACCAGTCAGAAGTTTAATGGAGGGTAACGGTTTTTCTTGTAATGATAATGGTGTCAGTTCAGCACAGTTACTGCTGCAATGGGGATATCATTTCTTTGATGTCTCTGGATTCGTAGACATTATGCCCCCCTATCACCATAACCTAATAAACTTGGTCACTGAAGCAAGACACCACATTGCGCATAAACAAGGCTAGCGATTGGTTCAGTGATGCAGTATTGTGTCGCACTTGATCTCCCTGCAATACGCTGGCCTTTAATGGTCCGGCATCCAGGGCTACTGAGATATACGCAACTCTCACACAGCCCTGGCAAAAGCAGCCTTAGGGCTTTGAGACAGAACACGAACAGGAGCTTAACTTGAGCAGTGCAGAGGACGCGGGTCCAACACCCTCAAATAAGCGGGGTGCCTTATAAACTGCACTGAACCTACATAACATCCGTCTCACAACATCGCCAAGGATTCTCATCAACTACACCGTATCACGAGATCGAGACGCCCCGATACGCCGACCCAACCATCAAAAAGACCCATGGTCCCAAAGTCATGGCAGGACTACCCTCTGGAACCTCAGCCTGGGGGCAACGGCAGAACAGAAACCTACCCAAATCGCCAAATCACATCCTGCAATATAAACTCACACCTGTTCACTGAACCGCAGAGAGACCCAACACGACAGGCAGTGAATATTCTTCACAGCTCTCCGTGTCCCGGGTGTCCTGGGTCTCGGCCATGTCCACTGCAGGTGCAATTAGCATGCAGATGCGATACCACTGTCTCAATTTAAAAATCGGTGTGCAATACCCACTTACAGTGTCAAAGCTAAATGCTTTGAGGATTCAGGAGTTTCATCCCTGCTCTGCAATGACATATCGCTTATCTCTAAATGCCCTATCAGTTAGGAATAAGCTAAGCTTCCCTGAACTCCTGCCAGTACTTAAATCATATTAACAGATGACCCATACACTTCAGAGCCATCAAACTCCTAAGGTATACAGATATTTGTGTGAGACGCATGCATGTTCACTCTGATCTCTGTTTGGCTAAGCAACATAGGCACCTACAGTAAAATCCTCTTTCCGGCGGGTCCCTCAAAGCACACAGTCTGTACGTATGGTGCGAATACACACACACACACACACACACACACACACACACACACTATATGGCATTCATTTTCTACAGTGATCTAAACAGTTAATGAACTGCCATAACACACCATTCCCACACCATCTGTGCCAGCAAGGCAAATTAAACCTCTCGGTTATACATTTGTTTTCGCAATTTTAAAGCAAATCACTACACACCACATTCACCTATCATCGATACACAGTACACTTGTAAGGACTTTTTATGAAAACATATTTCATGAACGTAAAAATGCTTTAGAAGGATTTTAAAAACGCCAGGCAGTTTTCCCCCACAGGCCCATTTGGTTTTTTCCGAATAAATGACACAGGCTATCTGCTGTCGTCGTGTATTTCGACAAAAATGAAGCGTAAAGAAAGCAAAAACTGAACAGAAAGGGAAACACCTTGCGTTATACGGTCGCACGACGTCCTTAAAAAACAAAAAACGGTGATTTACAAAACTATTAAATGTTTAAAAGCGTATTCACAGTCCTGCGTGGTGTTGTTACACAGCAAGCCGTGCCTGACTGCAGCAGACCACACGAGGTGGGCTACACCTGCCATGTCCTCTACAGTAAATAAAGTCACTTTATGCTTTTTCTGCCATTACAGAATGTGTTTTAATTTGCTATTAACTGTCTCCGTACTGACAGGCACCCCACACTAACCACCACCATCTAGATTATCCCAAGACAAATACAGTAGGTGGTATGGGGAGATGCTAAACCATAATGAGAAGTCATACTTTTAAAAAAACTGAACCACCACAGGTCTGTGTTTTCAGGACGTACGATCAAGATCCAAAAAAAGACCAGAAAAGCTGATTATATACAAACAACCGGCCGGAGTTGACAAACAGAAACGTCATTAAGGTGAATGTACAAAATACGCCAGCTGCATAAGTTTACTTATAGCACTTCCTTGTTAAGAAATAGCTTATTTGGTTACAAGAAAAGTATAAATCCCGATACCAAAAATATTGTATAAAAGCATAAATTGTTCGCAGATGCAATAGTTGCGAAACTCCGCTTTTCCTGACTTCACAAGTAATGCAACAGATCATCTAACTGGCATTTCGGAAACGTTTCGGCGAGCGCATGATGAGCGCCACCATACAGAAGGTCTATAATGGGGTAAACAAAAAAAAAAAAAAAAAACAAACAAACAAAAAAACAAACAAACAAAGAGATCTGGCATACTTACAAGCATATGTCATTTCAAAGCTATCGGAGATATTGACCATATCCACATGAGGTACCAGTTTAGGGATATCCTGATGGTGCAAAAGCGCAAAACGAAAAACCTCATATTCGTGCGAGCCGCTGGGAAAAAAGCCCCCTGTGTGGGGAAAAAAGCAAAATCCACCATTACACATACAAACACGACAATCGGCAAGGAAACAGCCATTTATCAGTACTAACAAATGCTCGTACCCATTAAAAAAAAAGACAAAACAAATGGCCTTCAAATCGCCGCAACTACTTCACACGTGCATATCCCCCGTCAATTACACGCACACTCGGAAAGCAACACACTTCCACGATTTACTCACCTATATTTATATTACTTGGGAAACTTGAACCGAGACACACCCCGATAAAACTGATGCAGAGCACGGCAAAGCTTTGCTGCATGTTTCTATGACCATCAGCAAAGAGACAAGGAGCCGGATTCCAATCATAGATCTGCCCGTGGATGCGCTCTCTATCCGATCGCTCCTCTGACAGCAGAGGACAGACTGGAGCGCTTCTCAAGCTCCTTCTCTCTCTCACATGTAGCGCTATCTTTAGCTGCTGAAGGACCGTGACTGCGATCCCTACCTACACTCCCCGAAGAGATGAGTAGACACAGAATCCCCGTATCAAGCGCGAAATGGGAGCTCTGGTTATTACTACAGTGTCACCGACGCAGATGCTCCTCTATTATCTCCATCAAGACTGATCCAAGATTTTAGATTTATATAGCAGGCCAGCCTATCTTCTCATCAAATGAACTTTTCCCCACTAATAACGTTTATAGAAAGTTAAAGTATATACATACGGGACATAAACTGCAAATTAAAGTTGAAATGCTTGAGGACGTCTGTTAATAAGCCTAAAATAAACTTGCAGGCATTTATTAGCGCGATCGGTCAGTGTAGGCAATTAAAAACATGAATCGATTGATTCTACAAGAGCTTTAGAAATAATCATTCATTCTAACGGCTCTGCGACGACCGCAAAATTTCTATACGGATCATAAGCCTTAATTCGAGAGCCAAACACCTTTTATTGTGGCTTAACATTTAATCTTTTTTTTTTTTCCCTTATCACAAGTTCTCACCCCCTCCGTTCCTGAATAAACAGCAGCACTGCGTCTGAGATCACATGAACCCAATAAATAGGAGTGAGCCGTATATACTTTATGTGAAGGGAGACAAAATCAAAGCCAGTGGTTTAATATATCCCGCTGACCAATTCCTTTCATGAGATGGGTCTGCCTGATGCGAGTCAAATCGCCGATTTGTTCCTCCATCCGTCGATTTCCCGTTGTGGAGAAACGCTTCCTTAGAATTACTGGGAACAATGAAGTCGCAGATGTTTGTCAGGGATAGATATGTTTGAATGATCAGGGCCACAGGCCCCAGTCACTAAAACGAGACTGTCTACACCTCCTTACGCAAACTGGCATTTTATGCATTATCGTTTAAACCATCTAAAATACCAATTAAAATGATCGATTGCATTCACTGTGTTCAGTTTGAGGATCCACCATGTTTATTTAAAATTTACGTGTATACATCATCTATCTTCCAACCACACATCCCGGCCAGGGATAAATATATTTATTTATACTCTACATGGAAAATATACCCGACTAAATTTCTGCCTGCAAAAGAACCACAAATGGCATGAGACAAGCGTAATAGTTATATAACAGAAACATTTTTCTGCGGTAATGATTTTATAATTAATTTGTTAAGCATAGATCGTTTTTCTTTTAGACCAGTGTTCACACGTTATAAATGTTAATAAGCCTGTTACTTAACAGTTGGGTTTTATATAGTGTAATCCTGCAGTCCTAAGTCAAAATGTTCTCAATGTTATCAGGTTTCCGTCTATATTAATTAGCATGATTCCTTCCCTTATTTTGTAACCTCTTATCCGAACATTTACATACGCATGAACCATCATTCCTCTTTTCATGTTAATTAAACCACACAAGCTACAGATTGGGGGGGCAGGCCTGTGCAGAAGTCTTGAGCCACCCCTCATTTCATATTTTGCTAGGAAAATGGGACAATGGGTATAGTGATTTATTGCAATATCATCTGATCATCTGTAATCATCTGTGTCTGTTTCTTCACTGGTTCATGCCTTAAGTTAGACGGCTTTGTGATGTTTGAATGATTCATACGTAGGTCACTGTGTGGCTTAACAGACAAAAAACATTCCTCTGAAGCTGGTCAGGTACAGAGACTGGACTGAAAATGAGAGCCAAAAACTTTGAAAGTCCTTCAGGAAGCCTGGAGAACTATTCCTCAAGACTACATTAAAAAATACAGCACAGTCTGTCTCTTTGGAAGTAAAATATGAAGAAATGAGGGGTGGCTTAAGACTTTTGCACAGTACTGTACCTACTGGTGGGGGCCAGGCTGGGGCCTGTAGTTCTGGAGGGGGCACGTTTTAAAAAAAAAACAACAAAAAAAAAAACTTCCATTTCCACCAATCAAATAATTAAGTTAAGAAAAGAAACTCTCAGATGGGGGGTCAATGGGAGTCCAGGACTACAGCGGGGCACCAGCCCCACTGCCCAGCCCAGAGAATCCCCCAGCTCTATGACCCCCCCCCAGCCAACATTGGAGCTTGTTTTAACGGGGAGGAAGGACTGAAGTACCACTTTCCCCTCCATATCCACATGAAACCTACTAACACAGTCTACTATACATATCCTGAGACATTTTTACACACTCAGCTAGTTTTCAGAGTTTCTGAGGCACAGTAACATTTTGTAAATTAATTATTTGCTACTAAAACCGAATCAAATATTACTTTTCCTGGAGCCTAGACAGTACCAATGTGTACAATTTAGTTATTCAAGTCATACCAATATATTCCATTTCAAATTGACCTAATGTTTATAACACCGGAGACTACCATCTGTTACACAACTGTAAATGCATCGCATCTAAGAAGGTGAATTAAAACAAGTCGGGACAAACTGACATTGATAATCGGACATTTCAGCTCTCTGGGCACTCTAAATGCTGAGGGTGTTGATATTCTGATTTATGGGCAACGAGCCCCTTTAATGCATTGCTGCTGTTCTATTTAAGGGTAATTAGAAGCCCAGGGGGATATTTCACAGAATAGAGGGAAGACCTGAATGCATGCTAAGAGTCTTTTTTGCTACTAAAACAGACAGAGAATTGTTACTCTGCTGATTATGTTATTAGACATAACAGTATCTGTAACTGAGTGACTGGTACTGTATAGTCTGAGAAATCCAGGGTGTGGAGTTTAAAAAGCACACCATGCCCTTCCTGGGTGTACCCTGTGACACCCAGGCATCCTCTGCCCAGTGCCTTGTGTTTTCTGTAAAAGGCTCACTGTAACCCAATACATGATAGGCAGTAAAGGTAATTGATGAATGGGTGTGTCAGTTTAACGTCACCTTTGTCGCTACATTTCAGTTTAATTTCCATGCCAGGTCCATAATAAAAATGCCTCTTATTTCCAAAAAGAAATGTGAAAACTGTATTCCATGCATGTTGACTGACAGTTGACTGACTACTTAATTTCGTTGTACCCGTTACAATGACAATAAAGATATTCTGACAGGTCTCCGATCAGCCACTGCAAAAGGTCAGGCAGTAGAACTTAATCCCTCCTTTTTTGTGTATGAGTTCAAACTTACACGGGGTGCAGCCTCTGTGACAAAAGAAAAGAAAAAAAAAAAAAAAACATATGTTGATTCCGTAATGGAACAGATGGGAAAATCAAAGTATGCTATTGTATTTAGCAAACTCTTCACTCCAAAAAAAAATAAATAAATAAGAAATCTGCAATTCATCCAAGTGATTTGTTTAACATGCATTTAGTCAGAGCAAGTTGCATTGCTTAGGCTAAGTAAAATGAACAAATGATTGCAATTCGTTATCATCATTCAAACATATCTATAATATTTAAGATAAGCATCATGTTCCTAGTAATGCACACATACATTACAGGTATTACAAAGCATATCTTACAATGTGTCTGCCCTTTGGCAACTGTGAAATAGTTTACTGCAACAGAGCCAATTCAGAACCATCTATATTTATTGTAAATGACTATTCCCCACAGTATTCTGCTGGCTCTATGCCACTGTTCGTAATATAACTTTCTGACATATGCAATGCATCTCAATTCTGTGTCCAAGGAACCGGATCAGTCCCTCCACAGCTTATTTTGGTCTCGACTGCATGGCACAGCACCAGAGTTTCTTAAACGCGCGCGACAGGAAGCGTCTTGACAGCCTTGCAGTAGCGGCACCTGCATCGGGGAAGAAAGCGGGCTTCACATGGGGCGCTTAACCTCCGAAGGGAGCGGATGGATACGTTACATAACTCCCCTTTTGAAACACTGAGGCTTTTTCACCATGGTGGACTAAACGCCTTTATCAGAACGCCTTTTCTGTGACTCCAGTGTGTGGTATGGATACACTCGCTAACTGTAGACGGCTCTTTTTAATACTTGTGTTATTCATTCAGCCATTTTCCAGAATCACTTGCTCGATACGGGGTCAGCGGGGAAGCTACAGCCTAACTCAGAGAAGCACGTTGCACAATGCAGGTGATGCACTATGGTGGGTGCCAGTCCATTTCAGGGTGCGTACCCACAAACAAAATCACACATAATGGGCAATTTCAGACACAAATTTAACCATGCCGCATATCTGTGGACTGTGGGAGGCAAGCAGAGCTCCCAGAGAAAACCCACACAAAAGTACGGAAAAGAAAATACACACACGAAGAGCCAAGTGCAGGAATCGAACCCACAACCCTGGAGGTGTGTGGATACAGTGCTACCCACTGAGCAACTCTGGTGGTATTCCCAATATTGGACGAACACTGGCTGCTAAAAGGTGGGAAAATTAAGCACTTGGCAACACAAGAGGTTCGAGTTAAGGTGTCCAATAATTTGAAGTAAAAGTGATAAACACAGAGACTTTGAATCAGCTCTAAATTCGGCAAATATTTACAGCAGATTGCAGCACTTCATAACTTTCCAAAACAAGGGCAATTCTAGTCAGTAATTTGTTTAAAAGGAGTACAAGCAACTCAGTGCTTTTCTCCAGGGTGCAATTCCTCAGTCCTTGGTGAGACTGGAGCTTAACAAATAACTTGATGCTGATAAACTTTGCTTTTTTATCTGAAGACATCGATCACCTTTGAAGGAGAGGCCATGAATCCAGTATAGTCTGTCATCAAAACAGGACAAGGGGGCCTTTCATAACAACACAGAAAACATTCTCTGTAAAAAGGAAAAATACAAAATTTATTTCCTTTTAATTCTCCCGCCACACTTCAACTGTCACATCTCGTTACATAAAAAAAAAAAAACAACATGCAAGAGTTTTTTCCTGTAAAATTATAGAAACACATGGAGATTTTTCAGAAGTGAGGATAATAAGGATTCAGGATTGCACTGTCAGTCTGTGTGCTGTACCGCTAATGGAAACAGGTGGAGGGGAGGAGGGTGTCCCATTATTGCACACCCTGAAGTGTGCCACAGCATTTGCATACATCCCACACTATTGATGATATCAAAAAGAAGCCTGACATTATGTTATGCGGCAAAGTGTCTCTTTTCTAAGTAGTGAACAGACTGTGGCAGTGTCATAATATGCAGGATGAGTGCACCGCGGTCCTTCTTGTATACCTGCACATCCGGTAAGAGAACGCAACAGAACGAACAGGGGACCAGGACCGCGTGAAGTGTACGGATAGTCTACACACGTTTTACGCTTCGTCGTGGTTGGCTTGGCATTTCATCGTGAGCCATTTCAGTTGCAAGAGAAGTACAAAAATGGGGGAAAAGCCCATTTTCAGGTGCAGAAAGGGGGAATACACAAGGGGCAGGCACAAAGCACGACAAGGTCTATACACTCCACATATCCGGCTTCCCTGAACAACTTTCAAGGGCTACTATTATGGGCTTTTGAACTGTCTGCTCTTCAGAGCGGATGCTCAGGTGCTACAGCCCAGTGACGTAGACTAACTGGCTGCTCAGAGTCTTAAATATATCTGCATAAACGTATCTTGACCAGAAAGACGGTCTGCAGTGAACCATTTACTCCACAATGCTAATTTACCCTTTCCATTACACGTTCAAAGCATGTCGTTTATTTACCCCTCCCCAGGAGACCAATGAAGACTGTAATACTGAAGATGAGAAACGCTCATCACAAGACATTCATCAACCGAGGCGTGCGATTCTTAATAATTCATGCGGGCACGGTTACGAGCGAGTGAGCTCGTCATTACATTCGTACACACGCCGCCCTCAGAACGCCGTGCCTCGGTCGCTTCGGGGCGCCATCTTTTTTCGCGGTGACGATGACAGGCACGGTACAAACTACTTAAACAGGGAAAAGGCGAACAAGCTGCTATAAACTCGACTAATGGCCAAGTTTCTCGCCAGTCCTCTTTTTTATCTGTTACTAAGTACAAAGTGGGGGGCGGAAAGAAAAAAATAGAGACTGACGATGGCCGACTGACCCTGAACTCGACAGGTTTATTAATATTATGATTCAATAAATACGATTAAGTATCTGTCAGTATCTGAATGCAGTAAAACAGCATTGGACACGGTGAGAAGGCAGCCATATTATTATAAATGAAGTTAAGCTGTCTGGTCTCCTCCAGGTCCATGACATCCATGGACGATCTAGCTACTGTGCATGGAGTGGCATACTACTGTATGTGCCATTATCTCTGTAGACCTGTGCTGCTTCACCAATTGTGTGCGATGGCAGGTTACCTACAGCACAATAGCAAACACGCAGAGATGATATTGAAAAGAAAATGTACCAGAGATAGCTCATTTCCAGTATGTCAAACAAACTGTTTGGGAGTAAAATATAAGTGCACAATCTGCATATTTTAAGATTTTGTGCAGATATTGCCAGCCAGATCAAATGGTTCTATCTGGGTAATAACCAGAATAGCATAATTAATATGAAACATAAGAGCTTTTATAATTTTACAGCAATTATGCTTAACTTGTCATTAATGTGTTCAATTTGTTAATTAGATGTTTATGACTATTATCAACTGAAATCCACCCATCCATTCATAACCAGTTAGTCGCTATGGGGTCACAGAGAACGACTGAAACAAATGGGGAAAATATTATAAGTAATTTTATATTGTAGTCAGGATGGAATTACAAAAAAAAAAAAAAAAAAATCATCTGTCTTCTAACCACTTCTCTTGGTTACCTGGAATCTCTCTTTGGCACACTGGGCTGGACTATCTATTGGACAGCATGCCAGTCCATCAGAGAGCATATGACTAAGCAATCTGGCCATGCCATTGGACTGTGACTGTGGAAGGAAACCACATTAGCCAGGAGAATTGCGTGTAACATAGGAACACCCAAAGTCCACACACAAACAGAACAGAGGTGGGATTCAGTCCCTGGACCCCAAAGGTGGCAGGCAGCAGTACCACCAGTAAACCACCGTGCCACTCTGGGTTATTTCAGGATAGGCAGAATATTTGTGCATTTATTTACATAAAAAATGAATACAGCAATAATGCAATGTGCAGTCAATGTGGTTCCTGAAGAGTACCGTAATAAACGCTTCTTACACAATTTTCAACTGCCTCTTACATATAGGTCCGCGTAAACGTTTTGGCACTCTGCACATTAAGTGGGGATGGATTTTTGGAGAAAAGTTTGTCAGGGTTAAATTATTGCTTTATGTGATATACCCCCCCCCCCCCATTTTTGCTCTGCACGAACGTCTAGAACTGCAGCAAAGGATTTTTGCAGTTCATTTAATAAAGAAGCCTAATGATTGCAATTGCTTGGCTGTCTGATCCAATTGCTATAATTTAATAGGGAGAAATGGCATGGGCAGCAGAGGGGGGAAGAGCTCTAAATTATGAAACAACTGCAAGGAAAAAAAGGCAGTATATGATATCAAAATAAAAACAACAAATATGCAAAAATATATGCTACAAACATATTACAGATGTAGAATTTTGGTCTGAAAACTATAGCTTTAACTGTCACTTATAATAAACATAAATGAAGAGGCGGTTTCTGTATGGAGAAGGTAAGATAGCGTAATACATTAATGAATTCCTCAACATCTGACCTGTTCAAATGTCAGTGTTGTCATTGTTATGGGAAAATGGCATTTCTTTCGCGATAAAATTGAGTAAATTTGCACTTGTACACAGCACACACACAGCACGTACACGAACAGGATGGAATTTGTGAAATATACAGTACATCCAGTGGAAGTGATTAAAAATGTGCACAGTTTCAGCTATTAATTTATAAATCATTTACAGTATACTTAATTTTGATAAGTTCAGACATCACCAATCTTCTTTAATTGTCGAAGTAATATGTAGAGCATGCTGAGAGGGGAGAGATGAAATCCTAAATAGGCTAGGATCACACGACATCCGGTTTACGATTAAGATATTTTTATGAGTCAACGGATCTGGTCACTGTTGCTTAACTACTATGCACAAGAACAACAGGCAGGAGTAGCTGATAATTATTGTAGAGTCAGTAACCTGAATCGCTCAGGCCGCTTATAATGTTTTGATTAGCTGTCAGTAAAATAATCTATTTCTACTGCACTGGAAAACACATTTTTTGTAATCATGCATGATTTTCCTGTCTATTTTTCTTAACATCAATTTTGGCAGCTCAAACCATGCCAAGGAATTAAATTTATCTACCAATTAAGTTACCACTGGCCACTTTCAGGGGATACAGAGCGAAATGGCGCTGCTTTGGCTGTATGACCATAAAACATGAAGAACCTCTATGTAAAACTAACCCTGTATCCTGCATCGATTAAAACGTCTGTATACAATATAAAACATGTTTTATTTTACGGCCTCAATTTGCATTATCTGTGCAGTGAAAGAAAGCCTAACGAGGTGAAGAGATACAGCGTAGCAATGCGGTATCGAATTAGATATATTCACAACGTCAGTTCTCATCCGTCTCTTTTTAACAACTGTGATTTCAATCCAAGTTTATAAGACACAGCCAATGAAATCTACTCCATCCCCGAGAGAGATCACATCTGGCTGTTCATTAACTGGCAGCCTTTGTATGTGACATTTCACGCGACCATAGAAATATGATGTCTCAGAGTTGGCTCAGGTCTGTAATTTGTGTTGTGTACGCTCTGTTAACAATACATGATTAAATCTTCACAAGGTTCAAGTAACTGCAACCCTCGCCAGGAGAAGCAGAGAGATAATGATAGTGTTGAAGGCTCAAGTATTGGAAAGCAGGGAAAAGTATAAGAGGGAAGGCGCTACGACGATAGCAATTTGCTCTAACTAATATAAATCTGAGTGACTCCCTTTGATATTGTAAAGGCAGTAAATTGTGATCTATTGAGCCAAAATGCAGAGTAAATTGTTTAATATACTGTATATTGTTTGGATGACAAGCTTTGCCTGACCTGCTTTATCGCTCTTCTAGTTATTAATGATGACAACCCAGTTTGGCCTGCCATATTTCATTCATTTTCACAATCAGTACAAATATATTAAGATTAACTGAAATACATTCATATTATGACCCTCTACTAAAAGCATTTGGAAAATGGGTAGGTAGATGAATTTTTTTATCCTCTAATTCTCAGAACCTGTAAGATTACATAATTTATTTGCTCCCAAATTCCGGTATTAGAAAAGCACATAGAAAAATGCAATACAGTAGTTTTGCAGCCAGGTTACTTGAGGAATGCAAATCAGCTCTGGCCGTCCGAATGTTAAAGGGAAAAGAGACATTGTAAGTGTGTAAATTTAAAAATTAAAATGGAGTTTTCTTTAATCTTTTCTGAAGCACTCTGTGAAACTAGCTTATTTGGCATTTATTAATGTGCTAAAATAGACTGTAAAAATGAACAGGCATACATGAAGTCCAAATATTAGGTCAGACAATGTTTGAAGAAATTACTCTTTTAGACAACAGAAATACAAAATGATTGGGTCACTTCTGCATTGGCAAACCACAGTCCCCAGTGGTTCTGTGAGTGCATCTCTGAGAAGGTCAAGAAGACAGACTGAAAGCATGACGTTAACCATCACAAACTGACCTTTTGAAGGCAATCATTAGGTTAGAGCCACAAAAAATATGGCTCCTATGAATGTGAAAATGTGGTTAATATAGGAACCATGCAATGCTGGAGAATTATACTTAAATGAATTATACTTAAATGAATTATACTTAAATTATACTTAAAATGATACCATCTAGGAAGAATATTGAGACATTGTTTTAATGGCTATAAGAAACTTTTTAAATGTTCAGTTCTACATGCAGTTCTTGTTTACAATGAAGTGAAAACAGTCACCTAAAGATGCAGTATAATAACTTGCAGTGTTTGTGTCAGTTACCTGTATTGTTACAGTTGGCCACCTTTTGCATACTATCGTGTATTTTGTGATTGTTTCATATTAGGTAACAACCCCTGTCAAATTAAGAGACCATAAGTATTATTAACAACATATGTACTTAATTTGTAATGCTGAATACCAGTAACATACAACCCCATGCATGATAGTTTCTGTCCTACACACCCAATCAGTCCCCCTGCCCAGCCAACATTGTTCAAATGGTTCTGCTCCACAGTATTGCTCATTCTCTAGTTACAATGACTAGAAGGACAACCACAAGGACAAATCTCCAGTGACATATCGTAAAATGGACAATATGAACAGATGGAAATGTAAAAAAGGACATGTGTTCATAACAAAAGGTGAATTGGTTTTCCTACAGTTTGTTTAGAGGACAGAAGTGTAGGGATATCCTTGCTCAGAATTTGATTATGCCAACACAGAGAAGCACTGAAATGAGCTTTGACATTCACACGAATGCCACAATAGGTAGCAATGTTACCTCACACTTCCATGGTTGGAGGTTTGCCCCTACTCCTTCTGTCCTTCGGGTAACTCTGGCTATCTCTCACAGTCCAGGAACACGTGGTTTGGCGGATTAGTTTATCTGAATTTCGGAATTGTGCTCCTTTGTTTCCCGTGATGGAATGACATTTTTCTAAGGTGTTTCCCTGCCTTCCTTTCGGGACTCAAGGCTCACTGTTACTCAGTACTCAGTAGTGGAATGAAGATGGCTGGATGGAAGATCAGTCAATCTTACGGATTGCTCCCTCTCTGGAGGATGTCAGTGATACCCATAGCCACGTTGTGTTCTCGGTAAGTGAAACCTTCAGACAGGCACCTCACATGGCAGTTCTACAGACACCTTGAATCGGGCTGTTAATGTTACACCGGCACGAAACCGAAAAGGACAGCCCTCCACAATCTTAACTGAGAAACGCCGTGCAGAGGTCTTGCCAAAGGGTCCACAGCTGTAAGATGGGGACAAGCCAAAAGCTTAGTTTTGCAGCTTTCAAGTGGTGACCATTTCATTTGATTCTGGGGAGTCAGAGATGAGGAAATCAAAAAGACACAAGACTTTAGAGGCTGGACTAAGACCTCGTTTAAGAAATCTATTAGGTTTCAGACAGATTAGCAGAGCCATTAACTCACAATGTCCTCAACACAAGTGCAGCTACTGAAAAGGATCTGAAGTGAGACCACCAATGATCCTTGTCAGAATAGCAACAAGCAATGTATAAAAACATGGTCTTACAATTTCTCTTTTGATAGGTGCGAATGGCTGATACATCTTATATTTAACCACATTTAATATTAAATCCAATTTGAATAGGTATTTTGTAAAAACTCCGTGAACTTTGTATTCCTGATTTCATCTATTAACAATGCATCATTAGACATTTTTCATTGATCATAATCCCCCCCCCCCTTTTTTGTTTTACCAAGAGTCACTTGTCTATAGTATTATACCACACGGAGAGTCACTTGTTTATAGTATTATTCCACACTGAGCGTCACTTGTTTATAGTATTATACCACACAAAGAGTAACTTGTTTATAGTATTATACTACATACACGGAGAGTCACTTGTTTATAGTATTATACCACAGAGAGTCACTTGCTTATAGTATTATACCGCAGTGAGAATCGCTTGTCTACAGTATTATACCGCAGTGAGAGTCACTTGTCTACAGTATTATACCACAAAGAGTCACTTGTCTATAGTATTATACCACACTGTCACTTGTCTATAGTATCATACCACACCGAGAGTCACTTGTTTATAGTATTATTCCACACCGAGCGTCACTTGTTTATAGTATTATTCCACACCGAGCGTCACTTGTTTATAGTATTATACCACACAAAGAGTAACTTGTTTATAGTATTATCCTACACAAAGAGTCACTTGTTTATAGTATTATACCACACAGAGAGGAGTCAAGCATGTGTTCATGTGTCAGGCAGTGGAAAAAAGTGACATAAAGCGAGAGGTCTGAAGGCATTTATGCTTTTAACCTTTGTCCAATGTGTTGCTGCACCCTCAATGAAGTCAAAACATAAAAGTGGTCAGATTTGATCAGAAGGAACACTGCTTTATTACGTGCTTAAACTGACAGCTTTGTTTCTGGTTATTTTTTAATGTCAAAATCCTTCAGATAGATGCAGACTTGCTGAGGTTAATGCCACTCTTGGTGCGACTTTTGAGATGTCACAGTGAGCTTCAGTTCATCTCTTTAATGGTGCTGTGAGTCATTCCTTAGTTTTTCAAAAGGATAGGTATCTAAAATGTGTGGAATAACAAGTGCCCCAAACCCCTCATTTAGGCCCACAGCATATTCATAATCAGCTTTATGAGTGTCATAAGCTGAAATATGTCAGGATCAAGTAAAATAACACAATCCATCTCTGAAACTGAAGTTGGCTTATAATGTCCCAGCTTAGGGATATAACAAAGGACTTTATCAGAAAGGAAGCATTAATATGTTTTATTTGTTGTTTCCATGCTATAGCATGATGACAGTACTGGAGTTTCTATAAAATATTAATGTAGGCGCTATGAACGTTTCCTATGATCATTTTGATGACCATAGAGACTATTATCACTATCTTTTCATATATCCATTTTTCATAAGCATTATCCCAGCTAACGCAGTCACAAAGCAGCATTCTTGGGATACCACTCAATCATAAGGCACACACACAACACAGAATATGCACACTTTAGAGACAAATTCACCTAACTACATACCCAAAGGAACTACATGCAACACTGGAAGAACACCTAAACTCTACACACAGAGTTAGAGGTCAAAATCAAACCCCAACCCTGGAGATGTGAGCCTACAGTGGTACCCAGTAATAATAATAATAATAATAATAATTATTATTATTATTATTATTATCATGATACTGCTTACAAGTACTGGGGAGGGCTTCTGTGGCAGCATGCTGAGTCAGTCATGGCAGCAGACTCCAGCTCATTATGGGGATCACTAGCCATTCCCAAACCAGCTGGTAGACCCCTCCAGCATGTTCTGGGTCTGCTCCAGGGTCTCCACCAAATGGGACGTGCCTGGAACTACTCCTTTGGGGGCCAAACCGTCAGCATGCTTATAAGATAACTGAAACACCTTAGGTAATTTCTCTCAATCCAAAGTAATAGCTGGATCTTGAAACTCCTCACCTTGTCATGCTGTAAACCTGACAGCCCTGTGGAGAAAACTCATTTTGGCTGCTTGTACTTGCCACCTTATTGTTTCAGCCATTACTCAAAGGTCTCGACCAATGGTGAGGATAGGGACACGAACTGGACGCACAAGTCTTGTCCGATGAATCACAATTTCGGATTTCAAGCCTAGTCAATGTCCACAAAAGTGCAGGCACTGAATGAGTTCGCCTGTTGGTCTCACAATCCCTCTCTAATATTGCCACACACCATCAGCACATTGTTTACAGTATAATTGTGTGTGTGTGTGTGTGTGTGTGTGTGTGTGTGTGTGCACGCACACAATGGAAACAGATCAGCTATACACCATGTTAGAGTCCTATTGTTCCTGCATATAAGTGAACATTACTCTCTCTTTCCATCACTTGTGAGCAAGATTCTGAGGTACTTAGAGGCAAACTCCTCCCTGACCTGAAACGAGCAATCAAGATTTTACTGAAAGATCACCATGACCTTGGAATTGGAGAAGCTGCAGTCACTTCATACTCAGCATTGAACCAATTTTGTGCATGCTGGATGAGGCCAAACGAATAACATCATTGCAAATATCAGCCAACTTACCTCTGGCTCTCAATACTGGATACTTTTCTATCTGTGGTTGCACCTTGATATCCTGTCCATGAAAATCACAGACAACAGTCGGAACAAGAAGCACCCTTGACAGAAGCCAGTACCCACTCTAAACAAATTCAACTTTCCTCTAAGTAGGTGGGTGCAGCTCTTATAGCATTCATACAGGAAGGGAATGGTGTGCAACAGCAGCCCTGGTACAAAGGGGTTAAACTGGAATTTGGAGGGTGGGAAAATTCACCTTACCAATTTGCCTCAGAACACTTTCCAAAGTGGTGCCTAGGATGAACTTGGGGTGATAGAACTACTTTCTCTTCAAATTACAGTACAGAAGAAAAATATTGAACTTTGGCTGCTCGTATTTTGAATAACAGACCTGTATATTTCATACCTTCCTTTAGCGTACTGCTTTACAGTGTTTCTTTAAATTTCATTTACTTTTATAGACTAGTAGAATAACGCCATGTTTTTTTTTTTTTCCTCTTTGTCACTTTGCAAATGATAGGTTGCTAGACTGAAGGGCCGGTGTTGATTGGGTCACCCCTGGCCAATCAACCCTCACTTTGGATGTGATGCCCGGTACACCTGGATGACATCGCACCTTAACCCACTGGTGACGCCATTCATTCTCAGGTCTGTGACCTGGGAGGTTTTCTTTTCAGAATGCAAATGTCATTTAAATTTGCATTTTGATTTGTGGGCGGCATTAAATTACGACTGGAAAATTAAAGCAGTGGTTATAATGGGCATGATCAAACAGTGTGATCAAGCAATTTAGAGAAAACATATTCAAGACAACACTACATTGGGGAAACAAATTATACTTAGGAATAAATTAGAATTTCTTTTTGATATTAGGGTACAAGTTTACTTCAAAACTGCTGAAAAATGAGAACAATAGTGATTTTGTCTGACACTCTGCTACAAGATCACAAACTTCTGTAAAGAATGCTATTCTATATTTATTTTCTTATGGTAGATTATCAAAGGAGATTTAAGGCCTTATCAAAAGTCAAAATGTTAATTTATAAAAGCATGGGTAACAAAGGGTAAGAATAACCAAATTAAACTCAGACAAAATTCCACTGGACCCATCATGTTATGAAGCAAGTCAAATTTACTTTGTAATTTATTGTAGTTTCCATGGAAACTGAAAAAACTCACTGATGTCCCCTTTTCAACACTGAAAGGGGTAATGATTCTTATCTTAGTGTAGGAGACATGGTACATAAACACATCAATCCTTATTGGACACATCTATATGTAAGATGCTGTTGATGGATGAAAGGAAATTAATATTATTAATCAAAGGAAATAAGCAGCCACTACATGGAATTATTACAAACACCCTGAAAACACCCCTCGATATATGAAGTTCCACATATAAATATACACAAACAGAAAGAGAGACACAAAGGTAAACTTCATGGCTAACTGAAAGCTAAATTCCTCCAGCAATTTACCCGATCGCCGCTGAACAGTAACTTTAAGGACAACTGAAATTCATAATTTCTCTGATAAGGAAATGGAGGCAGCTCTTAAAGCAAGTATCAGCACGAGACCTTTCACCCTCGCTTTTAATCGATTCATCTTCACCTTTCTTAAATGGACAAGACACCACAGAAGCTCGCCGCCTCACTCATTGTGGTTCCTTTTTACTTGATCCGCTGAAGCATGTTTGTTATGCTCTTTCTGTGGGTCTATCGTCAAAATTATTCCCGAAGTAACTTGCAATTAAACACACTAGTCTATTCGTAGAATTTTTCATACTGAAGGTTCCCGTTATTAGGTATTAATGTGCATCATAAAATCCCAGGGCGTACTCTGTGTCTAATTTGTTTAGTACTTTACGGGATGAAGGAAGTACAGTCATTTGCACATAATTAACTTCTCAATGTAAATATTGAATATCGGCATTCGTTTTGACATGTATTCATGAGACAGCTGGGTGTCCTTATTACTGTTTTTGCTTGAGCAGTTCTTGTTTCCCCGGGGAGAATGGAGGATTGTTTGTGGGGCCCTAGTGGCCAAGCCGTCGTAAACATTAATCCGAAAGGAAAGTCACGGAAAATACGTATACGCATGATGCGAAAGCCCGTCAAGTTAACAATGGAATGGAAATAAATGTGATGGACTGGCATCTCATCCAGGGTGTGCCCCAGTCTTGTGTTCTTTGCTGCCTGGGATAGGCTCCAGGTGACCCTGACCAGCATGAACAGTTGGCAGCCGGATGGATGTTCTCCATCCGTCTCCAGAAAAACAGATGGATGTGTGTGCGTGTTTTTATTTATGTTGTGTTTTATCGTATTTAATGAGTACAGTATCACTCTGCTTATTAGTCACAGTGTTACATTTTCATTCAGTTTCAATATCATTGCACGAGTAAAAAAACTGAACGGAACACTCCTGTCGTGAAAATGGCAGCAGGAAGTGGAAGAACAGGAAGTAGTTCTTCTCTTCCTGTGTTTCTCCGCTCTGATTACAATGCCAAACACAAACACATATAACTGCAGGAAGCAAGACAAGCATATGTACAGGTGAAGGAGGGCGTGAGATCCTGCATCCGTCAGTACATCAAGCTCAAACACACTTATTCAGTAGGAAATGGTGTGCATTATGTTTACAATAAGGTGATAAATGCTATTAATAATGACAGGAAATTATGGGCAATTTTGCTGAGTTATACCACTGATTTTTTTAAAATGTTGTTTTACGTTCTTCTCTGTGTGGGAAGAGGACGTCAGCTTAAAAGTAATTAAAAACCCAGAAAAGTGCTAATAAATTTCCAAAATACATGTGAAAATATGAATGCATTGTGACAGATTTATATTATTATTACTATTATTATACACATAATAATTATAATCCATTTTATATAACATTATATAAAGCACACTAAGGATAAAATGTGATCGTGAATATAAGAAGAAATATTATAGCCCTAAAGATTGCTAGCAAATACACATTTGGTAGGATGGTAGCAAAAAGTGAGGCAGGGACCAAATGCATCCATCCATTTTCCAAACCACTTGTCATATACAGTGTTGTGGGGGAGCCGATCCCAGGCAGCTTAATACACAAAGTGGGGGACACTCTGGATGGGTTGCTAACCCATCGCAGTGCACAGTCATGCACCATGGGAAATTTACACACGCCATTAGTCTACATCACGTCTTTGGACCGCAGGAGGGAACTGGAGTACGTGGAGGAAACTCACCCGCAAAGCACGGAGAGAACATGCAAAACTCCAGGCACATAGAGGAGAGGTGGGGTTTGAATCCTCAACCCTGAAGGTGTAAATCACAAGTGGTAACCCCTGAGCCATCATGCCACCCACATGGGCCAAGTAAAATCTCAGATTTTTCAGTGAAGGAATCTTCGAAGTAAACACCTGAAAGCGACTTCTTGACCTTACTTTTAGTGATTCACTGATTCATCACCACCTTTTAAAAGGCCCTGTTTTGTCTGGAAACGTCCCACTTAATTTGTAGGGTCACTCTAGTTGGCAAAGCAGTGTCGTATTATGTGATGATTTTGCTTCTACAGAACTCAAGTGGAGACTCCAATCCTGGTCAAATGTGTTGTCTAACAAGCATATGTAATCTTCCATCCATACACTGCTGAACTATGTTTTCCAGGCTGGGGTACACCCAGGACAGGAAGCAAGTCCATCACAGAGCACATGCACATGATTTAGATGAACCAATTAGCCTGATTGCATGTTTTTGGACTGCTGGAGGAAACCCAGAAAGCACAGGGAGAACATATGAGCCAAACACACTCACGTGGGTTTGTACATCTAACCCTAACAGTGTTACCCACCAAGTCACTCTGCCCCCTCTGATGTGCTAATGTATCGGAAATTTTCCTAAGTTATTCAGTCAGATGTGATTCAAGCCACAAGCATGCACTGAAATGGTCATTTTGAAGAAATACGGAAAACCCATAAAAAGTGAATTACGAGAAATTATTTCAGTCATTCTAAAAGACTAACATAAGTGTTACACAAAAATTGCTTGAAAAATCTTGTAATGTCTGAGTTAAGTTAACCTTCCAGGAAATCACTATTTAAGACGTGAAGAATATATTTTTCTGTCAGTATTTATTAGGGAAAATGATTGAAACAGTCTGCAGAAGTGTGCTATGAATAATATGCATTTGAAACTGCAGAAATGCTTGGATCTGAGAACATGTCTAGTACATATTTAAGTTGAATCCACTAAATATTTCAGTTTCAACAGATGTCAAAAGCTGACATTGATCATCTGATTCTACGTGGTTAAGTTTGCTTTCAGAAGTGAGGCTTAAATTAGTTGAACTGGTTTATATGTGGCGGGGGGTGATAGCATTTGCTGAGAGATGCCTGAGATTGACACATCGGCATTTTAGCCAAAAGTTAGCATTAGGTTCTGGCTCAATCAAATGTGTGCTAGTAGCTGTAGGTAACGGCAACAATCTTTGGGCGGGAAAGATACCAGTGTGTACAGTATAAGTGCACCTCCAGAAAATCGACCTCCACTGGTGTGCATTACCTGGATGAATATTAAAAAGACAAGCTGATGTCACTGATGTCACGAGTGAAGCAGGAGCAGACTCTGACAATTGTTTACTTAGTCAATTAAGGGAAACACCAACACAGCAGATCTAACACTCTCCATCATATCTGTGAATAACGTTTTGTTATATATGTGGCTACCAAGCACCAGTTGTGCCCGTTGAAAACTGGCGAAGCCCTCAGTAGCACGTAGTCTTAATGTCCACTCGGCATTTAAATAGCTAACGGTACTCCAATATAAAGACATTTTCATCCATCAGGAAGAATCTAGCTCTACTCTGAGAACAACTGACTTTCTCAAGCTGAAATTTATTTTCAAATTTATTAAATAACTTCGGCAAAGCTGATATATGATGTCAAATAATAAGGGGATGCTGCTGTGCCGGCAAGCAGAGTTCAACTGGTTCGGCTGACCAAACATTAATGTCAAAATATCAAACGACATTGTGAATCACTTAGAAACATTTTCAATCAATACAGCTTATAGATAGAAATGGCTTAGAGGCTGCTCCAGCGTCTGATCAATCAAAACAATTTCCGATGTCTTATATTGGGCTGATTTTCTGTGATCAGCTTGAAAAATGCAAAGCTCTCCTCCTTTACAGATGATGTAAACTAATGAGACCAGCGCTATACCATTCAAAATCCTACCTAAGAATTTTTGTTTTGATATTTTGAGACTTGGTATTACCTCAGGTCAATTTTAATAACAAAATTATTTTTTCTTGGGTAAGGCATATTATTCAGAGAATGAATTAATGCTAGCATTGTTTGGTTAGTTCAGGATGCTCCCACCCATTACAGGTTTTAAAGCCTCATTTAGCATCAGCATTGATTGGTTAGTTCAGGATGCTCCCACCCACTACAGGTTTTAAAGCCTCATTTAGCATCAGCATTGATTGGTTAGTTCAGGATGCTCCCACCCACTACAGGTTTTAAAGCCTCATTTAGCATCAGCATTGATTGGTTAGTTCAGGATGCTCCCATCCACTACAGGTTTTAAAGCCTCATTTAGCATCAGCATTGATTGGTTAGTTCAGAATGCTCCCACCCACCACGAGTTTTGAAGCCTCATATGCTATGAACTTGCCATGAGACATATGTAATATTCTGCATCGTAGCTGTTGTACAGCATGCTTTTAATTTTGATTTCAGCTCCTAAAAGCACATTAATATCAGTATAAAATATATGGAGGAGAATGCATACAAAAAACCAACTTGATATTTACCACGTTTATGCTACACCATCCACTTTTTACTTTATCATTGTTTTTTCATTCAGTTGCTAATTATCTTTGTCCTTACCTCTCGTCATTTAGTCATTGAGTACACTAATATGTATGAGCAGTTAGCATGCTTCAGTGCTGTTAATTTGTAAATTAATTGGTTCGTTTACACCACTTTGTAATAATCACAACAATTGTTGAGTTTGTGAGTTGATGTGCCGAGCTACCACCTCCAAGTAAACAAGTCTTAAAACCAAATAAATTGAGGGTGTATTTATAATGGTTGATCAGACACTTCAGACTCCTGAGGAGAACGTCCATCAATACATCCATTTGTCAATTTTTTTAACAACTACTTATTCATTTTAGGACCGCGGCGAATTGAAAGCAGGTCAAGAAAGCATATGGAAAAATGAAATGTACAACAGAGATCGGTGGGTATGGAGGGAAACACTCACTTGGTGTATTGATCCTCTAGCACAAACACACGTAACCAGCAAACAGATTTTCACAGTGGGGCTCTGGTGTTGTTTTGTGTGTGTTCGACAAAGGTTGATGCTTCATTATTGTTGGAGACTTATGTAAACAAGGCTGGGCTGGCTTTTCATCAAAACGTGCATAACGAACAGAAGTTTGCTCGACGGCAAACACCGATGATGTTTAACTTTCAGCTTATGGAGGTAAAACATGACAAATATGGATAAACAAATAAACAGAGAAGAAAGGAACACTGCATATAACAGACAAGCATACTGGCTAAAGAATTTGATTCCTTATAAATTACTGGGTACTCAAATGACCAGTAATGATGTTGTTTTTCTTGTATATAACATTTTGTCCAAAGTAACTGTCTTTCATACACAGGATATTTCAAATACGTTACTGAGTACTTTGTGTTTCATGTCCTTAAACACTGAGTACTCAGGCAGCAGTTTTACTGTCACCCTGACAATCCCGGTGAAGCCAAAATTATCATGAGTGTCAGAAGCCAAAGGGTTCCGGTAGTCTTCAAAAAAACCATTCTTTCGGAGGAATTTTAACACAATCATATATGATCTGTGTACTAGCACACACTGTTGTGGGGGGTGCAACACAAACATGGGGTACAGAGGCTGCAAGTGCATGCTAACTGGCCCCTGTTTGACTGCAGTAAGAGTTTAGTCACGGTTGGTCCAAAGTCAAGGTCATTTAGAAGAGCAAGGGTGCATCATGGCTCCAATCCTCTTTGTAATCGTCATGGACATGGTATAAAGGCATAGTAGTGGCTGAAAGGGCATCTGGTATGAAGACCTTGGGGTGACATTGCTGCTATTTGCAAATGATGTTATTTGTTTGGTCTCATCCAACCGACAAGTCTAGCATGTACTTAACCGGTTTAATACCGAGTAGTGATGCTGATGAATAGCAAAACCTCCAAATCTAAGGCCACGGTGGTCTTTAAAAAAAACTGGAGATTGAGGGGGGAAGTCTGCTTTTAGTGTAGGAGTTTCAATCAGGATCTTGCTCTCAAGTAGTACAATGAGGGAAACTTATGATTGACGGGACATTCAGTCCGGTGGCTGCAATTTGAAGTCGCTGAGCAATTCTGTGTTGAGGATGTGGGAGTTAGGCTGTCAGATGAGACTTGTGGTTTAACCAGTCAGTCTGGTTGTCTATCTTCACTGATGGCCATGAATTGTGAATAATAATCAAAAGAACAGAGCTGTGAGTACAGGCTGCAGAAATGAGGTTTCTTCACAGAGCCACCAGTCTCTGTGACAGGATGAAGGGAACTCGAAACAGAACCACCACCATTTTCGATCGAGTAGAGTAGGCTGAGGTGGTTTGTGAATTTGGTCGACTCCCAAGGGAGCCATTCTAGGCTTGTCATAGCAGGAGGAGGCTCCAGGGCAAACCCAGGACACAACAGAGAAATTGTGTCTTCCAACTGGCTTGGGAATTCCTGGGGGTTCCCCCAAAGGAGTTAGAGTCTGTGGTCTTGAATAACCTGCTCAACATGCAACCCTCACCAGAAAAAGATGGATGGATGGATGGATGGATGGATGGATGGATGGATGGATGGATGGATGGATGGATGGATCTTAACTGCACGATTAGATATCTTATAGATCTGATCAGCCACATACTGAATTTTCTTGTTCTTCCACCATTCTGATACCGGCTTACTAGTATGCTCAGGTTCAACATCTAAAATCTGATGCCATTTCGTTCTTTCAAATTCTCTCTATATGCTCCAACAACCCATAAACGATCTGATCATATTCACCACAACAAAAGGGCAAAGAATGAGGAAAAAAAAAAACAGACAGGAGGGCAAATGCTTTTTCATGTTACTGCAGGTAAGAGGAGATCATTTAAACAGAACGTGCAGCATCTCTCGGGCCACGAGACGTGTTCCTGAGCACTTCACCCGAGACAGTGTCAGCACACAAACACACGTCAGCCTCTGCGCTTTCATCTCGTTTGTACATCTGCCAGGCGATCCAGAGCCTCGTGTGCGGCAGACTGGAACTCAGAAGGCAGCTAATTGCCATGTTTAAACTAATCTGCAAAGCTCACTCCCTTCTCCCTGCCAGAAAGCATTTGTTTGCCTCAGTCAGCTGAGCTTCTCTCACCGCCCCACGCATGGCAGGCTGCCACTAAGAGCCCAGTAGGAGCGCCGGCCTGTGCCCGCGTGGAGCAGCATGTGAAATCACGGCTGTCTCCGGGGACACAGCAACGCACAGCATTCCTGAGCAGAACTCTCTCTTAAAGACATTCTGCCTGTGTCTTTCCCTGGAGATGCCAGATGCCTCCGAAACTGACTGAAGCTCACATCCTCAGCTGCAGTCCCAGTATGCAACCTCTTGACCCCAAGTTGCACCTCCTTGACAACACAGGGCTTTCATACACCCAGGGTGAGATACTCCATCTTTACAGAGTACAGATGTTTCATATCAATAAGTGACTGTATGAATATTTTAATCTTTAAAGACCACATTCAGATAAGAATTTATTCTAGAACTTAATGTCCGTCCATCCATCCATCCATCCATCCATCCATCCATCCATCCATCCATCCTCTAATCACTTATCCAAGACAGGGTTTCAGAAACAAACAAAAAAAAATCTATTTTCCTCTAACTAAGAACTCAGGTTGTCTGTCCTGGTGACAGTCTTCAGTAAGGAAGTGGAGCTCCCTTAGAGGCTACTGCTGACAATACGGGTGGAGGAGAGTAGAGCAGGGCCCCACCTACTGTAACTCTCCACCAACAACACCATTTCGATTTACTTATTAGATGGCACATTCCCGGGGAAGATGCAGGAGGACATTACAGCCACCGTCCATAGGAATCTTCAATTGTCAGGTCAAATCAAGGCCTAATTAAAATAAAAGCATGTCCTTTATGTTACTGTACTGGAAAACCATGCGAGGATGGTTTACATCCTAGATTCTCAAGTGTTTGTAACTTACGGCCCACTTACTTACTTAGGCGCTCAACTGTTTTTCTCTGAGCAATCTCCTTGTGTCTCACTGGGTGGTGCTCTGCAGCCCACCTGTGGTCCGCAGCTGATGTAGAATCACTGGTCTACATCCTGCCTGTAAAACGTACACAAGCCCAGTTGTGTCTTCTCCTTCCCAAATCAAGTTCTCATATCAAGGAGCGATGTGGATGTGAATGCGACCTCATCAGGGGTGACACTAGAGATCTACAGTCGGGGGGCTAAGCCTTTACCACGGGGGGCTGGTCACAAGTTCAAACAATTCATGACGTACATACATGTACACTTATTTAGCAAGAGAAAATCATAAACAGGTTTAGCAATGCCCCCTGAGCCTTGCCAGGTCACCTGTGTTACTTTACTCTGGGTTATTTAAGTTTCTACAATGCTGAAATGAATTTACCCAGCCCGTTATTCAATTTTGTTAGTGGTTGAGGCTAAGATACATTAAGCCACTTTTCTGTTCTGTTCAGCAGCAGGATAAAACAAGAGTTTTAGTGTAGAAGCCTAGTTCCATTAGCATCAGTTCTGTGGTACTGGGGTCGATGCATTATGCCGTTTGTCGGTGGTTCTGTGGGAGGATTCTCATTCCAAGCCTTCACTCTAATGTGCATCACATGGAAAGGTGGAGCAGTGAAATCTGGCTCCTTTGTCTGTGTTAGAATTAGAATCACCTTATTGGCCACACATGCTAACGTATGCAGGGATATTGAATAGTTATTAGTGTTTCTAATTAATCATAGTAAACATACAGATGGGTACTACACACATAGCTGGGAGAGAATTTGACAAACAGCTATGCAGAGTTTTCTGGTATACATACGTAGGGCTGTTTTAATATAAATATATACACATATATGTACAGATTATATCGGAGTATTAAAATTAGAATAAACATTTTTCCAAGCATTTTGCATTTTGTAATGGATTTGATAGTTCTTGTCAGGGATTTTGTGCTGGTCTTCATCTTCTCTATTTTCTTACGTCAGACATTAGACTGAATTCGCAGGCACTCGTTTAAATCGCTGCCCCAGGCCCCCATTTTCAGCATTGTTTCTGCAGTAGATTGTGGGACTTGTTTGTTATTAAATTGCTAAGCTGTCCCACCTGCAGCATCTTGACTGACTTCAGGTCTGTTGCACAAAACGATAATAAGAAAAACATACAGCTAATGTGTTTGTCTCAGGATATTAGCCTCTTTACCGGATGAACAGCTGTTATAGTTTCACGTATGCCCAAAATGACATCTTAGTTTAAGTGAAATTATTAATGAACTAGAACATGTGTAAACGGCATCTTGAGAACCTTATTGTTTAAAATCTTTGAACTGTGAGATACAGTTCCTTTAACTGATCTAAGAAACAGTTATCTTCTTTCAAAAGTTGCTTTTCTGAGATACTTCATTGGAGCTACAGCTGAGCTTGACTCAATACTATAATGCATGACTCCCCCTCACCTTATTGGGTGCCTCTAACCCACTCAGCTCATGTGCATAATTCACATTGATTCCAAAGTGAGGACAGAGAAAGGGATAATATTACAAATAGCTTGTGATTAATTCAGATTTTTTGGGGGGGATATGATCAAAATCCCATCGAGAAGCCAACCCCGTTATTCATTCCTGAATCTTCAGGAGAACAGTGCTTGACTTCCTCAAGGCTGCAAAGGTGTAGTTTCTGTGTGCTAATGAGTTTTGATTGATTATAATAATGATTGATTTTGAGAAGTGTTCAATTTATTCATGGCGATCATAGTGAGATTTCTTGACATGGGAAATTTCCTTGCCAGGGAGTTTGCCTTTCCTTATTTTCCATTATTGCCAGTCTCAGAGGGAGTGTATATAAAATTTATTAAAAAAAAAAAAAAA
>JAACJT020000040.1:2076066-2111999 GCA_009936485.2 Gymnarchus niloticus | reverse complement strand
ATAACAGGAGGACCTCTTTAAAGACTAGATACTGGATACGACTCCTCATATCCTGGTAGGAGAGGAATGCTGGTTAGCGCATAACAGGAGGACCTCTTTAAAGACTAGATACTAGATACTACTCCTCATATCCTGGTAGGAGAGGAATGCTGGTTAGGGCATAACAGGAGGACCTCTTTAAAGACTAGATACTGGATACTACTCCTCATACCCGGGTGGCAGATCTACGTATCCTAATGCCCAGAGGTAGACTCCAGGATTTTGCAGCCCAGTTGAAGAGATCTAACCCTTGCTGACAAAATGGTGACATCACTGTGTATCTGACAGACTGTAAGGAGCTCAGAAAGGAATTATCATCCAAACTTGTGAGTACAATTGGCCACATGCATGACGGTACTTCATTTGGGATGAAGGGCTGGAGAGACTGTGCCAGATGTCATTAAGCTGACACTTATCACCCGCTTTGGACATCAGAACGGTCAGAAGCTGAGGTGACAGTAAGGAGGATGCGTGCTGTGAAGGGTCAGTCACGATGCATTATTTCTGATGTCTAAACACCAGTTACTGTTACGTTGAATTAAGTTGACCTATTCAAGACCGCTTTAAGGACTACAGTTTAATCCTCCATGTACATCTTTGTATATTACTGTAGTTTTCAGAAGTAGTCAACCCGATAAATGTAGCTTTGATAAAAACTGATGTTTTGATATAAAACTTTGAATTATCCACAGAACTTACTGCATCATTCATTGGTTGCATCACCTGTTCACTCCCACCAAACAGTGAGGGAGAAATTCCTTCCAAGTGTGTAAGTACCAAGCATCTGGAGTGGCTTGTGACGTATAACCACTTTGACACCCCCCGAAAAAAAATTAAATAAAATTGTGGGATTGGGGGGGCACAAGCACTTTATATAGTATATGGGGAGTCAATGGTAAATAAATTGGTTTGAAGCAGGGCCCTGACCAACGCCACGCTCAACGGTAGCCCATCTCACCCATGTCTAGATCTGCTCCTGCCAATCGTGCAGTCTGTACACTGGGAAACCGACAAAAGATAGACGCTAACAAATTGGCAAATGAATTACAAACGGATAAATGTCATCATTCTGACCGTTTGTTTATCCTGGTGGTTCCTGGTTCGAGCCACTGGTTCCCTGCCGAACACTAGGAGGTAACACATGGTTTTTCCATCCCTGATGACTTGCTCACATCTCTTTGACACGTCATCTGAATCCCAGGGCTATTATGGGATCGTTGTGCCAATTACAACACGGGCTTTTAGTTCACCCTATAATTGAACTTGTCCGAGCTAATTACTGCTGGTGATTACCATGGTGACATATCGTGGGGGTAATTATCTAAATCAAGAAGAGTGATGGACGACGGGCAGCTTGACACTTAATTCCAGTTGTACAGCAGTTGATATGCATATTAAGAATCTTAAATGAGAAAAGCTGATTGGATCTGACACTGAAAATACCACAGCAGAGCTAGGGGGCAGTTATTCAAAACATTTGTAACAAATGAACACAGTATATTTTCATCATATAAAGTGGTTGCCATGTACCGGTCATATGTAACAGCATTTGATGTGTCAGTGTAAGGGAGGGTGTGGAATCTGGATCTCAAAGCAGATCTCCAGCATAGTGAGATGGCTCGCATTGTTACAGTGGGACTTTACTGACATCTCTATTCCATAATGATGTGGGGAGGAGGGTTTTAGAGGAAAGAGTGTACCATGAAAGCCCATGATTAAAAGCGCCGTGTTATTTTGTCTTGTCTTCGCAGCCTGGACTCAGATCCAGTCAGCCCAGGAGTGTGGTTCACCGAGCTGTCAGGTCTGTTATTTATTTTTTTTTTTTCCCAACATTGTGTGTTTTTCTTGCAGCAACTGAAAAATGTAGGGTGAAATTTTACTACATGTGACACTGCAGTGTCATTTAGTACCTAAGGGGGTTCTGGTGAATATATATTAATCAAAAACGTCTCGTATTCATTTTATTTTGCCTGCCATCTCACTTCTGGAGGCCCTCCTGCTTATCCCCGCCTTAGGCTACTATCCTTGTTCATGTCATCCTGCCCTTTTTGACTTTATCATAACTGTAAATCTCAGTGCATTAAGCTTCCATTACACATGGGTCACATGATCACATCTCAGTCTCACTTCACTCCGTTCACATTTTCTTTACATTTACGGTGCACAGCTGGCAGATTTTGCGCAGAACTTAACCGCTGCGTTGCTCTTTGATATACAAACCCGATATCAGGGTGGCAGGGAAGTAGTTTTGACCCAGCGCTAAGCCCCAACTCTCTCATCGCATCTCTTAATCGCATCTCTACCTTCCGGTTCAAGATGGCGGCGCACACAGTTGCAGCGGCTCGGTGCTCTCCCGTTCGGAATGTTGTGTTGTGTATTTTATTTCTATTCCGCGCGACATTTTGCTGGGCGAACAGTTATTACTACAACCGCCATGATATTTTTACTTAATTTCGTTGTACTCGTTACAATGACAATAAAGATATTCTGATTCTTAACAAGGTACTTAATATTAATCACTCCAGTAAAATATTATACTGTATAAATAGCTATAAATGAATAAATTGCTTTGGATGGACTCATCTGCATGATAAAATGTTCAATATCATTCTGGAAGATAAAAGTGTGTGATGATGGCCTCGCTTAGATATTATTGTGTTGCTTTTGCAAAGACAAAAAAAAAATTCTAAATGTGACACAAAAAAGAACCCAAACTTTTTACTCACGTTTAAACCAAAGACTGAAAAAGGCACGTGGTGTTTTCTTTCGAGGAGCCCCAGTGTTCCCTAAGTTTTCATACATCAGACAGAATGAACTGATGTTTGGTTATCTGTGTTCGGTTCAGAAAGGGAGAGAATCGTCAGACCAACAAACAGGTGTAGAGCGAATCTAAGACCCCAGCCTTCAGGATGGGACTAGTCTCGGTCTTCCTTGCCGACCATTAAGAGAGAAAAAAAAAAAAGTCATATCAAATGCAAAAGAGCTGACAGAGAGCAGAAAAAAAAAAATCAGTAAGAGAAAAGTCAACAATGCAAAACTGATGGAAGAGCAGAGTTTTTCAGACGGCGATCTCTTTCTCTATATATGCATACATGTATATATAAATACATTTGATCATATGATCCATCAAGCTCCATCTGAGAAATCAACTTTTCACATTGCCAATACTTGATGAAAGAGGGAGAAGAAAAACCTTTGCTATTACCTTCCGATGTGGCCAAGGGACTCACGAGGCTGTCTGTATGCTGTGGTTAGTTGGTTGCTTCTGCTTTAAAAAGTTCATCTTTTGTCTAGATTCTCGAGATTTAATGTGTTAAAATGCACTGCTCTGGAACACAGCTTTCTAAGGAATTAGACAAATTTTATAGTTGTATTGTTCAGCCTTGTAATACAATGTGTCCGCTTTATGACCTCCTTGATGTCAAGATCAGATAAGGTCTGCAATTACAAGGGATATGAATGCACAAGTTGCATTATTAACATATGGTACCACAAATTCTACCCCAGGTTCTGGGAGAATCAGTTAGGCAAACTCTCTCCTTGATATGTTAATAATTTGGAACTGCTATTGGCTTGGAAGGCTTTAGCAGCCAAACAACATCGACCTAAGGTCAACTGACGATACCTCCCGCGATGGCGTTACTCATACTTCCTCCCTGCAGTCCCCCAGTGCCATTGCGCAGGTGCCACAGAAAATAAGGTGACCTAGTGGGCTGTGTGCCCAGTATTATGGGTTCAGTTGCTGTCATCCCACCGTGAGTCATCGCCCGACACTGACAGATGTTTCGCTTCAGTGTTTTCCACTCCACGCCAAACGCTGCTGCACAGTGCAGGATGAAATCCGGTTGATTAACTCACAGGGGAAAGCCCGAGCAATAAGCATGAGTACCAGGGCCAACCGGGGATGCCAGCTCCCCCAAGAGAAGTGAAAATATCTCACGAGTCTACAACGGCTCCATGGAGGATGAAGAGCCATCATAAAGCCATGATGAGCTATGCAAGGCCTCCTAAATCCAGGGATTTGTCAAGTGTTTCGGAAATATTTGCAGATAATAATCTTTACAGCTGCCACCCTGTAAGGGGCGAAAAGATGGATTCATGAATAAACTGTGCAGCGCATTACCAGCCAGTCGAGTCTTGGTTTTCTGTTTGAATGGTGCCTCTTTGTAGGAGCCTGTAATAGGATAAGTATTCCTTCTTTTGGTTGCAATGCCAGCTTTGATTAAAGTAGTGCGGGACAGAAGTCTTCTCATGACAAATTCCCTTACGGCCCATTTTGTTATGCCCATTTACCCCTCAAGACCATGATTTTGTCAGCCTTAGGTTAAGGAAAAACCTAACACCCACAGATGCGCACGGGGAAGCTGTAAATACAATCCCTTGTACAAGAAGCGTCAGACGATTTAATTAAAAAACAAAGACAAAATACGGCTCGATGAGTAATCTTCTCAAACTCAAGCCAAAGGCCCGGGAATCGCATGCAAGACGTCTCCCTGGTGACAGTCTGAGCAACGTTATTACTTGTCCTTGGGTTAATCAGACCACAGACACAGATGAAGAGCTGCGACTCCGACTGCCGGCAAACGGCTGCCGCAGCCACAGCCACAGCCACATGACCCCGGCCTAACTGGCTGGCAAGCAGCAAGCAGAATGCCAAGGCAGCTGGCCAAGCTGCCCACCCTCTTGGGCTGACACCGAGGTCTAGGAGGTGCCTCCAGTAGCTGACAGTAAACTCTGGGTAAGTGGCTGACGAGTAGCAAGATGCATCAGCCTTGAACCTCACCAGAGGCATCCAGTTCTGTCAAATATGAGGCGGTTAAAGAACAGGCCATCCATATCCAAAGAATGCCTATCCAGGACAGCTTACAGTGAGTCTAGGACCTTTCAAAGGAAGTACAGGCCATAAGGCTGAGGATATCCAGTTGGGATGCCTGTCCATGACTGGGCACACACTCACTACTGTGACATGTAGTGACAATTCACCTACCAGTGAGAGGAGATCCAAGTAACTAGAGGGAACCTACACACACCCAGGGGGGACCGGTAAACTCCTCACACGCATGCTCAGGGACTGGAATCAAACACCATCCTGGAGGCAGAAGACCACATTGCTTCCCAATGAGCCACCGAGCCACTCTGGGGGTACCACAGACGTAGATAAAACAGTGAAATGCTCTGAGTGGGCAGCTCACAATGAGGACATTCATCAACTCCCATCTCTAGGCTGGCCGAGGTAATTCCCCCCTTAGAGTCCTTCACAGCCTTTTTGTTTATTGAAACTCATCCTTTTAACACCAGTCGCAGGTCCCCTGGGATATACTCCAGCAATAATGTCCAGAGCATTTGAAGGTTTTCACCACCTTTGCAAACAGCAGTTAGTCTTTTCAGGTGGAAAATTTTATGAGCCGGTGAGTGGTTTACAATCAGTCATATCAGTCAAAACGAGTCACGCTGGAAGTACTGGCAAACCTTACTTGGTGGTTAACTCAAAGCTGCCTCTTTTGGACAGTAGGCTTCTGGTAAATAAAAACTAGTGTTTTTTTTTAATTAACTGATAAAATGCAATACACAGAATATTGAAATGAAGGGCCACTGAAAATCCCCTAGGCATTTACTGAGTATATTTGCCTCTTCATATTACCTAGTGGACATTAAAGAGCAGAAAAATGTTTTAAATAATTTCCTGATGTTTAAGGAAAAGAATATATTGGTGACACACTAGAATATTTGTGGGTTTGGCGTTCTTTTTAAGTAAATGAAAAGATACTTGTGAGAAGTCTAGAATCCCTCATGGGTATGCCATATTTAAGTCTAAGCTCTTCAGATAACTGTGCCATTACCTTGATATGGATCCCCAAAGACATCAATCACTGTCAAAAATTCTTATCTTGACTCCAGGGCAAAATCTTAAAAAATAGAGACAAACAGCTCTAAATATACAAAGTCAAATCTCGTGTGTTCCATGAAGGCCTTTAAAGCGTGGAATTACTTTTGATTAGAATTACATTGTTAACAATATTAGCTATGAATGTGATCGGAGGGAACAGCTGACCAGACTACGATTGTTTTCATAAGCCACTATAAACTTCAAAAAATCTATACAGTCAACCATAGTATTTGAGGCAGGCCTACGGGATTTGAGAAAACCTAGCAGTTTTAAGCTGGTCACGCCAGTTTTAGTAGCAATTCCGTGGCACCACCATGTTCATCCTGTACCACACAGGTCAAATGTAACTATGACAGACACTTCTAAAGGGAAATAGCGAGTAATGCTGTTGACAAATCATCACGGGGCGAAACGATAGATCTGGGGATGATTTTTTTTGTGCTGGGATCAGAGGGATTCGCTTCATTCTCTCAGCCTTCGTCTAGGCATGCACAAAGCCCCAGCGAGTGGCGGATCAGAGGAACGGGGGCTGGGTCACATGTCGGGTGCTGAAAACCTGCCGAGACCTTACGTTTTGATGTCGCTGACCAAAGGAGAAGGGAGCGAACACGGAACACGTTTATGTCAAGATGTTTTTAGATGCTGTCCGAGCACCAGGGAGAGGAAGTACTACCTCGGGACAACAGCGTTGTGAAAGAAACTGTAAAGATAAATTCAAATTGAGACGCTACGGTTTTTCAAAAAGTACAACTGGGACATGATATGAGTGGTGACCCCATAACCGGGGAACAACTAAGCAGTCACACGCAGTGACAGAGGCTGTATTTAAAATCACTCACTCACTCACTACTCCCTAACTAGGGACACATACGTAGTTCACTATATAGGGAAGGAGACCACACTCCAAGACACTACATTCCAAGAAGCTGTATGCTGGTATCCTAGCAACCCGACATTTACAAAAAGCAAAATATGGTAATAACATCAACAGCTAAAAGGAGACGAAGCAAAAAATCAGTGTGTTACCCTGGAATTTATTTAAAATTTGTAATTATAAGTTGCTTTTATAATAATAAAGTTTACTACATATGAGTTCCTGTCTTCCTAGATCGTCTGTGTATTGAGTGATCAGCTGCCAAAAACCATCAGTGCCGCACTGCATTATGGTATGCAAGGGGCAGCTTAGTCTACACCATGTGTGCAATACCATTTGAAGTGCATTATGGGTATTTTATGGTACACTGCATAATGAGTCAGATTTTCCACTGAGTACTGGCACAGCATGGCAAAACAACAGGTGTACTATTTAGTACAATTGTTCAGTAGCAGGGAGCAACTTCAAATACGATCATGTAACACACCGGCCAACATTATGGTAATGCAGGAGAACACAATAGTTTATGGTCCTATTTTCTGTGTTTAGGTTATACTAACAGAAACATTTTTAAATTTATAGCAATTCGTCCATTCACTTTTTATAACTCGTTACCCGCTATAAGGTGACAGGGAGCCTAGAGACAATGCCAGGATGTTTTGGGGACAAGGGACAGCCTGGACAGGGTGCCAGGCCATTGTTGACATGGTGACACATTGTGGGCATGTCAGAGACACCATCTCTCCTAACTCTATAGATTGCAGAAGGAAACATGAGTACCTGGTGGAAACCTGCTCAAACACAGGCAGAACTCCACACACACACACACACACACACACACACACACACACACACACACACACACACACACACACACACACACACACAGCGCCAGAGCTGGAAATCTGACCCAGGAGATGTTAAGACACAGTGCTACCCATTGCCATTAACTGAAAGCCATTGTCAAATATTACTTATCAGATCTAATTGAATTTGACGTCCCTCATAAAAGGATAACAATGGTCACGTTTGCTCGTTTTTACTTCACTGCTGTCAGGACAGAAATCCTTCCTGTCTTTTCACCCTTTGCTGCTTGTTTTTCATGTGACGGTATGATGTTTCCAAATTATTTTATACGGTTTAATCACATCTGGGATTTCAAATCCTTTTTCCGATTTATCTTTTATTTTACTTGATTTTCTTCAAAACCCACGATTGTTTCAACAGACATTATTAAATTAACCTCCTAACTGTAGAACACTTTCGTCAGGAAGGTAAATGTGCATCGGGTCCTTATTACTGTTCTTATTACTGCCCATTTCCATAAGCTGAGAAAACACACCATTTACAAGTTCCCCTTCACGGCTTCGCCATTTGAGCTGACGACTCCTTTGAGCTCTGATGGCGGAGAAGGTGAACCTGGCTGCAGTACACGCCACAGTTCACCTTAATAGTTCCGCTGGATTATCTAGGAATAAAGGGGAAACACAACTCTCCGGTGTCTAATCCCAGTAACCGTTTTACTACTCACTGCCTGGGCATGCTGGGTAATGGTAGTATCTTAAAGAGATACTGCAGAATAAGCAGTAAAATAATGGATGGATGGATGGATGGATGGATGGATGGATGGACAAAATAATGGATAGATGGATGGACGGACGGACGAATGGACGTATGGATGGATGGATGAACGGATGGATGGCTGGATGGATAGACAAAATAATGGACGGATGGATGGATAGACGAACGGACGGATGGATGGATGGATGGATGGAAAACAGTACATCATTTCGGCAGCAAACGTTTGTCTTACAAGGGGTAGGGGAAACTTCCAAAATACAGACCTATTTCACAGGAGGTCAGCCCTGTTCATTAGTGGGGCCTTCAGCGGTACATCATGACACTATGGAGGAGGAGAGGAAAGGCCTTCCTTGATGCAGGGAGCCATCACTCCCCAGAAAATGTTGCCGTTACAAGGTTGCTCCCAATGGTCCATATTAGTGTTTGTGTGGAGTAATTCATCACACTCCTCTACACGAGTGAGGTGTCGGACCTCTGTGAGAGGAGAGGACCGTGGCTGATGAGATATACCGCTGGCTTCAGCAGCTTCTGCACGTCACACAACTCAAGATCCATCCCATCTGAGTCAATTGGACCAAATTCCTTTTCTCTCCCTTCATATCCAGCCAATACGGCCCACATGCAATTCACCAAAGGACAATTTTGTGTACAAACGTTTTGAAACGGCAACAGACAACTTCAGAAGAATCAATATTATATGTACACACATAGGCATAACTTAAGCATCAGCTACCATCCTTAGTGCAGTCCTGGCATGTACATAGTAAGAGTATATAAGACCACTGTAACTGAATAGGGTCACACTGCAACATTAGTAAAGAGCCTCCCTTTGATTTAAGCACTGGGACTGACACTGAGTGCCCCCCTGGAGGAAGGAGTTATTAGAATAAATTACATAGTTGCTTTCGCAGTGCTGGGTGATGGTGAACGTGGAGCCCATCCCAGAAACACAGGGAAGCACCTCTGAATGGGATACCAGTCCATCACAGGGCACTCAGCCACACAATGGGCACTTCAAAGATGCCGATTCACTTGACGTGCTTTTGGACTGCAGGAGGAAACCAGAGAACTGAGGAAACACAAGCAAACAGAAAAATGACATTTAAAGGTGAACTTCACACCCAAACAAAGGTGGGAATTGAACTCTCGACCCTGGAGGTGTGAGGCAACACTACTACCCACTGAGCTGAGCCCCCGAGAACCAGCTGGACCAACTCATATTTTCAATTCCAGAGTTGTGCGTATTTTAATGAGTACAATGCAGCACCAGGTGGTCTGCATTTGACTTTGCCGCAGACGAATGCGTTTGATACGGGCTGGCAAATCGCGGCCTAAAATACTAAATCTGGGCGCCGTGCGAGACTCTGAGACGAGGTGTTTCTGACAAGTCACCGCGAGATGTCTGTCTGAGACCTTGCACGCAGGAAATATGTACAACCGAAATGGTGTGATCATCAGAACCAAGAGTTCACTTACAACAATTTATCCTGACTGTGCGTACATGCCCTCAGAGATGAAGGGGGGGTAAAACCAGGCAGGCCATCAAGCGCATTACAAATGTGGCCCCAGGGAGTCAGACAGAGAGGGAAATTAAACCTTTAAACCCACCTTCATGATACCTGTTCAGTGGTTACTTGCCAATAGTTAAGCGTGAACTGCACACTACTTAACGCTGTGAGCTGGGAAGTGCATCTGTGAACAGGGCACCGTATGTGAGCTTTGGGTAGGGCGATTTGGACAGGGCTGAGCGTCTGTACTAGTGGAAGCCTGTTCAATCAAATGGTGGATCCAAAACCTATTCATTAAACATAGGAACAATGAGCATTCAGAGTCTAGGAGGCAGGCGGTCAAAAAACAAACCGCAGATCTGAGAGAATGTGAAAACAAATGTGTTTTTGAGGAGCGGACTGGGAGAGGATTTATGGGAAATACTTAAACATGCCACATATTTGGAAATCCATCCAGCTTCTGTGTGTTCACCTGGTCAGGGTTCTAGGGGTCTGGAGGGTATCTCAAGCAGCATAGAGCTCAAAACTAAGGAACGGCAGAGACAGGATGCCAGTCCATCACAGGACACTCGCACACTTGTATGATTGGTCTAATTGCATGTCTGTCAACTGAGGGAGGAAACCCCCCAATCATGGGGAGAACATGCAAAGTCTACATACACAAAGCAGAGGCGGGACTCGAACCTCCAACCCAGAACCTAACACCACCCTACGCACTGAGCCTCTGCACTCTCCATGGATGGAAATGTCCAATAAAATTATGTCTATAGTTTATATACATCTATCATAAATGTATATATTTTTTTAGAATGTTTTTCAATTTCTGGTACACAATAATATACAGGAGCTTCAGTGATTTGTGGTCTGAAGATGAACAATAGAGGACAGAAAATTTCACTCAAAAATGTTTCACGATGTCCTGATTGTATTGCATTTTTCTTTGTTATTCTTTCCGGTAGTTTCACAGGGACGTCGGGTGCTCACTGCTTAGCGCTCTATGGCATTTCTTGAGCTTGTTTGCATACCATAGCACGCCAGACATGAATTTTCAGGTTTATTTGCAACTGCCTTGAAATTTTCTATTTATATGATCGCGGTACAGCTGAATGCCAGCACAATAAAATATCACCTCAGATCCCCTATTGCAAATTACAACATGTGCATATATGCGGCAAGGTGACATTTATATTAAAACAGGAATAAGAGGAAGGACTGGAACTTAATATTCAATTATCCACAGCTTTGTTTGTACTGAAAGACGGAAAAGTACATGTTTACTTATTTTTTGGCCGCTCGACTGAAATTTTAATTGAGTTTGGTTCTCTAGTTAAAAAAAAAAAAAAAAACTCCTAAACCATGACATTTCGGAGATGATTCCTGCCTGAGGCACATTTGGGAACCTTAGAGAATTTGGGATTAAGAGCAGCTCTCGAGCTGCAGAACAGGTAAGCTCAGTTAAGGATTCACCACAAGTAATTAACGTGCACCTGACACCCGTATGGATAATTCCATCCCTCGATTCGGAGGGAATAAACAGTCCAGAGAGACAAGAGAATACAGTATCCAGGGCACGTGTTTGTTCGTTATCTGTATGCCCCTGTAGCACTTCTCTGTTAAAAGGAAAATATGAAGCTTTATTTTCTCAAATTTTTTCAAAAATGTTATTAGGAAAGTAAGTAGGTTCATCGTGTTTTTTTGCATATCATTCAAAGCCATATTATTTGAGGAAAAAGTAAACTTTTGTTTTATGGATATTAATTTTGAGGCTACATAGGCAATATATCTCTGATAATGTTCAAATACAAGGATTACACTAATTACGTTTACGGCACATTTTCAGATTAGAGGCCGTTATACAAACACCCAGAGGTTACTGGATTCTTAATCCCTCAAAAAAGTACCGCTTAACTTCTGATTGGCCACCTGTTAAATTAGTTGCCCGATGGCCTTAATTCAGGCAAACAAAAGAGAAGGAAGCAGCCTTACCTGATGGCAAACCCCATTGATTGGTCTGAGTTTTGTCCTTAAAAACTTTCTAACATGTCTCATGTTAATACTGCATTGATCACATTATGTTTCAGTGAATACTAAATATTCCAGAATGTATGTGATGGAATGTAAAACCTAGGTCAAAACAGTATAAAGTATTCGTCATAGCGATATTTTTAATGTAAGTATTTTCTCATTGGACCAGTTTAAATCCCCTGCCAATTTAAGTTGCCGCAATGTGTACTCGTCTCGTTCCATCTATAAAAATCTCACGGCGATATATACAGGTTTTAAAAGATTCAGACGTGAGAGATCACAGCTATACCAAAGGTTCTTACAGACACACATGAACTTTATTTCAGCTCCTGGGTGATATATAATACGGAGATTTGCATTTTCTGGTAACCTTTTTAACATTTAGTAAACTGGGGCCATTTCTAGAAAAGCTTAAACCTAAAGAGCTATACATTGTATTATATTGTGTGTATCTTTCATTTTTTGATGTTTTAAGAAATTTTCAAGTGGAAACTAAAGTTTCTGGTTGGCTTAAACCTTGCAAGAATGCATGCTGTGAAAAGTGTGGTTTTGACAGATAATTAAACATATGAATTCTATTAGATTGATTGGATGATTAATTGATTGTTTTGATTTCTTTAAACCCTGGCAGAAATTTAAACCTACTTGACTTTGACCATGCCAGTGACACTGTGATTAAGATGACAGTCACACCGCAACCTGTAAAAAACCAAAATGGTACAGATTGTTATAGTGATGCTTCAGATCATAAGGTAGCAGGTGACATCAAGCAATTACCTTCCAGGTTAATAAAAGGAAGAAGTTTTGTTGGCAATGCTAGCTACTTAGACAAGACAATTTTGGAAAATATGGATTGTCGTGTAGCGTTAGAAAATAGAACCCCACATCAGAAAAAGCTGGGACGGTATGGAAAATGCACATAATAATAATAATAATAAAAAAAAATTTACTTTGATTTTTATTTCATTGTAGACAGTATAAAAACAAGATATTTAATGTTTCGTCCGGTCAACTTCATTTCATTTGTTAATATACATCCATTTCTGCTTTTCAGGCCTGCAACACATTCCAAAAAAAGTTGGGACTTTGATTGACTTTGAAATTTGGGGTTGTATGTCTGTGACGGTCAACAATGCCATAAATGATGATTTCCCCCATTGAAAACAACCCACGTTACACAAAGTTGAAAATTCTGTAGCAATCGCGACAGAAACGACAAGCACGAAGGCTTGTTGACCGATATGCGACGTAGCGTTGGAGGATCTAAGATTCAAAATCCCCCACGGTACAACAACATTGTAATGTTTGTTTAGATAAATTCTATCCTATATCCCCTATTACTACTCTCTGGTGAATTCACCAGATTCTTTGTATGTGTGCATGCTTGGCTAGTAAAACTGATTCTGAATCCACTGCCGGTGTTTGTCACTGGCAATTGCATGGCTCTACCCTTAATTAAACACCTGTCTCAGCAATGGGTGTGGTTTAATTAGCCAATTCCTCTAATTAATAGGGGTGGCCGCGTGCATTTGGCCAAAGTCGCCGTTATCTTTAAAGAACACATTTGTGGAAAATAAAGGTTTAACCTTTTTAAATGGCTCACTGCTGCTTTAATGTGCACAAAAGCATGGAAAATTAGGCATAATTGAGTGAAGGTCTAGTGAATTCACAGGCTGTTCTTTCCAGAATCGTGTCTCATGAATCAAGTCTATATGCAATATGCAGAAGTATAACACAAGCGACTACAGTATTTTTTCTAACGCATGAGTGTTTAAATGTGTATAAATTTCTATACAACATACTGCATATTTTAAATTTGTATTACTTTGCATTACTTTGCATACATATCGTGTGCTGTTATGTAATGTATTTTATGCAGAGGAATTTGGTGTATGAGTAGTCACTGAGCATGCAGTATCATCAGAAGCAATGCATATAAACACTTTCTCAGTAATCTCCCGGATCGAGGACCCTGTGTCTGTATTTTACAGCGACTATACAGTGGAGTACAGAATAGAAGCTTGCTGATCACTGAAAGGCTACAGAGGTCAGTGAAGGCCAGAGAGTGGCCGCCACATACCCTGACAGGGGACTGCAAAGGATTCTGGGAATGTTACCTTCCAAAATGCAGCACATTTGGTCGCTTCTATTCTGAAAATTTTGTGAGTAGCAGCATCTCTGAAGGCTGATTACTGGGCTCTACCAAAAACACAAAAACTTCATGGCTTTATTTGGAGCACACACAACAATAAATGGCTCAGAATTTGTAAAAGTTTTACGACATCTTATTTATAATGTGGTGTAAAAATGTATTTGGTTTGTTTTCCGTACCGTTTCAATATGTCAGCTTCTTGGCACGGAGCACCGAAAAGCTGTTCACAGGCTTTGTCCTGTTTCTCATTCACAATACTTCTCTCTTAATTCTGCTGGACCTGCTAACGGGTCTCATTGCATCAGTAAAGGCCAAAGCTTAGCAGCCAATGGAGTTTCACTTCCTCCATATATGTACATTAACTTCCTGTATGGATCCATGTGCCCTCATATTCCAAGTCATGGCTCTTTACTACAAAACAAGAAACGAGCTGTCTGTAGACCTTGCATACTTTGTAGAAAAATCATTTCAGCATTCAGTTTTGTTTTTTTTTTATTTTAGAAAGAAGCTGCCTCCAGATTTTCTTATCTTTTTATCCCCTTTTAATATGATTGCGTAATGTTCAATGATTACTTTCATCAGGGTACAAGCTGAATTCAGGCATCAATATGCTGCATTCAGTCACATAATAAACTGTGGGAGTACATTACGTGCCTCGTGTTTCTCAAATTTCTCATACTTGAGGCGTATTTCAGAGAAATCTGCAGAAACGTTTCTATAACAGAGTGCTCCTCCCAATGCTTCTACCCCATACGTGTGAAGATCAACGAAACGCATGGCCGAATAGCCAAAAAAAATTCCAGGAACACCAAATCCAGTTAACAAATAAGCTTTCTGAGATTGTGACTCTGACCTTTCCACAGCAGAATACATTACCAGGACACAACAAGGGATTGAATTCTTGCTTATGTTAATCTTGACAAATTAATGCTGCATCATGCAACGGCTAACATCACACAAGCACGAGGTCTCGACCCAGAAAGAGACCCGTGAACATCGGGACCTGCGACCGAAGCTTGGTGTGAACTTACCCTTTTAAGATTACATGCTGGTGAGTAGCAACTATGGCCAGATAATGTCATGAGATGACAAAAAGGATTGAATGTAACTCCTATTATCCACAGATGAAGTATACAGGTAAGCAAAAGGTGCAGGCTGACAGCACAACAAATTAGGCAGAATTAAATTTTTGGACGCATTATTTAAGACGGCTGAAAAATACTACATTACTACAGCAATACTCACCATGTCCTATGAACAGACTGAGAGTATTTTTCCTACACATATGCTAATGAGGTGAGCAAAGTGCTAATGTTTGCAACGTGAATGGGAAGCTGCACATTTGAATAAGGCGTGACTAGATACATTTAAAACGGCCATTTATTACTAACGCACTTTGTTACCGAATCAAATTATATAAGGACCGGTTTCTACATCACTGATTAAACGAAATATTAGACTAAATTGCGCTCTTAAAGAGATTTTCCGGTGAAAAATAAAATTTGAGATAAACTTTTACCTTTCTTTCTGTGGCTACTAGCAAAATAAGCCTGTGACAAACTTGCAAAGGCAACAAAACTACATTACTACAATTAACACGGACTGACGATCGACTGCATGCCTAAATTTCATTTTTCAGATTAGGTGTAAACGGCGGTTTAGAAACCGGCCCTAAATGTATTTATTTATCTAGTTTACATAGCATCATGCAAACCAGGGGCTTGGTATTTGTTCCCAAGCATGTGCTAAATAACATGTTTACACAACATTCACCTGACCGCTGTGTTGTCTGCAGTCCAATCAGCAACATCATGATTTTATAACTTTCCTACCTGAGAAACTTTGCTGGGGTTATTAAAAATCTGAGACTCACCACACTGTGATCTCCGGTCAGATTCATAGGGGAGATATTGGAACAGCTCACTCCTGCAGATCAACACAATAAAAGGGAATATTAAAATCACAGTAAAGACAAAATGATGGGGAACTGTGGAGAAGCCTTTGATGAGGCCGGACTCTTAGCCGATGATGTCAGATTATGTACATGTAATACAACTTGTTTTCCTTGTGTAGAAGCTTCTTAGCACTGCCCTCCCAGGCCGTTCATGTTGGCATGAAGTGATGTCACAAACCGGCCTGCGTCAATGAATCCAGCAGCCGTATCACAGGTGGACAAAACAGAAATTCAAGTCACACAAACTCGAAAAATAGAATTTGAGTGGGGAGGCAATCAAAAATGCTCTAGGGGTGTGACTTGCCTTTACTTAAGGTACACAATCAATTCTAAAGGTACAACACACTGCCGTTATTTTGGTGCCTTTGAAGAATAAAGGCTGTGTATTCTCACATTTGTTCGGTTGGCAGGATCTGTGCTTTCATACACATAACAAGCTTTGGTAATGTGAGCCTGAAAACGGGTTTAACGTTATAATCAATTCCACTCAGTTATTCCATGAAAACAAAGTCTGCTGTCAAAGCATCGATGTTCAGAAGAAGCTTCCCTGTTTCCCTCCCGTTTTGTGGGAAGGTAGAGTTTTGTATTCTGCCAGTTCTCCCAGTTTTTCCCTCTCTCACACACAGCTGTGCACATGCCCTTAAATGGATTCAAGTACAACCGTCCAAGGGATGTTTAAAGCCCTTAAAAATCTTTTAGTGCCCTTTGCCTAATCTAAGCCTTGCCTCAAACTACTTCCAAAGCACATAACGGAAACCCCATCCACACCTATCATTTAAACAAAAACTGTAAATAATCATCTTATGCAGCTAAACTTGTACTTTGATGTTCATGTATATTTCATAATTTGTTTAAACTGATGTACATTTTGGTTCCATTTGAAGTAGAAGGACTTTTGTTTTGAAGGGCATTTTGTGGCAGCATTACCCAGAAATCGGCGGGGTTACGCAGAAGTCGTAACTGTAGAAAGGAGGAAGTTCCCAAAAGAAAAGGATTTTCTGCATACAGTTTGAGCTCCCTCTGTAAGAGCATAGCACTCTTATGTTGGTTTTGATTTTGTTCTGTTTAACTGCAGTAAAAATCCTAAACCATCAGTTAAGGCTTTGACCTTCATTCAGAGGGGATGCTACAAAAACAACATAACAGCAAGTGGTAATGAGGAGGTTCATGCACCATAACAAAGAGCCCAACTGGAAGATACAAAGACAGATGGATGGATAAGTAGATGACAGATCACTGGATGTCGGAATAGATGGAAAGTGTGGACGAATGCCTGTTATGGCAGTGCGGACAAACTGGAGATGAGCAGAATGCAGGCTACTGCCTATTCCATCGTACACACAGGAAGTCATCACAGAAAGGCAGTCAAAAAGGAAGCCCTGCCTCGAAGGACACACAGCATCACATCCTAGCAAGAAACAGACTATATGTGTCAACATATGGCTGACATCAGACCACGTCGAAGACTGAGACAATTAAAGTGCAGATTTTTCCTTATTGTTAACAATTCTGCATATTTCTACGCTTACTAGTACAGTTTTAAATGCAGAGGACTGCACAGAGAGCTAGACTAAATAAATGTTTTATATTTTGCCTTGCTTGTCTATTCAGTGAACAGGTCACTGGCCAGTAAATAAAAAATAAATGAAACAATGTAGTATAATGTAGATTACATTCAAAGTGTTAGTTAACTATGCCATGAAAATCTATGGAAAATCCAAATACACTCATTCTAATGAAAAACATAACTTAACGTACATTTTCACCACCCACAAAAGTCCTACTCCATTCTACCAAGACCCAGCTCTGCCTTTGTATGAGATAACCTAAACTATTACTTTTACTAAAATGCTTGGAGCACACAAACACTGATGGTGAAGTCAAATCGATGGTGAAAGATCCTACAACTGCGACCTAGGCCACTTCCAGATAAGAAATGAAAATAATCAGACCCCTTTTTCCAGGTTCTTCCCGATGTAGGTGTGTGATGTATTGTGACAGGTCATCAAGCAATAGGAACGAACCATTTTAAACCACTCCCTTTTCAAACTAACAGTAGATAGAAACCAATTGAGCATATAAACAATAAGCCAGAAGACACACTCATACCACGAAAAAGGCACTTAGTGTATGTGACTGAAAGACCCATAGGTAAAGGTGGCAGATACAGTCGTTTTTTGGTCATATCTCCCTTAATACTCAGCAGATGTTCATTAATAAAAGCTTGTTGTAAAACTTATAAAACATACTATAACGTACATTTATCACGTTACATTTTCTAGCAGCAGTGAGCTCCAGAGTAGGTCACAGTAACATACCAGTTGATATATTGTAATATACTCCTCTACTAGAATTACGTGTCTTCAGACTTAATATAGATACAGAATATACAACTATAAGTACAAGAGTCGTTTGCTTAATAATTGTATTAATCATTAGATAGCTTAAGTTGAAATCTTACTGCTAAAACGCGTCTATAAAATGAAACACAATGCTTAAATCTAAATGAAATATACCTATCCATTATGTTAAAACGAAACCATATCTCAGTCCATATGAAACCTTTAAGGAGCAGTGCTTTGTAGTACGATCAAAGCGTGTTTTACACATCCAGAGTTATAACTCGATCACACCGATCATCGGTAAGTGGAGCCACAATTCTGAACTACACAAAACTTAGACGTAAGGTTCAAGAAACCTTGAAAAGTCAGTAAACTGGGCACACAATGAAAGGTATGAGCAATAAATTAACTACACCTCACCTGTAGGCAGGGGTGCCGTGAGGGGGGATGTTAGGATGATTCTAGGGGCCCAGTAGTATATTCTTTCATAGGGCAAGATGGGAACAAAGCTGTTAATATTACTACACACTGCTTTAGTGACCTTTGAAAAGTTCTGTTTTGAATATCGTCGAAGTAATTTAATAAGGTCTTAGCGGTGCAAACTTATTCCGTGACCTCGTGTCTCAACATTGACACAAATTGCAGCCAAGGTCTACACGATATCTTGGCGTGTTTTCTCGCTACACTCAATGGAGCCGACGAACCAAAGCGGTGCCACTAAACGCAACAAGAGATCCATGGAATGCAGGAGTAAAAACCGTCTTTTGGTTTTTCTGTTTGGTAGTCAACAATACCACCGCCTGGCCATTAGTAGAATTATCTTTCCTTTATTTCTGACCAATGGTAGGTTTTATAAATGATGTTTATCTGTGAAAAATCTAAGTGGAGCTAAATGATGTGAATTACATTTTGATAGGGCATGGCCCAAGGAAGCAGAAAAAAAAGAATTTAGATGGTATGTCTCACAAGTCAAGAGATAAAAACCATAATGCACCCAAAACATACAAGCCCTCACTATTCTGCCCCCTACAGGTGGAATGAGGCACCCTTTAGGAGGATAGGACAAGGTACACCTTTGCTCATGTCAGTCAAATTTGGTGGATTTTGGATAAAGCAGGCATGAGTTGTAGCTGTTTTATTGATATGATTGTGAAGTTGGTACAGCATGGGTAAGATATGCAGCCGTGCCATATGGAAAAGTGGGGATTTTTTTGGCAATTATTGATTTGCACAGTCTCCTGATTCCAGAAATACCACATTTGTCAAGAAAGTCTGAAAACCCTAGTACTACCATGCATTAATAAGTTTAATAAATTATGTAAATTTGGAAAAAAAAAAATATCTAAGAAGCAGAACTGAAGAGTGTGGATGGCATTTTGACAGGGCATGAGCCAAGGAATCAGAAAAAAAAAAGAATTTTGATTGTCATGAGATAATGACCATAATGTACCAAATCATATATGCTTTAACTGTTGCTCCCCTATAGGTGGAATGAGGCGTTCTTCTGGGGAATAGAATGGGGTAGGAATCTGTTCATGTCTGTCAAATTTGACGCAGTTTGGATGAAGAAAGCATGAGTTGTAGCTATTTATGCAACAGTGATTGATGAAAGTACAGTAGGGGTGTGGCCACTGTGTATAAAGGTCTGGATTTTTTTTCTTAGTTCTTATAAAGGGTGTGATTCTGCATTTTCTCACCAAATTATGGCTGTCTTGGACTTGCAGGTGTGACTGCACGGTTCGTTTACAATTTCTGCATTGTGATTCGCTGATCATTCTATTACATATTGCAGTAGGGGCTGTAAGTAGTTAAGCACCAAATTTCAACAAAATTGGTCAAGTGGTTATTGAGCTACAGTTTGTCATTTGTTGTAGTGTCCCCTATTGAAGAACTGGCACCAGCTTTGGTACACAACCTCACAGTGTCCTCCTGGATGTGTGTATCAAATTTGGTAAAAGCCTGCGACCAAGCCATATGGCAAACATAGGATTTTTGGGATAGCATAGGATTTTTGACCAGCTAAGTCTCCTAATTCCTACAATATCACATCTGTCCCAATTGGTTGAAAAACTTTGAACTATTACGGCAAACCAGGCTTTGCAAATTATGCAACTTTTCAAAAAATCTAAGTTGACAGAGCCAAGTGCCATAATTGACTTTTTGGTGGGGAATAAGCCATGCAGCATGGGGAAAAAAGAATTTTGACTGCAGGTCTCACAGGTACAAGAGATATGGGCAAAAACGTGAAATGCTGTGCTGTGGCACCCCCCTACGGGGGTAATTGGCCTCCTTTGGGGCCCTGAGTAGTGGGTAGATATAAGGACCTTTCAGCCAGATTTGGTGTTCTGGGCCTCACAGGCTTGGGTGGGCATTGCGTTTTCAGGCAGAAAACTAATAAGGACAAAATTACAATCCTGTATCAGCACTGCATGCTGACAACACCAAACAAGCAGCATCACCACAGTTACATGTTGGAAGCTGCTGCTTATATCTTGTACTGATCACAATTAATACAAGTGAACGCAGGTGAAGGCTCATTTGCTCCTTGGATCATCAGAGAGGTAATCGGTCATATCTGATCTCATTAAGTATTATCAAAGGTGCATGCAGTTATATAATGGAGGGCTCTTTTTATTGCTTTTAATTTCTTGTCCAAATATGTTGCATTTTCCCATTCATATGCACAGTGTAAATCTCCGCAAAAAAAAAAACCTGAAAAATTATAACGTAACGAAAGAGTAAACATTACAAGGTTGTGTACACTTACTATATCCATTGTATAATACATGCAGTTAGTTAAGTTGCTCTCAAGAGACTTGACCTGCAGTGTCATTTTACATTAACTGCAAAGAGCTTCCTGGTTGTAGACTAGTAGGATCCCTTGTCAATATAAAGTAATCATTACCATTCAAAATGAAAACACATTTTATATCCGAGTTATGCTTGGTCTTTATAAGATACGAAATACTATTGACACTAAACTGCATTACTGGAATCAAGAAATGATGTTACACATTACGAATTATGACCCAGACTTAGTGTTCCGGTGGGATCCATTACAAACTGCCTGCTCTCAGCGTAATAAAAGAGTCAGATCAGCAGGACATGTCTGTAATTTCTAGATGTGGTATTAATTTTGTGCACTACATACTGCGTTTTTAACTAGCTTTGAACTTTCGGCATGTTGCGTGATTATATATGAAAAGAGACACTTTTGATAACTGAGCATGTTTTTTTTATTCGACTATCTGCTCATTTGTGGCTGCTTGTTTTCTGAGGATGAAATAGCAGAAGGTAGCACTTAGCATAAGTAAACCAGAAACCAAACAAGTAAATAAGTGAACTACCAAGGTGACGGGGCTGCTTGAATTTTTGTTGGACCTTCTAATCTTGATTTCAGTCACTGGTCATCAGTAAATATGCATAAATAATAATGTTGATTGTATCCCAGTTAATTCAACAACAAACAAAATAACAGGTTGAAGGTAACAAATTTAATGGGGCTGCCATATCAGTAATTCCTGGAGTTTATCTTGAGTACTCCAGAAAAGTGTTAACACATTCTACCACTTTTCAAATGAAAAATTCACGTTTCATTGTACCTCATTAACAGCTTTGTGAACAGCTGACCCCAGCCAGAATGGTGTTGTAAGAAACATCGCAGAAAAGAGGTTACACATATTAATGACTGAACAATTACAGCTGTATATATATATAAAAAAAAACCCTATCCTTAAGACAAACCATAGAGTTGACCAGATTGGAGTGAAGTTTCCTGTCAGCATACACCAATGACGCCTCAACAGCAGAATAACCAAAGAGTGGTCTGATTTTGGGTCCAAACAGACAGCCTTATCATTTTAATGACCATATCATGGGGGTTTGTGTCATGTGGCTAACCAAATACAGCTCTTTTAATGTAATTAATGTTTAACCAGCTCTAATTAGCTGAAGTAGGACACTAATACAAGTCATTTAGTGGATTAATACCCCAGAAGGAAATGGCACCCAACCAAGTGTCAGTCTTACTAAATCATCCCCTCAGTTCAGGCCATCCAGCTTCTCTAATTCCACTAATAACATTACATTCATCTTACATTCAGCAACTTTTCAGTCACTATGGTCAAAATAGTCTTTTGGAAGGAACCTTTTGGAAGGTTACTTTGTGTCTATGTATGACGACAATTAGTTTCTGCGAAAAGCAAACTCATTAAAGACCGAAAGGATGACTAATTAACACAACATTACCTAGGCATGTGCTCTTAGTTATTTTTGGTGTTTTCTTCTAATGCGAATACTCAAGGGATCAGCAACCAGCCAAGACACACAGTGGGCCCATAGAGGTTTTATGTGTTTATGGTTTTAATTCTCCATAAACTAAAGACATCCATCAACATCAATCTCAGTGGATGTCTGGGCTGCAGCTTTTCCAGCAGGGTAGTATTTCACTCAGGCAACAGACAATAATAATGGACACATAATATCGCAAGCAAAAATCAGTGCTTCATTTAAAATGAAACACAAATGTACATGACAAGTAGGTTTAAAAACCTGTACTCTTTTGCGTTTATTCAAAGTTTTGAGGGGATTGTTATAGCTCTTTGTATTTAATTATGATTTAGAGTCGATACACAAATGTGTCATTATACAAACACATTCCTGAGATACGAGAATTTGCACAAGTTCTGTGCCATATGCAAATGTCAGTGGCCATATTTATTAGAGGAGAACAGTTGGACAATGTGAAAGCTATGTTCTTTATAGGTTTGTGCCTGTAGTTTTCTGGAGAGAGACAAGAAAAACCCATTGTCAAATATATTGTATGTTCTTAAAGGTCGTTTTTTTTTCCCCATTCCTTTCATAGCATTACAAAATTAACTATAGCTGTTAAAAATACGTAAGATCATACAGGATTTATTTCACGTTGAAATTGCAGGTAAATGTTTACTGCATTATCACGAAAAACACCTGGATTTAAGAGTCTGAAAAGCAGGCCCTGGATTATGAAACTCCATACAAACATATTTTTTAATTTTATAATTATCATCGTCTAGAGAAGAGGCTAAGAGGTGACCCTTTGATGTTGGTATTAATATATACTTTGCTTATTACCTTTAAAGAGGTGGAAAATGACAGGGGTAACCCATATTCCGTCATTCTCTCCCTTACAGACTTTTCTATCTTGCTTTTGCTAACCGAGTCTCTACGAAGCACTTGGTCCGGAACATTCCGGAACACCACACCATCCGCAACCGCAGCCTGGCTCGCATCTGATGGGGACACGCAGCAGCTCATCAACGAGACGAATCGCTCGTGGGCAAAGTGTAATGACTAAGCTAAAAATATGTGGTACAAGAATTGCTTCAATATCCTCATGCCCCAAATCCTTAGAACCTCTCACCTCCACTTGGGGCACGTTAAGAATGTCCACTAAATCGACCACAGGGGAGTGTTTACCGAGTGCCCGAATCCTGCAGGCTTTTTCCAGTAAATTGTTGTCATTCACTTATTGTGTTCAACATTGACATCCTGTGGTATTTCGCAATATAGGAACACACTTCTGATACACAGCCGTCTTTTGGGCTGTTCCTGTTTCGCTATGCGTCACTGTGTTTATCATTAATACTGCTGTCATTCTGTGTTTATTTTATTCAAGTCCTGTTCCAAACAAACAGCACCAAAATTAGGAAATAATTTATGAAAAACACACCTGTCTTCTTACCTCAATTGGCAGTACCAACTCCAAAAGACAGATTTATAATTATCCAAAAAGCATCCGTTAAAAGAACTAATGTTATTACTGATTTTTTGGTTTTCACCATTTTCTCTCATGAATCACAACTCGCATAATGAAAATCATCTTTCTGATTCAATTTCCAACCTCATAGGCGTAACACATTTGAATAATCGTGTTTTCCTTTAAATGTTCATTTTTTAAAGACTTCCATTGCTGCTCATAGAGTAGTCAGTTCAACCCTGGACATGGTATCATACTATGACTAGAGCTAACGGCATCATGTGACACAATGACTAGCCTTGCTGTCACAGGCCTACTTGGGGACAGGGGGGCGTCAGAATCCTAGTATGAAATATGAGAATGGTTTCTGCAGGTAAGGCTACATCTATCTTGTATTGTATGGACCCATGCACTTCAGTGCTTTCCTATTGGTGAAAATAGCTTTCCAGTTATGTCTTCTGAGTTATGGTGGCTTCCTCACAGTTATAAATAACCTCACAGAATTAAACTGCCTTTATCGCAGCACTACAGCACACCACGGATATATGCACAGTTTTCTATAACTGCAAGGAGATTCTAACAGCACAAAACAGAGAAGGGAATTGACATTTTGCATCCAGTCATTAGCTATCTGCATTCATGACACATCTAATAACAATATAGGCCCTTGTCTTATTTCTATATTTCATCCATTCATCTAATAATAATAATAATAATAATGATAATAGCTTGTGCTACTCAAGGTCACAGGGGGCCTGCAACCTATCCCAGGATGCTCAGAGGGCAAAGGTTTTTTGTTCATAGAATTTTATAGACCATCGGACACCCCTTAAAACTTGCAGGCTGGTAAAGTCAGAAACTTGCACAGGTGCGATCATCAGTCCTTGGCTGATCAATCTCCAACCTGCCCCAGAAATCCCTTCTAGTGCATAAGCTTCACCGTCACGCCAAGGCAAGGCTGACATGATAGACAAATCCACAGTGATGCTGTCAGGCTGTACTCCCTGCGTTATTAAATCATTAATGTGTAAAGAAAGGTTGACAAGCACAATGCCGATGCATCGCTTGCACTACGAAACACCCTGGCTAACGTTCTGATGTGGATACCTCGGACAGAAAGGAGTCCATCCAACATTACTGGAGTTGTATATTGAGAAGTAGTTTCTCTTTTAACTGGATGTAATTTTGTGATGGTGAAAAGATGGATCGGAAATGGGGATTAGAGAATCGAAAGGTATGATATTATTGGTGCCCTTAGGATGCTTCGGGAAGGTGATTAAAGTAGCTTACCAAAAACACTTTTGCCCTTTCTCTCTGTATTAAACGAGCTAGACTCAAAGGTACAACAGCCGAACCAGTGTTTCCCACCTCTCTCCCAAATTCCCACAGCAAACACGCACAGTTTAACAGGCTTGAAAGAGGGGGTGACCGTGTCCCTCCTTTGAAACATGCATATGCTCCCCATGTTTCACATTGTAAATCAGGTGTATGTCAATGTCAGTGACATGAAAGTACAACATCATCTCATATAGACCCCATAGACAGTAATTTTATAAATATCGAAGTGGAAAACTGTGGGGTTGTGGTTATGTGTATGACTGTTGCTGGTTATGTCCCAGTATGCCACTTAAGTTGCTGTTTGATTACAAGCAAATGAGGAAACAGAGTAACGACTGGTCAATCCATCTTCTAGGCACTTTTTCAATACTGGGTAACGGGAGGGGGAGGGGGAGTGTCCTGGAACTTATCTCCAGGGGTGTGGTTCTGTGTGCTAGGTGTCTGTGCCCATGATTACAAGGTCACAGGTTCAAGTCCTGCAAAAGCATCCATATCACTGTTGGGCCCTTGAGCAAGGCCCTTAACCTGAATTGCTCCAGGGGTACCACATACTGGCTGACCCTGCACATTGACCCTTGGCTCTCAATTTGGAGAGCAAGATGTGAAAACTATGAAATCCCCCACAGAGATGAATTAAGTACTGATAATAATAATAATTATTAAGTGGTTCAGGGTACAAGGCAGGGAGAACATTATAGATGGGGATGGTAGTCCATCACAGGGTACATTCACAAAGATAGCTATACACCATAATCATTCACCATAGGCAATTTAGAGATACTGGTTTACCAAATTCTTTAGACTGTGGGGGGAAAACCAGAGGAAACTGAGACAAAAAGGAATTCTGGGTAATTTGTCATTTTTAAGCAAAAAAAAAAAAAACTCCATATGAACCCTACATTCCAAATGATGGAACTATAATCAAGACAGAGAGACTTGAGGGTTTTCAAAAGGAGGAAACTCTTTAAGGTCTGTCAGTGAGCAAATAGCATCTCGATGGAGGTTTAAATCACTTACGTAAGACGCCCCCACAAACATCAGAGAGTTTATATAACATTTCTCTACAGGAAAAGGGCGCACCTTCTCAAGTCATTGGAGGAGAGTAACGTGAAGAGAAACTGAGCTGCACTGTTGTTCTCCTCTTATCTTCCACCTCCTGCAGCGAGCGAGTTTTATGATCTGCCTTGCAAAAAAACACCAGATTCATACTACATGATGTCACCCTTCCAACAGGGCAGAGATATTGATTTGCATGGCAGGAGAAAAGATGCTAAAGATCGAAATTTATCGGCTGTTTGCAAAGGTACATTTGCCAGAAGTCTCTGTCCTCTGCCAGTACAGACAGTCCGAGGCTTGGCAGCGTTAGGCAGGCTAGCAGTGGTCCAGTTCAACATCTAAATGACAGACTATCCAGCCTTTATCACGGGTTCTAGCAGGACATGGTTACCATGCCAACAGCTTCCTCCAGAATAGCAGCGTTCCTCCATCGCCAAGTTTCCATGGGCTCCCGTCAATCAACAGTTCTGCCACAAGTCCACCCACGTGTCCATTTAAGCTGTAAGTGAACGGAGTAGGGGTTGAGTGAATGAGTTTATACGGCAGACAACATCACACAAGTTACACATTTATTTCTAATCTTTTCGGTAACCATGGTTTTCTTCTTTTAGGTGAAAAAGTCCATCACGGTCTGCACGGCTCCTCTGACAAACACTAAGACTGCCCACTGCTATTCGAATTGGAATCAAAGTTCATGCTTTTATTTTGACATATTCAGTTATTACTGATGCATCTTCATGTCTAGGTAACAATCCATCCCTAAAAATCAGCAGGTTTTTTTGCCCATTTTTACCCCATTCAGATGTAGTAACAGCTGATTTGTCAAAAAAAAAAAAATAAAAAATCGATCTCAGTCCCCCATCAGGCGAATGCTCCCGTGACTTCCTGACAGCGCACATCTCTACACCCTCGGCCAGATTATCGTCGTTAGCAAATTTTGTTCAAATTATTAAAGAAGTAATTGAATCATTATGGAGAGTCTGAAAATCCCGTATCCTCATTATGCAGAGCATCAGGGGTGAGATCTAGAGGTGGGATGTCTTTTCCAAGCGTGTGGGTGGTGGTGCAGACAGAGAGGCCATTATGACCCTCCGTTTAACAGTCTGCGACACACAGCTGCAAGATGTCGAATGAATGCAGATCCAAGGGACACGAAATAAAAGCTTTTTTAAAAACCTGCTTATATTAATAGGTATATAATATGTATGTTAATACCTTGGATGATTCCAACATGGGTTTTTCTCTGCTTTCTCTCAACAGAGGTTAATTTCATGACCGTTTGTTAAATATGCACTTCATAAATTTTGATGATTTCCCTCATGTACTCCCTCATATCGAGCGCCATAAGGTTTGGATAGGGACCACAGATACAAATAACTAAAAGATGTCATTTTCATAACGTAGCTCTTTTATGGGAAATATTCAATGAGGTGAAATTTAAAATACTTCTTTTGAAGTTGCAAAACCAGACACAGAATCCTGGTGAGGGATTCATTCATTAGCATTAACTTGCTAGACATCAAAGGATTGTGTTATACAAAAATTGCTAATTTCTTATAAATACAGTCATACTTTAACAAAAATTCCAGTCAATCATATTTAAATTTCACTCAGAACATACCATTTACAGTATCACACAGTTACATTTATGCTTACTGGTCAAGTATTAACCATACAGAGTCAAGCATTAAACAAAAAGACTGCATGAATTTTACAGGTGGCAAAAATCCACTGAGTCCAAAATTTAATTTACACGCGATTGACATAATTCCCCCAGGTGATACGGAGAAGTCTCACGTAACTGTTTCCTACTTTCGGATCGTGTAGTTGGAGATTGGCATAAACTTACAGAATCTGTAGCTATTCAAATAACGTGCACACTGGAACGGGGGATGAGAGACTACCACCCAGGAGAAGCGCAGAAAATGTCACAGAAGGAAGGAAGAGGAAACAGGAACAGGGTCTCAAGAAGATCTACAAATAGGATCTGATCTGGGGGTGTGGTCAACAGATGAGCTCGCCACCTGACTCCACCCCTACCATACTAACAGGGTCAAACCTGCATTTAGTAGCAAACAGGCCCATGAGGCTGCATTAGCTGTAGCCTCGATGGAGGCCTGTATAATAGGCAGGGCTTTTAGAGTTTCGCCCACAGGTACTCCCGGGCTTTGTGATGGTACGCAAAACGGCGTGGCAGTGCTTCAGCAAAAACTCCTCCACGCAGCTCAGGACACATTTGCTCAGCCAGCGATTTGATAGCCGGGTGAGGGTGAATGTCCTAGCCTCAGTTTGCTCCTGTAGCAGTATTGCATTATGAAAGATTCCTCTTAAACTACAGAGAGATCAACTCACAAAGGATTCACCTATCATATGAATCCATTGAATATATATGTATTACATCCATCCATCCATCCATCCATCGACCCATCCATCCATCCAACTACTTTATCCTATGCAGGGGTGTGGGGGGCCTGGAGCTTTATATATTACACATATAAAATATTTTGATTATTTTAATTCCAATAGCAAATATTGTGCATGTGATCCACATAAAATTCATTCTATTTTTTCTTCCTTTGATCCCCCAAGTGATTCATGTGACAACGGTTGTTTGACCCTCATCATACCCACTGTCCTCTAAACAGTCAGGAAACGTCTCCAGAGCAGAAATGTAATGTATTGGCGAGTCGGGTTTTCTATTTGGAACACAGATTATGGGCAATAATAAGGTACGTCTTCGCAAAGCGAGATTTCAGGTGACCCCCTTAGAGACAGGACAACTCGGGGAAGCCTGAATGACGTGACGTAAGCTTGTCCTAAGTACAACGTGAAGAAACGCCACACGGACACTAAACCTACTTAAAAAGGTAATAGGGACTTCAAAATCTCAGGTACAAAGCGTATGTGTCCAGGAAGTTATTTGGCGTCTAAAATGATGCTTGACGTGATTTATATATATATATATATATATATATATATGAGTATATACACACACTGTCGTGTTGTTTAACTCCAGTTGCTATAATTACAAGCATGAGAGTTACTAATGGAGGTTTCAAAGTGTCATTATTAATGATACTTCTATCATATTTAATTATTCTGGAAACATAATTAAATGTTTGGTTTGCCTCTAAATGACCAATCTGATTGAATGCTTGCCCATGTCAGTGTTGGTTGCTAAGTGAATTCACTCGAAGAAACAAACCATTACTGAATTTGTATAACAAAGCAGGGAACGTGTCTTACCATCGAGACCGAGAGAAAAGTAACTCTGAGAGCAGAACAAACGCAGGAGCGAGACATCATAACATTTGCTGGGTCCAATATGTTCATTACGAACAACCACCTGCAAGCAGAAGCTTTTTCTCGACTAAACCGAAAATGGAGCTTTACTGCCCTCTTGTGTTCAGTAGTGAAAACAAAAATTTACTGACACCCAATACTATTTTGAAAGTGCTTCATAATTAAACAAAACGAATAAAATGCAAACAAGCATAGCAGAAAACATTTGTTTTTTGAAATAAAAAATCATTAGTATGGATCTACAAAGATCATACCGTTTTTAGCTAATTATGCACATTTCATTTGACCTTTTTAGTCACACCGTGACTTGTGTTACCAACAACTCAGCATTTTAAAAGCAAAGCTTAATAAAGAACTGTTTAATTTGGAATAAAGGTCATGAGCGGTCATTATACTTTCTTCTTTCCTATTTTTCTTGGAGGTGGAATTATGTTTTTTCCTACATTTATGGTCTGAAACAACACTAACAGCAACGCATAAAACACGTAGAGGAAGGGAAGTGTATTTGCCAACTGATTTGTTTTCTCAGTTTAATATGCCATCATTTTTAAGAGCACCTGCTCAATAATTGAAATAGAAAGGAACAATGTTTTAATAAAACAAGTAGATTGATGTTTGTACCAACCAAACTCAGAGAAGTCACACAAATGTGTGTTAATACTTTATCAAGTCTAAGATGTTAATGTTATCAAGTATCTGAGATGTTAATCATTAAATCATCTGCTTATTGGACAATGTTTCCAACAGCACTACCTGGTGGGAACATTTCATAGCTTGAGAAGGTGTGCATAAAGGAAATGCATCTTACAAGACGATCATAGTGTGGCTAAGTAGTTAGCACTATTGCCTCATACCTTCAAGTTGGGGGGGGGGGGTTTGACTCTCACCTCTGCTTTGGTTAATGTATGGATTCACCTCTGCTTTGGTTAATGTATGGATTCAACTCTGCTTTGGTTAATGTATGGATAGGCATTTAATTATTCACGCACTTTGACAGGGTGCTACGCATTAAGCATTTTCTGATGGGTGAGAAGTTTCCAGTGGATAAATTTTTGAAGTTTGACAATCTACTTAATTTGACACTTATATTTCCTGTCCGTTTGTTTCTTTAATTGTTCTTAACTTTGTATTTTAATTTTCTTGTGTTTTCACTTGCTGTTCTGTAAAGCACTTTGAATTGCCTCTACATATGAAATGTGTTATATAAATTAACTTGCCTTGCCTGTCATTCAGCTCAAATCTGGCTGCTCGCTTGTTTCACGAATTGCTTGACCTTGCCAGTCCACACATAAATTGCTTCTTGCTAACTGCAGTCAGAACAGGAGCAATTTTACAATTTAAGAAACGGCTGGTAAGAAAACAAGTGACAAATGACTTTGGGAGGGAAGCTGACTAGGAAATGGCTGTGTGTACGTTTGTTGCTGGAGTTGGTTTTCTTTCTTAAGTAAGATTTCATCTGGACCTTTTTTGCTTGCCTTATCCCAGAAACTTCCTTCTTTTTAACCCTGCTGACTTTGCCTCCACTCCACCGCAGGCTATAATACTACTGAGCAGCGATCTTTGTAATTCAAGCTACGGAAACCTCTGTAAAAAGCAGATGATGAAACCCTACACTTCATCTGAGACTACTAATGGCCTGACATACTGCTGCTCCTCATTTTAAAGGCGCAGGCAACCTGGACAGCGTGTGTGTCAGAGCAGCTTGGGGTCTACTCTGGAGCCCTGCATGCATCCCCTGCTGTTCCACATTAGCCATTTGCCGCCAGGAAGTGCAGATAATGCAGCCTGCCTGCCTTGATCTTGACTTCCTGACATTTTCTAGAGCATCGCCCACTGTCAGCAAGGTGAAAAATGCTGGTTGGGGTTAGGAGATGGACTGAAGGAGGGATGCTACAGTGCTTCCAGACACGGATGCTGTGTGTGTGTGTACTGAAGGACATTAGAAAGAACAGGGTAGGCAACAGGAGATCAGTTACTACTGTTGGTGGGCCTAGCGCCCTCTATAGGCCTGTCATATAGAGGAACCGCCATGACTAAGAAAATGAATGCTTTTTATAGCTCTAAAAGGACTATTGATTGTCTCAAATGGTTTTATTGTACTTTATGCATAATGAAAAATCTAGTATATGGAATATAAACTCCTGAGGAATTCTATAGTCTTAAAACTGGTTCTGAAGTATGCATGACTTTTTGTGTTTTTCAGATAAATTCATTGGCTACTGTACACTGCATAGTCTTCATATATCCCATCTTGGCTTCCAGTATACATGCAGGTGAGAGTGAACCAATTTATCCAAGGCCCCTGGAGCAGCTTTTGTGGTTAAGGGTCCTACTCAAGGGCCCAACAGTGATATGATCACTGGCGGCTGTGGGATTTAAACCCATCTTCTGGATACAGTCATACACCATTTGATTTGTAAAGCAAACTTTGTGTTCCCTGCTTGCAGAAATAAATGAGCCCCCATTCGACAAATGAATGGCAGCATTATAGGTATTAAGGTGACAGAACAACCTCATTAATATTTTTAATCATCTCAGCCTACCTCCGTCAGGTAAATTCAGTGGTTTCTGACATAGCTTACGTTGACATAGGAAACTGAAGCAGGAACTGCAGGAGGTATAATCTGCACACCACTACACAGATGGCAATGGTACAATTTACGGGCATATTTAAAAGAGGAATTGTGCTTGTGTGTTAAATGTCATTCTAAAAACATACTGGAGTGTGGCAGAGGAGGCAGAAGAGTTGAAAATGGACAGAGGGGAGAAGTGGGTTCCCAAAGAAACAGAGCCCCATTGCTGTGGCAACTTAGACCAAAAAGTTTATTTCTAAGAATTTGCCAGGACACTTGAGGAATTAGATTCCAGTGGAAGAATTACTGTATATTAGCAGGTGTTTGCAGCATTGGTGTAATTATGCTATTAAAAGCCACTTAAAAATGCAGATACTTTATAAAACAAACCAAAACCAAAGCTGGCTGTCCTCATCTACATGTCAAACATTCACAAATTAAACCAGAAAAAGTTTACAATTAAACCCATTTGCTCTACAAATCTTGCCTCAACACGCCCGACAGACCAAAATGATGTATGCAAAAGAAAATCTAGAAACGGTGGGGGGGGAGGGGGGAGGGAATAAAACTCAAATTGTTTATTTCAAAAGCGCTGACAACGCTGATCTTATCTGCAGATAATCCAGTATACATGTAAAATACAACCATACAATACATTAGATTCAAAAAAGGTACCAAAAAGTACAGTAAAAATAACACTTCCATCTCTGGAAATGTGCATGACAAAAAAAAAAAATTTTTATATATATATATATATATATAAAAGAAAAGTGACATTTGCCTCCGCAGTTCAACTGTACAAAATGGAGCAGGAGTCGAATTCGGCAGACTCGAAAGGCAATTCAGGTGCCATCTTGCAGCTGCTGGCTCCCCATGGCCTCTCACTTTGTCTCACTTTATTCCTTAAAAGAAAAACGGGGATAAAAAAAAAAAAAAAAAGATGCATTCTTCTTACTCACAAAACAGCAAACGCAAAAAGATGAGGGCAGACGTTTGTCGGGTGAACCGAGACCCAAGTGTGGGGAAGCCGATTCCTAACTCGGAATCCAAAAACAAGAACGTGCCCTTCAGCCAGAGTACGCTCTGAAGACAGCCAGGCTCCACTGACAGAAGCGCATGGGAGTCCGAGCATCCAAGACTGCGACCGTGCAGTAACTGCGAATTACCGGCAAATCACCCGGACCAGACTGAAACAGGAACAGAGGTAGAGCCCCGTCGCAAACCGCCAAACCCATCCCCCGGCAACATTCCCACACTGACAGGAAGGTGTAATAAAGAGCTCAGGCTACTACTGCAGCTCGGTTGGACGGACGCTCACCTGTGCCACACGCCATCAGTATGGCTTGTAGTTGCTCTGGTGGCCCCCGCGCCGTGGTGATTTCCCGTAGCTTGTAGTGCCCTGGCCTGGAGGGAAGAGCACATTTGAGCACCGCTGAGAGACAGACAAACGGACGAGCCAATCATATCACACAGAGCTCGGTACTCACTGTAATCATAGCCTCCACCATAACCATAGTAACCAGATGAGTAGTCATAGTTGCCATAAGCGCTGTAACCACCGTATCCCTGCTGGCCTCCGTAACCATACCCCTGACCACCATAGCCTTGGTTCCAGTAGTTATTGTAGCCCTGGTTCCAATTCTGGCCCTGACCTGAAACAGGAATCCACTGCATCATTATTTTGGCAGCCTAAAAAAGGCGTCGGGGAGAAAAAAAAAAAAAAAAAAAAAAAAAAAAGTAGTATTAACTGATCAACACTCTACCTCGTCCCCTCCCACGCCCATAGCCTCGGCCGCCAAACTGCTGCTGTTGATATACCTCCTTGGGCTGGGCGATTTTAATCTCACACTGCAAGGTGAGAGAGAATGTACTGAGAATTTTATAACATATCTACAGCAATAAGAGAGAACAAGCTGGCATCGGCACCAGAAGACGCCACAGTCAAGTTTATCCACTTAGCACGCTGAATAAGCACCATGAAAATGACACACAAAGACCACATGCCAATAAAAGCAGTCAGTCATTCTCTGTAAACGTTACCTTGCTTCCACTGACATTATGGTATTTCTTCTCTAGCACTTTTTTGACAGGTGCCTCTTCCTTGAACGTAATGAAGACAAAACCCCGCCTTTTATTTGTCTTTGGATCCACTGGAAGCTCAATGGTTTCGATCTAGAGGAAAATGGGCAAGAATTAAAACCGAGAACGCTCAGATTACATTTCTCACTGAATACCTGGCACCGATTGCTACACACCTCTCCAAACATTCCGAAGTATTCCCGAATCTTCTCCTCCGTCGTTTCGGGATTCAGACCGCCGACAAATATTTTTTTGACTGGTTCTTTTTTCATAGCCATTGCCTTCTTGGGGTCAATGTGTCGACCATCGAGCCTGTGCTCTTTCTGTTCAAGCACCTAGGAGGCAGGAGATTACTGGGGTTAACCTGTGTGGTCTGAAGTCAGCAGAACAGAGGCTCTACTCTGGTGCTGCTTTCTGTTGTCAAATAAAAGCCTTGAAGGGTAGTGGGACAGGCCTGTTGTCTGCACTTGGCTTGCCTTATCCACACTCGTAGCATCCTTGAACAGGATGAACCCAAATCCTCTTGATCTCCCTGTGTTGGGGTCCATCTTGATTGTGCAGTCAGTCACCTCACCAAACTTAGAGAAGTAATCTTTGAGGTCTTTCTTGCTGGTGTCCCAGCTCAGGCCACCAACAAACATTTTGCTAGAAAACAAAAAGTCACAAATGAGTCTTGAATGGCCTCGAGTCCCTTTAACTCACATCTGCACAAAAAAAACAAAAAAAAACAAAAAAAAACACTGACATCCTTGTAAACTGAATATCTGAGTAACCAGTCAGCCGTCCCACCAGTCAGACCGGCTACCCCGGATCAACCAGCCTGCAGCCACCACACGACCACAGACTGATTGGAAACCCTACAGCAGACAAGCGAGTACCAGAAGCTCTCCTTCGCTCCCGTAATATCTACTGGGAAGCCAGGCCCACCACTGTCACCAGCTGTGGCTCAACACAACATGGCATGCCAAATCCCACGGAGCACGACAAAGGAATCGCTTCGAGGGAAAGAAGCCCACCGCCATAGGGAAGACACACCAATACAGACTGAGTTACTGCCCATCCCCCATGCGACAGGACATGGCGCCAACAAAGACTGCGGAACAAAAGATTGTTTCTGCCTGTGACTCCCACACAAAAAGCAGTCCAACAGCAGTCACCCTGCGTCCTCCTCGCCCTTGCTGGCATTGATCTGTCCGCCGTCTTCGCCGTCATTCTGCGAGTCGTCGTCCTCCTCCTCCTCCTCCTCAGCGCCTTCGGCCACGACGTCCTCCAGATCCTCCGGCTGCTCGGCGGCGTCCGCTCCGTTCAGATCGTCGCCGTCGTTGCCGTTCTCCGAGGTCTCCATGAACTGCTGCTCGGTGTCGGACATCGTGCCTTACCTACGCCGGACAGAAGGGGGGGGGGGGGGGGGGGGACACCCGGGGGGGAACCCCACAAAACCCAGCCCGCCTCTTTGCGGTGGGGGCGGTTTATGAAAAGGTGTGC
>JAACJT020000040.1:2037665-2075966 GCA_009936485.2 Gymnarchus niloticus | reverse complement strand
CCGTAACCTGGGAGATCATTGGGAGGAACAATCAATGTTTATAGTCCTTAACGAGGGAAATAGAACCCAACATTCTAATTAGATTCCGGAAGATTCCAGGAAGACTGAGGGCCTTTTCTACACACACACAAAATAGAAACAATAACTTTCAACAATAACTCAATGGAAAACCACTGCCGTTTTCACATACTGTAATTTGTGGTTCTATCACCAGTTTTAAGCATCCCTATGCTTATATGGAACACTGGCCAACTCTAACGGGGGAAGTGTCTGTCTCTGCAGGTTAGCTCTCTGTGCTCATGACCAGAAGTCATCGACTTGAATCCCATGGGACGTTGGCCAACTCTAAACCGAACAGTATGTGGCTCTGCGAGTTAGGCGTCTGTGCCCATGACCAGAAGGTCACCGGTTTTACTCCCGTGACTGAAGTGCCGGTATCACTACTGGGCTTTTGAGCAAGACCCTCAAACTGCTCCAGGGATGCCAGACAAATGGCTGACCCTATGCTCTGACCCCAAGCCGTGCGTGTACGTCTCATGCACAAACCACATTCCTATGTATTTGTGCAAATAAAGATGTCATTTAAAAATCGCACACGCCTTAACTACTGCTCAGCGCACAGTAGCGTTCTACAAATCTGACCCTGAAATAAAATAAGGACGCTCCAGTAGCTTTGTAAGGCTCATTATCTTACGAAACATCTAGCAGTAAACGCAAAATGCCAGCAGAAGGCAGCGCGTGACCTGTGATTAGTGCGAAAGTGCAGACGTGGGAGCGCGAGCTTAATTTACCCTCCCAACCTTCATACGTCACTCGTCTGCCGTCGTCTTAAAGTAATGTGTTTAAAGTGGGATTTAATCAAGTAGTGGTATTCACGTCACAGTCCTGCTTTGTGACATTACACAGGAGGAAATAACACCAAATAGCTAATACTTTAGCCTCACGTTGAAAACGATAATAACAAGCTTTTTGCCTTCCGCCCCGCCCCGCCCCGCCCCGCCCCGAACAGCTCGAACAAAGCGCTCCGGTTCATTTAAGCTTTATTTCACCACATAAGCTTACAGTTCGGCTGTGAAATTTACTAAGGTCGTCTGTACTGCTATTAAAAAGCGGCACCATTAGCGAACTGTGCAGAAATTAAACGAAAACCACACAACTGATCCCAGGACGGCACGATCTGTTAGGATAACTAGCTTGTTATGCTTTTCGAAGACTAATAAAATATTTACCACGGTCCCTGTAGCTACTCCCAGAAATATTTAGACCTAGGCCTCCTGTTGTACATTGTTTGTTTTACCCATCTTAATGTAACTGAAAAAGGGTTACAGCTAATTGCTGCTGTTCGGCGATGGAATAATACAATTTATTCCAATGAAACAGGCGTTACTCAAACATTATTAACCCTCTAAGGAATTCCCGATGATAAAAAGGACAACAGCGCTGTACACGCTTAGCAAATGTTACTGAATTTGCCCGCAACATCTTTTCTACACACAAACTCCTCCGGCTGTACAGTTTCTGTCTTTTCACATTAAGTGCACTTACCTCTGTGGCTAACCTTCTAAAAGTCGTGAAACAAAGCCCCGATAGAGCTCAGTATAAATAATAATAGTAATAATAATAAAAGACGCAGAGGAAGCTACCCGTCTTTTCAACGAAAATATCAGCCAAGATGGCTCCCGCCCAACGAGCGTCACGACAGAACCCAACGTTTAAAACGCTTAACAGTAACGCCTGTCCCTCTGTGTGGCTTCGTGTTGTACGGCACTACTACGAGCGGTGATTAAGGGCGTTCAAACGCAAAAATATCTGTTTCCATTGGGCATGGGCTGTGGAATTATGCAAATTAATAAAATATGTAAGCATTTTGACCGGGCATAAGCCATGAAATCTGACTAAAAAATGAATTTTGACTGTATGTCTCACAGGTCGCAAGATATGACCCAAAATGTCAAAGGGGGCCCGAGTAGTTTAAAGTTATCTGCATCTTCCTATCCTACCGAATTTTGTGTTTCTTATATTGCACCAGGAACAGCAAAATAACCCTAACCCTCGCTCTATATCGTCAAAAATCAGGAAACAGTCATGCATCAGCATGAAAGAAGTAAACAACTCATTAAGATTGAACAAATATATGTCATTGTGCCGACCTTGGCAACTGATGGCTCTTGGGCAGTAGTAGATGCTAAGATCATCACACTTTTAAATCTTTAAAAGTCAAGAGGAAAGCAGCCAAAACGAACCTCTTCCAAATCCACAACAAAAACCAGGCAAGATATTATAATAAACCGGGAGTTTGAAGCATGAAATTTTCTTGATATAGAAAATAAAACTCTTCTATGACATCCCTAAGAGCTCAATGATTAGCTGTTTCAATGACATCACAATGGTTGCCACAGTTGTCACGGAACACAGCCTATCATGTCTGTGAGAATCTCAGCATATACTATTTTGACTGCATATATAAATATGGCCAAATATTATGTGGAGGACAGGAGGGAGATGGAGACTGTTGGTCCACTGTGGCGACCCCTGACGGGAACAGCCGAAAGCGAATGATGATGATGATGATTAAAAGGGGGTCCCTCTCAGGGGCCTGAGTAGTGGCCTGTGGCCTACCAGATTTGGTGTTCCTAATGGTTTTGGCTGGGCATGGAGTTCTAGGACAGAAAAACAACCATAAGAAGAATATTGATAATTCCAATAGGGCTGCAGTACAACATGCTTGAACCCCTAATGAAACAATCTGACAGTTCCATTAGGGTTTTAGCACTGCCCTAGGCATAGCCAGGGAGAGGGATTTTGGATCCACCCCCCCGGAATATTTTGCACAGTGCAGTTTTCTGTGTACTCAAGTTGGCATAATATGGGATTGTTCCACATTGAAAATTAAAAAAAACAATCATATCGAACTAATGCAGAAGATAGAGTTATCATTATTGTCTTCAAAAGTCAGATGTAATATCACTGTTGTTCATAATTTTTCTACTGCGGGTTTTAAAAATTAATGAAGTCACCGCATTTCTGAAACACATTTTTTAATACTGACAAGAACATAAATTAATCACTTGTCCTTTATGCATACATATAGTCTGTACATTTTTAAAATTTGCTATATTGCAACAGATCCTCAATTTACCAGGTCATTCATCACACAAACATGACAAAAACATTAAAACTATCATTTTCAACAATTTTAGACCGACGAGTTTATAACGTGTCACTTTTCTTGGTTTTAAAGAATCTCATTTCAGTTTAAGCAAACTGCAAAATTTTATAAAGCACCATAGATACTGCTTGCCAAATTTTGCTGCTACTTCCATTTCTGGTTATACCCCTGGGCACAGCGTTGTTTGAACCCCTAATTAAGAGCGACGCAAAATGAATCACCCCACTGTAAAGCATCCAGAAACAGAAAACAGCCATGTGTCAGCAAGAAAAAATAAAAACAACTGATTAAGATTTAATGATTTAACTTCTACAAAAGTCAAGTTTAAAGCAGCAACAGAACACTTTCAAACCACACAGAAACAAAGGGAAAATCACCCTTTGTACAGACATTTTTAACTCTCATCCTAAGACATCACAATGAGCTCAATAATGTGATTGGCCATAAGCAAATAGGTGACATCACAATGGTTGCCATAGTTGTCATGAAACACAACCTATCATGTTGTGAGAATCTAAACAGAGACCGTTTGGACTGTATGTATAGACATGGACTCTCTCTCTCCTAGCGTTATGTCCTGCACTAGAGCAGGGTCTGCTTGTAAATCGATGTGACAAAGAAGGATCCAACTGACGTGTTGCTCCGTCTGATGTTGAACACTAACACACAGCGGGTAATTTCATGGTGCAACCAATTAGGCTAGAGTGAGAGGAAACCAGAGCACCCGTGGGGAAACCTGTGAGGCATGGGGAGTACATGCAAACTCCATGGACACAGAGCAGGGCGGGATGTGAACCTCCATTGCTGGCGGTGTGAGGCAGCAGCACTAAGCACTGAATCACCATACTCCTCTATATATAGATATGGCCAAATATATTAAAATGGGTTACTGTAGCTCCTCACCTCTTATATGGGGGGAATGGGTCCCTTTTAGGGGCTTGAGTAATGGATAGGTATCTGTGCTTTCCTACCAAGTTTGGTGTTTCTAATGGTTTTGGCTAATAATAATAAGATGAAGAAGAAGAAGAGGGGAAATATTGACAATTCCAAAAGGATTTCAACACTGTGTTTGAGCCCCTGAAACAAAATAGTTTGTGTATGTGTCTGACTCTTGAAAAAAAATTATAATAAATTACTAAGATCAGAATTACATGTCTGTGTGTACTCAGTCCATACCCTTTAGAGGTATGAAAGTGCACATGCAATGAGCAGTCTAGTACTCGTCCCTTGCACCCAGTAAGTCCAAAGAACATTTTGGGAAAAATGCACCGTTATCAAAATACAACTATCGAAAGACGCCTTCCTTCACGTTCGAAGACTGAGCAAACACTGCCCTCTTGTGTCCATAAAAATATTTCCTGATTCTTACAATATCTTCTGTCTCTGTGACAGAACCAAGGGTATAAATAAGAAGTTGATCCTCCTTTGCCTCCACTCTTTGGGAAAGGCTTTATGCTAGATGTTTGAATATCATTGGTGGGATTTGCTGCCATTCAGCCATAACAGCATCAGTGAGGTTGGGTATTGATGTTGGGTCATTGGGTTCCTTTCTGTTTGTGTGGCCTATGACATCACAACTGAACCGTTGTTGTTTAAAGGAGTTTCCACATCACAATCGCTTCACTTGCAGTTCACCAAGGCAGAAATTTGATACTGACTTGTTGGAAAGGTGGCATCTTATGATGGTGCCACGTTGAAAGTCACTAATCTCTTCAGTATGACCCATTCTACCACCAGTGTTTGTTGCTGGAGATTGCATGGCTGTGTTTAATTATACACCTGTCTAAGCAATGAGTATGGCTTAATTACCCAAGCCCAAAAGTATGTGAACCTCCCAAGTAACTGGTGTCCCTATACTTTTGTCCATATAGTGTATAACTTCTTAAACCAGTGGTTTCCAGGCGGTGATATGCCACCTAAGGTGGGTGCGGAGTTTGAGCGAAGGGGTTGAGGTTGTCCTGTATGTGTGGGTAGTGGTGGAGAGCATTCATGCCTGCATAAGGGGGACCTGACAGAAAAGGTTTGAGGGTCACCACCCAAAATAACCCCATTTATTTAAATTAAGTTTTTGCCGAACTTAACACAAGTAATTGAAATACCCTATATTAAAATGTGGAATAAAATAAGCCACACATGAAATTAAACGCAACACACTTACTTTAGTACATTCCCCTTTTCATATATTTTACAATATTTATGATTAAACATAACTAGCTAGCTGGCATTTTAGCGGTGTGCAGCAAAGTCAGGGGAATGCTGTTTACTACCGTCGTAACGCACTATAGGAGGTGTTGTGTGCAGAGTATATCAAATGAGATGATTTTGTGTTTTTCTGGCTGTTATTGACGTTAGCAAAACAAAGCTGACCTAGATCCACAATGCCAGATCAATAACCGCAATCGATATCACAAAGCTTACGTCTTTTCCCTCAACGTTTGGTATATGATGTCCTATGAAATAAGTTTCTCTCGTCCTCATCAACACCATGATTTTTCAGCGCAAAATTATTCGCTAATTTCACTTGAATGAAAGAACAGTCGACTCTACTCAGAAAAAAAACAACGTTTAACCAGCAACTGTATTTAATGGAAGCGTGTATACCAAGGAAGACTCTAGAGCCACCTCGTATTGAATGTGACTATTTTCATTTTCCTGAGAGTCCCTCGCCATCTTAGTCGCAAATGGAGTTGTGTATTGACACAGAGAATTAAAAGCTTTCAGCAATAATTAGGCTACTGTGAATTGTGGTCATGCCGGAGACGTAAACTCAGCCATTACTGTTGTGACAGAAAATGAAAGAGTGACCAATCACTCAGCAGTGTCTGCGTTTGTGAAAAATAATATATCTCCGCTTCAGATTCTGTCTGCTTTTTGTAAGTGTATTGTCGTTACACTCATTTATAGAACTTGGCAGTGATTTGTGCCGTACGAGTTGGCACCTTACGAAACGCTGACATCGGCGACCTGGAGGTTTCGAGAAAACGACTCTCACTTGACACGACTGCACTCCCCAATTCGGTGAACCAGCAGTTCTAGGCGATTATCGTGCTCATTTCCAACAATCCCAGCTCATCAAAGATAGCACAGGATTTTCTGCCCTTCGTGTCTCATAATAGAGGTTTCCTGCACATAAGTAGAATGTTATAATAATAGCATGTTTGAAAAATCACAACTCTTCTGAATACGTGTATGAGTTTTTGGTCACTATCAGTTGAGCGTGTCTTTCGACACACTAGTATGTAGTTACATGCACATGTGAACACATGGAACTTTAGTCTTAAAATTGTCCTAAACTGAATTGACCAGTCGCTGCCATTAACCCTGATGGTTCACTTGAAGAAGTCAGCAAAGTAATCCTGTATGTCTGTTTAACATGTTCAATACATTACCACTTGCTTGTGAAAGCACTGAACTTGGAGCAATTTATATTCACTGATTTTCTTTATGCCCACCAAATAAAAGTGTATCTTGTTACTTTGTGCAAAAGCCTTGGACAAAGAAAAGGGTAGCCAAAATATTAAAGGTGCATCACCTGAAATAACAATAACAACAATAATAATAGTAATAATAATAATGCTCTGGCATACAACATAAAGCTCTACAGAACCACTTATAAGAGTTCTCAGTGGATATCAAAATACAGATTTATTTTTATTAATTAGACAGACTACAAAGACAGAGACACTAATGCGAGACCCACCAGCCAAACGAAAGCGCTGTAATGGCAAGCTTTTCTGTCTGAGCTGTTATCTGCCTTGTAGCTCGATATCAAGATCTGTTATCATGTCTCCCTGAATTGGAGCACGACAAATGCGAAGTTCTCTTATAGCAGACAGATGAATGTCGATCGGCGTGTTCTGCCTGAGCAAAGCTGGGATTGTAAGCAACTTCTGTGCCCGTCTGACCAGCCAGACAGATTTTATTACCATGGTAAAGTCTGAAGTGGGCACCATTTTTCCTGGCAAATTAAATGGGGCCCTTCGTCAGAATCAATATATCGTGCGAAATTCGCCAGTAGGGCAAGCATAAATCTAGGGGGAATAGGGTGGGGGGGAAAGGCTCCTCTTAGTGTAATGGATGGCAGTTCAAAAGTTTAACACATCAGGCGCACACACTCTATTTATTACCGTTCGGTTTGTGTCTGTGTTAGGCCACACACATTGACGGTCATCAAACCAAACACTGGATGGCTCAGATGCATTAGGGAGATTGCCTGCTCCATAGCACCCCTGTACAATAATGATTACCGGGCTCAGATGCTGAGACTGTAGTTTCCTCCACATGAGCATGTGTGTGGGGTTGTGGCAGAGAGCGTACACTGTATCTCCGCCCCCCGGTGCTCTCAATGGGATGGGATCTGATTATCGATAAGGGGGGGGGGAGGGGGAGATACCGAGAGAGACAGTGGGCGGCGATGCAGATCATGGCCAAGACCAGAAGGCTTCCTGCTGACAGCGTGTTAGTGCATGGGTTCCTGGCGGAGGGAGCAACGTCTCTGCCCTGTACCTAAGGAGCTATGAGGGGTCTCGGGAAGCTGTATGATAGTCTGGACACCGGGCAGCACAGGGAATAAGTGAGGGAAGACAGCCTGGATCATGGGACTCACCTGCTTCAAATCCTGGAAGCGTGACTGCACGGCACGGAAAGGTTAGTCCGTTTTGACCTGTCCTACCTGCTCCACCACCCGCATCGATGCTGGCACGAAGATCTGTCTTCTATGCAGTCATAGAGGGTACAGCTCACTATTGTGAGCGCCAGCTGTTGTTCAAAGCCACTCTGCTCACACTCCATGGATCTTTGTTCTGTTGCCAGACTGGCAAAGACTTGATGATTACAGTGAGCGACCTTAGAGTCAGGTGATGCATATCTGCAGGCGCGTCACCCAACCGGTGGCACCTTGGGAAGTCTGTCTTATCTACATTCCACTCCAGTGTCTAATCTGACCTCTTTAAATCGTCGGTTACGGGGATCCTTTGCTCATGCGCAGTCTGAAAAAGATGCTGTAGCAAACTTAGTTTCCATTCCAGACAGCAGGGATTATACGTGTTACTGTTTTATAATCAGATCATTGGCAGACAGAAATCTGTGAAAGATTTCCCATGCTTACAAGGTAAAAGAGGCATCTTTTCCCGGAGGAAGCAATCAGAGGTGCCCTACGAGTGCGGGTAAATATTCTGCCTATTTTGGCAGCTACTTTAATTCTTATACTGTTACAGGTTCATTAGAGAAACAAGGCAGGGGCTGAATTTATAGAAGCAGGAGATCAGTGATCGGTCCAGAAAACAGGATAGCAGAGAGGAGATTGAGGTGACGGCCATGGATTGACTGCATTCTCTGTACATGCAGAACGAAATGCATTTCACCACCTCCATATAAAACCATAAATGGGAATGAGCATCGGTCAGTCTGTTTTTCTTTTAGGGATCAATAAATCAGTACGGGAGGCTTTATGATAGTGATGGGACAAATGAGGCTTCAAAACCCACGGTGGGTGGCAGTATCCCGAGCTAACCAGTCAATGCTGGTGCTACATGAGGCTTCAAAACCCACCGTGGGTATCGCTGGCATCGATTGGTGAGCTTGCGATACTCCCACCCACCACAGGTTATGAAACCTAATTTGTTCCATCATTACTTTATCAAGCATTCTCTCAATTATGACAATGTAAGAGTCAACCAATAAATACACAAAGAACTCCAGCTTAGAATAAATGGCCCTTTGCTTATTGTAATTCAGAGGCATATATTACCAGTTGAGTTCTATTTTCTGAGAGAGCTGTGCTGTTTTACTGGATGACACTAAGCTTACCAGGCAGAGAGATCATCATTTATTTTGATGTTTATTTTTTTATGGACAAAAGGTCACTAGTTAGCCAAAGACATTGTCATCGTCGTGAACAACAACTGACAAAATGGCGTATATTCAACTAAGCAATCTCAAATCATAATTTATTTTCCCAGCCTAATGTTATATATTATATGACATTAAGCCCATGCATAAATAACACTGAAAAGTCTCATAATATGCTATAATTTTAGTACAACACAGGCTCACACATTTTATGACAGACAGACAGACAGACAGACAGATAGACAGATAGATAGATAGATAACCTTACTTCCAAACGTTCTTCTCTGTGGTCACCCATGATTCCCACAGAGATTTACACCGGAGTGGTCAGGCCCTGCAGTGTATTGCAGGACAAGACATTATAGCATCCCGTGCATAAACTGGCCTGAGAGAATACAATTGACTGTATATCGATCGGTCACTTTAGATGGGTTTTTTATGGTTCCTGTCTCGTTAGGACGAGAGTCTGACCTGGAATGAATCACTATGCTTTCTCTGAATGCGAGTGGAATTTGAAGTGCCCGTTAATCGGTGCTGGTACCCACATAATAATTAATAACTCTATGGAGAGACGGAGGAAAGAGCAGTATAACTTTTAATTAAATTGGGATATTCAATTATCCTTTTCCCCTCAATGAACCCCAGAAGTACTTAAAAATGAATGATTCTGTCCAATTTGTCCTAAGTGGATATCCTGTTATCACAATTATCAAGAGGACGGTTAGTGTCCAAGACTAAAATCAGGTTGATCTCCTTGAAGCTCTTTTTTCACAGGTCGTCCGTCAGCTTCATAAAGTTAATAGCAATGGGACAAGGCAGATCATTAAAAAATCGATCCAACTCAGTGGAGGCTTGAATGCTATTTGGTTTGGAAAAACTAAAGGCCGTTTAAATAGATCAAGACAAGAATCGAAGTTGACATTCAACTTGGTGTATGTAAACTTTTGACCCACCGAAAATCTGGTATAGTAAATAAAGGGTAAAAGAAATCTGCCTCTTAGCTATTATTTTAATATAACTTTTTATGGAAATAAAGTAGACACACTGACTTCACATCGGAAATCAATGTGTGGCATTGAAAAATTGAATTTGAAAGCCTTTAGCCGAGATGTACGTAAACTTTTGAACTCAACTGTGCATATGCATAGACTACAAAAAGTGTGGGATTGTACAATTCTGTCTTATCGAATCAGCTAGACATGGGTTGAATTTTTTGGCAGTGACTAGCAAAGAGGTTTATACAGATTTGGCAGACATTCAGAAAACTTCCAGCACTGAACGTGTTCACAAAGGTTAATGTGTGAGACAACTGGAACAAGAAAGCCTGAATTTGCAAAAACTACACATCATTATGTCTGGTGCATTATTCACTAAAAGAATGCCTACTTAAAAATTACATTTTGATTAAATTAATGTTGTTTAGACAGATAGATACATTAACGGCATTCTGACATGGTATTAGATATTATAAAGATGCTAGCTAAATAAATTTTTATTGTTGATAATCCTTGTCACTATGAAAGGACAAAATTGTAGATTAACCACCTACAATGAATCTTCTCCAGGATTCTGACTGAAAAACCATTTATACAACTTCCTGAACTACCCGAAGGAAAAATGTTTTAAATGACAATTAATATTAATCACATTTTATACCATTTTTATAACTGTGTCTATACCTGCTGACCATGGTACAATGCCATTTGTGGCATTTTATTTTCTTTGACGTCAGCAAAAATCCATATCAGAATTATTTTATAGCAAAAATGACACTAAATCTGTCTTGGGCGATAACACATTTTCAGCAATTTGAATCCTTTAACTTTTTAGCATCTCATGTAAATGACAGAAGTTGTCTTATTACACCTGTAAGGCACACAATTGAATAGTTTCACATTATTCCATTTTTCCACCATCAGCCTTCACAAATTCATGCTGGTGCATCAATGATATCTCTGTACTTTCAGATCATTTTACCACATCAGGCATTTACCATGTATTGGCCCAAATATACTCTAAGACAAAATTTACACACTAAAAAACTGGGGTTAGCTTACATTTGAGGACTAGAATTTAAATGTGATTACACACATGCAACTGTAGATGGCAGTAATTTCCTACCACTTGGCTATAGTCGGCTGGAGAGAACGATGGAGAAAACGAAAGTCTAGAAAAAATTGCCAGTTATGAAGAATTGAGCAAGTTAGTCGAAATAAAATATGGTATTACTGTATTATTCACCAGCTTGTTTTTTCCAGATTATATATCGAACGTGAGTGCATGTGTGACTGTGCCCTGCGATGGATCGGCACCGTTTTCCTCCACTTTGTGCCCTAAAAGGCCTCTCCCACCACTCAGTCATCTAGCTAATACTATCAAATGTTGAGATGTTGCACATTTTTTTTCATAGCAAACAGCTGCTGTGTGTAATAGAATAGCCTTTGTAGCACATCTGTAAGAAACTGTCACTTTACACTTTTAAAATTCTCTCCTTTGGTCTTTCGTTTTTAAAATGTACTGTATATCATATGTATATTTACGTGAATTTAATGCACTTAATGTTACTTTGCATATTTATGTCAGATTTTTTTATGCTCCATGTTTGCTGTATCTCACAGAGTTGCATACTAGATTAATTTATTTCTATATCCATCCGTCCATCCATCCTATGCTATCCCATCCTATCCTATTCTATCCTATCCTACCTTATCCCCTCCTATCCCATCCCATCCAGGTGGGAACAGGGATGTCCTGGTCAGCCCTGGCTCCTACTTCTTCCTGTCCAACAGCTGTGGTCAGGGAGAGGAGTGGCTCAAGACTCTGAACAAGGGCGTCTGGATCCCTTTCACAGGTGAAGCCCAGCTGTCTACCTCACACACATAACCTTATATCTGACCCATTGTCAGAAGTTGCATTAGGTTCCTCTACATGTCCGCTCAGACCTAGAACCCTGACCTGGGTAGCAGACAGGAAATGTTTTCCCAAGTTCCTCCTTCGTTACAAGACTATCAGCGTCACCATGGGAACTTGTATGGTTCCTTGGGACCCGGCAAGATCCTGGGAAACACAGAGCAGCATTAAGTGTCTTGGTTTAGCCACAGCACACTGCATCTTCATCTTCTAGCCTACTATGTACGTCCCATCATTTCTTAGACTGGGGAAATTCCAGCACCACAGACTCAAATCCAGTGTCGGCGAGTTCACTCTTCTCCAAATAGCGCAAGACTGGCATTTCTAAGAGAGGAACAGTTCAGGACTCTCAGAAAACACTGCTGAAAAACAATTATTTGGATTGTTGTGCAAAATTATCTGCTGGTCACCATGTTTGATGTAAGGCAGAAAATGACATGGCACAGGTGTTCTAAAGGGATTCAGCCATAAAGACAGACAGGAATGATGTCAAATGCAGCATCCTACCCAGCTCTTCCAAGAAGGGCTTTGGAAGAATAGCTATTGGAGAACGTCTGGCCACAACAATGAACTTCCAAACTTGCTTGGAATGTCTGTGGTTTGCACTTGGGGCCGTCGGCCTGCTATCATCTTCCCACGGTCAGAGGTTACAGATTACGCCTCCCCTCATCATCAGTGAGACACCCGTGGGAAGCAAAACTGCAACTTGCAAACCAACGTCAGACGGCAAATTTACAGACGTTCTCAGGGTGCCTATTCCTTTCAGCTGTTCCTCGCAGGAATACGTGATGAGTCACTCTATGACATATTCCTCTTCATTAAGGTGATCTGATAAGTAGAAACAGCAGATCTCTCCCTGATGTACAGCATATCACAGAGACTCCTCCACTGCAGCCCGTCTTTTACCGACTGTGAATCATTACGTTCAGTTGGGGGTGGCACAGTCCAGCACTTAATTTCTTACCCAGGCAGAGTTTATCTTTTGAATGTATCGTATACCTTTGCAGGGCCTCTGACAAAACATGGATGCATTTACACGACAAGCAATCCATGACATTTACCTTGTACTTCTCACCTTGTGCAAAATATGTAACAATAAGCACATTTTCATTTTTTACAAACTACAATGTGAACAAATACATTGGAGAAACATACCTTAACTGTTTTGCTTAAAGGCTAATTGGATGCTAATTGCTAATAGCCAATAGCCTTGGTGAGGTGTTTAAACATTTCGTTGTATCGTGTTGCTTTTATTCTTACACTCTTAAGTTTCCTACCACGGGTCGTGTCTCCTCAAATTTCACGAAGAAAATCCCGACGAGACTTTGAAGCCGACAGCTGTGACGTCCTGCCAAACTTGACCTAATATTTAGTCAGCTGCAAATTTCTGGACATCTTATCAGAGCTGGGGAATTTTGTGGGGTGGCGGGTCAGACCCATGGATAGTTAGTCAGCACCGTGGGGCAGTGCTTATTTTTAGCAAACCAGTAAGATTGATCCTCTGTGTTCCTGTATTGATTACCCCAGGAAGACACGATCTAATGGTTGCCTCTTGGCCAGGCTCCACTGAGCAACGTTTTTTTCTGGTGGTATGAGGAAGGGTGTAGGTCAGTGTGTTTTGGTGGGGGGAAGAATCATAGAACAGGAGTAGCAGAGGACTCATGCTGTAGTCCCAGGGAGTCAGAGTAAGCGAGGGAACAAGGAAAGGGAGAAATTGAACTCTATTCTCAAGCCAGAAGGGAAAAAAGAAAACACGTTCCTGACAAACGGGAGGCACCAAAATGGAGGGGGGGGTGGCAGAGAGGACACTCACGAATTAGAAATAAATGAATAACTGCTCCCTCGAGCTTAGCTCAGCTGTACTTTTTGGTTAGACGTGGGAGTCGTTTCCTGTTACGGGGGGGGTCGGTCGAGTGAGTACAGCTTCTCAGATTCTCCAACACAGAAACCAGATGGGGGGGGTTGTGTGGTATCCCACACTCTCTTCTTGTCATTCCTGAAGAATCATGAGTGGATACGAGTTCACTTAGCACTTGTGGGCCACAGTCCCCCAAAAACACAAGAAGAGACTAACGAGGAAACAGACGACGGATTATGCTGAAGGTTCGAACGACAGCTGAAAAAGAGAAGTCCATGAGGGGAGGAGCACCAGCCATCCTATGAAACACCAATACTCTGACCTCTCCACTTTAGTGCTGAGGCCTCCTGGCTTTTATTGAATAATGATACCCATTACTCACTCCGATAGTCATGAGATGATGCTAAACAGTCATGAATTCCTTTCATTTTTCAGCTGAGAAGAACTGAAGCACAAGTCTGTAACTAGAGGTGAAAATTCCTATTTAACTTTAATACAATAGGGTGTAATTTAATTTCTTTGCGATACTTTAACAAGATCTTGAAGTACTTCTTAAGTACTCATTTCATTTATACTAAGAATACAAAGTTGGTGGCTGTTCTAAGTTTTGCTTGGACCAGGCTTGTGGAGTGACTTCAAAGGCAAATAGTTCTCACTTTTGGAGATAGCGGATAAGAGAAGAGTCTTACAGTATCCGTCGCCTGAAGAAGAAAATCCGGGGGAGGAGAGGAGGCAAGGCAGAGGATATTTACAAAACAAAGAAGGCAGTAAAAGGGATGTGAGGAGGAGCTGAGGATACAGTGGGACGTCTCAGCACAAGGACGCTGCCGGCTGGTATCTGCAGACCTGAGCCACATCAGCCAGGCGGTATTTCCCAGCGTGCGCCGTGAGCAGGCAGGCAGACAAGGGTGCCTGAGCGACTGAGGTGTGCCGACCGGGAGCTGAAACATGCCCGAGGGCTCGCAGAGCGTGGGCAGAAGTGACGGACACCTCTCCCACTCCGTATACTGGAAGATCAAGAGGGCCCTGAGCTTCAGGAGACGTGAGTCTGCTGACTGACCAGAGGTGGCTCCGGCAGGCGGACGATGCACATGCAGTTCAGGCGGGGTCACTGGCCCCGTGATCCGAGGGGTGGACTTCGGGTTTGCTGAATTGTAAATGGGATCATTTGGATTTAGGCACGTGATCAGAATGAAATGAGGCAGGATTTAGACATTTTGCTAGGAAATATAAATGGTTAAAACCCCCTCTCTATCTGAAATTTCTACCCCTAAGCCTTTTTCTGGCAGTAATCTCAGACTCGTTGTCGTTTATAAAAATCATTCCTCCCCCTAAAGACAAAGCATGTCTAGTCGCATCGTCCGCAACTGCGACAGTCACCCACCAGCACCCTCCACTTGCAGGCGTGTTCGGGCAGCGCCTCGAGGAGACCGTCCTGTACGAGCGGCGGTACGGCGACCACGTGGTGCCCCTGGTTGTGGAGCAGTGTGTGGGCTTCATCCGCCAGCGAGGGCTGCTGGAGGTGGGGCTATTCCGGCAGCCCGGACAAGCGACGCAGGTCAAGGAGCTGCAGGAGGCCTTCGATACGGGAGAGAAGCCTTCCTTTAACAGGTATCGGGGGTCCTCCGAACAGCCGGGTGCGAGACTACACAGACTAAGCTGTTTCAAGCAGAGTAGTAGCTAGGGATTCTGGATCCCTGTAGGGAGCATGTATTCTAGGGGTCCTTCCAGCTGGGGGCCCCTAGAATCATCACCAGCTTTCTTGCCACTAGCTACGGCTCTCAGTATGTACAGCTGCTACTTCCTGGTAGGTCTGGTGAACGCGTCTCAGTTCGCCGCCGATTCACTCATGTGTAACGTGTGTGAAACGCGTGTGTCCCGTGTACTCCAGCAGCACGGACGTACACACAGTGGCCTCACTGTTGAAGCTGTATCTGAGGGAGCTGCCAGAGCCTGTGGTGCCTTTTTCCCTTTACCAAGACTTCCTGCTGTGCGGCAAGATGATCCACACTGAGAGGAAAGAGGTATTTAGCCAACACAAATGGCTGACTTCATATTTAGCGGTGACTAAAATGCAAATAAGCAAGAAACTGTAGTGATGGGAGAAATTAGTCTTCAAAACCCGTCAAGGGCGGGAACATACCAAACCAACCAATCGATGCTGGCGTTAAGTGAGGTTTCAAAACACATGAACTACCAATCAATGTAATCAATTTTGAAGCCTCATTTGTCCCATCACAAAGAAATTGAACATCAGCTGTGTAAAGACATCTATGAAATGATAAACTGGGACAGAAAATTCCCCCTCCCCCCTCCTGTCTTTCAGGGTTTGGCAGAACTAAAGAGACTTCTACAGGAGCTGCCTGTGGCCAATTTCAACTTGCTTCATTACATCTGCCAGTAAGCGTGTCTTCGTCTGGATTCTGCTCCAACTTTGGATCGCCTGAGCACAAATATTTTTCAGCTGTTTACTTCAGCTGTTTATTATAAATCATCGTTTTGCAGTGGGAGCAATCAGAATCTCGGACCACATGCCGGACTGGTGGTGTGCTTGTTTTCCAGGTTTCTATATGAAGTTCAGTCCTTTTCGAGCTACAACAAAATGAGCACCCAGAACCTCGCCACGGTGTTTGGACCGAACATTCTACGGCCCAAAGCTGAAGACCCTGAAAGCATCATGGGAGGTAAGCACGCTGTAGGCGAAGGATGATACACGGGCCGTTCTGAAAACTTCACCTCCGAGGGCAGAATGGGAATCTCTCATTCCGAGTCACTGTTAGCAACGGGAACTTGTATACACAACAGAGATGGAAGAATAAACCAGTTTGTACAGATGACATATTAGTGTCGGCAATGGGTCAAAACAAGAACATTCGTTAGCTATTAACTGTGTGACCTGGTTTTGGTGATGTGCGTTCCATAAACTCGTCCCACGTACTCTTTGGCCTGTGGTTACTCATTTCAAGCCTGAGTCCTCCAGTAGATACTCCAGGCTGAAATTCGCTCACCAAGGAAGCTCAGCCTCCATAACCAGTCTAACTTTTGGCTACCAGTGCCGCTCGGCTATTCACGATCTTCCCACGGGCTTGGCCTCACATGACCCTGAGAGTGACCCTCTGTGTCCGTTGCCCTCTCAGGAGCGTCCGCAGTGCAGCAGCTGATGGCAGAGCTGATAAGTGAACACAGCGTCCTATTCCTAAGCGACGGCGAGGCTGACGCCCTCCACTCGCAAGGACCAACCAGAAAGGGTGTTGCAGAACCAGCTGCCCCATTGCCCCATTCGTACCTCGAACCCGCTTGCGGAGGACACCCTGAGCACTGCTGGGCCACCCAGTTCCCCCAAAGCTCGCCATGCCTGACCACGCCAGAAAGCCAGGCTTTGGACACGCCCTCCCCGATGGATTTCGGTGACTTGGCATGTGACGACACTTGCCCACCCCCTTGTGACAACACTTCCGCAGGAACAGGAGCCCCTCCCCCCACAGCTGTACCCCACGTGACCTCCTCAGAGGTTCCCACTCCAACTCCAGTGCCAGAAGGCTCAGGTCGCAGCACAGCAGTGGCCGGAATGCAGGAAGGCCCGATGGATCCACGACACGGTGGCTTTTCGCGGGACAGACACAGGAGCGCAGGGGCATACAACAGCACCCTGTCCGTCTATGACAACGTGGACATGGCGGGTCGTGCGAGCAGTGCCCCTCCCCTGGACACGACGGAGGACAGGCTGACCAGCACACTGAGCAGCCCCTGGTCCTCCTGCGAGATCATCCTCCAGGACGAAGGTGCGAGCAGGGATCCGCAAGGCAGCCGCTCCCCCTCTTCCAGGGATGAAGCGGAGGTCCGCTCGGCCACATCCTCGGCGCTGACGGACACCATCCTGAGCAGCGGCAGCAGTGAGGTTTTCCTGCCCTGCCTGTCACCACAGGCTTCCAATGCCATGCAGAGCCTTTTGACCGGCCTGCGGCAACAGATGGCCAGACAGAGGGTGCAGTATGAAGCACGCATCAAAAGGTAGGGCGATATCACTACCACATCCTTTACCTCTTCTAAAACAGTCTCAAACCCTTGAGGTGCATCTTTTACATCCTCATTGTGTTACAAATTATACTCATAAAACAGGACTTCTATTTTGAATCCTCTTACCTAGGATCCATGTTCGTGTTAATCTACGTGGCGGCCTCCTTTGTGGTAGTTAAGTCTGTCAATAAAGTGTAGACCTTTACAGTCTATGGAGTAACAAGAAAAGAAAAATCTATGCTTGCAGTTTATAAATAACATTTTAACACATTTCATTTGCAGAATATATTTTGACAAAATGCCCATGAATTGCTTAGCACAGCGCAAACGTTTGACAAATTGCCGATCTGCCTTTTATGCAGATTAGAGCGGTCAACAGCGGTCTGCTCTGGATTTTGAGCCTTTTAATATAACGAAGTAATCAAATATCACATTACTGGTACCATCAAAAACAAATCCTTCATAGGCTTAATCTTCCTGTTCTTAGCATGACCTCAAGCCTTACTTTGGGTTAAAAAAAAAAATTGAATACGCTCTTTCTGAAAGATGTGTGACTATGGAAGGAAACAGACTACCTTTACCTTTAAACCATAGATACGTTCTCATGAGGCATGCTATATTACTTGTGCAGAGGTATCGTTTGTCTGCAAGAGAAAAACACAGAGTGAAATATTTCCACTAATTTATTCAGTAGATACTTTTTGTCTAACGTACAGTAGAGGTGAAGAAAACCTGAGGTGAGAGAGCAAAGTCAGACAGTGTCCCTGGCGCAGTTGAGGTTATAAGCGAGGCCCTGGTCGTCATGGGATTTAAACCCCACAACCTTCTGGACACAAGCACCAATCCCTAAACCTACCCGGTTCCACACGGCAGACCCTACAATATGTGTGCGGCTTTCTCCATGAACACGTGTGACACGGCTTTGGTTCCGTCTTCAGCCTGGAGCAGCGGAACCAGGCCCTGCAAGAAGAAGTGCAGGGGCTACAGAGCAGCCTGGAGCAGCAGCGGCACCGGTACAGCGTGGCCGAAATGAGGATGCGCAACGCGGAGCGTGCCAGGACCGACGCCGACCGCCGCAACGCCGCGCTGCAGCATGAGATGGAGCAGTTCTTTGATACCTTCGGGGAGCTCGACTTCGAGGCCAAGCGGACCGAGCGCATCCTGAAAAGCTTCTGAGCTGGGTGAAGGATGCACTAATGGTGCTCCGAGGACCATGGACCATCGTTTTTATGTGGTGCACAGAAACCACAAATACTCACAATAACGAAGACAACTGGCCTCCCCCTCCAATCCCACAGCTGGGAGTCACGAACACTTTGGCAGTATTACGTTGTGGATTTGAATGTCTCTGCTGTTAGACTGCCCTGGATTATGTCTTCTCAGGATCTGGCACTGCCTTGAAAAAGACTCTAGATAACCCGACAGGCTTTGATTGGCACGACAGATTCTTGCTACCCGATGCTCATACTGTCTGCCACTTCCATACTCCTGGCAAAAATCGAACCCGGGTTTTTCAACTTTAATGGCCGGCTGATAATTATAGAGAACAGGGCGATACACGCACACCCCTACTTGCTCGTCAGCATTCTCCAGGGAAATCTTGTTTGGTTGATTGAAGATGACTACAAAGTCAAATTTATGATACCCTTCCCTTTCTAATAATCCATGTCTTCTGCTGCAGAACCAAACCTGTAACCAGTATTATCTAGCAGTGCAGCAGATACCTCCAGATACCATATGACATATCCCCCCACTAATCCAGGTGGAATCTGCTTCCAGGCAACATAAACGGCATTTTTCCACCCCGAATGGGATGCCACTCCATCACGGGGCAAAGACTCACTGAAGGCAACTTAGACAACAACTAGCCTAACTACAGGTCTTTGGTCTGCGAGAGGAGACCCCCAAAACATGGGAGAACATGCAAACTCCACACACACACACACACACACACACACACACACACCAGAGGTGGGATTCAAACCCCCAACTCTGGAGTAGTAAGGCAACAGAGCTACCTCCTGAGCCACAGTTACTCCATATCAGAAACAACATTAATTATTAATATCAAATATTAATAAAACTTGTGTTCTGCTTCTATTTTATAGTTCATTCAGCAGTTGATATGACGGGGTTAAAGTACATCCCATCCCAGAACCGTCCATCTGGTCAACTACAGAAACGGCCTCAGACCACGGAACACACCGCAAGCTAGACAGTGGGACTAAAGATTTCAAACAAGCCTTGTTTTTCAGGGCATCCCTCTGGGGACCAGTATAAACTCAGGTGTTACTGGTATTTAACACCAGTGTTGTGTTCCTCTCCAAAATACGGTTAAATATTCTGCTGCCATTAGCATGCTGAAAAAATATTAATGCGGGGACGGTCCTCTGAGGAACGGAGAAACGACCGCCCTTACAGAGTTCGAAAGGGTAAGATTCATTTCCTTTGGAATGTTCCTGAAAGTGTTTGGTTGCGACTTAAATCCACAGCTGTCAAGGAAGGCAGGAAAGCTGTAAGATGAACCTCAGCAGAATTACCCGAGCCAGTAATAGGAACGGCACGACCGTTTGTTTTTAATGTCTTTCCTTTAAATGATTGGTTAACAGCAAGTATTTCTGAGCTGTTGCAGCATGCAGTAGAACCTAAAAAAAACTGCTGGGTTTGTTACAAAAACACACTCACGTAAAGTGGAATACTTGAAAACACAGTAATACCAAGACAGAAACTTTTCTCAAGTGTCCCCCAGCCCCCCAAAACTCATTCAAATGTTGGCATTCATTTAGGTCAAACCATTTCCCAGTGTTTACACTGTTCTCTAAACACAGCTTTCCTATAACACTCAGTTTCACCGGGACAGTCCTGGGGTCTGTTAAAGTGAGGTGGACAAACGTGAGCATGTCTGAGCGTTGAGAACATCTTGCTTTGGCTTAGTTAGAGACGTCCTCCTGTGGTTTCAGGACACGACGTGGTGTCCCCCTCTCCAGTAAGTAACCTGGTGACAGAAATACACTCCAGACAGAAGCAGCCTAAGTCTTTGGCTGTGACACAAAATGAAGACGAGACATATCAGACCACACATTTGAAAATAAAATTTTCTATTTACAGACTGTTTGAACAATCGAAAAGGGCATAGTGACTAACTATAAAACGAAGCAATAAGAGGCACTATGAGTCTCAAACAGTCAGATCACGCTCCCAGGAGTTCGGGTCAGCGGACCCTCCGTCAGGAAGCCCCTCTGATGTGTGTCACTCTCCCGGCCGCTACAGTCTTCCAAGCCCCGAAACCCCGATTCACCCAGTGTGTCCAAGCACTGATTACAATGTGGCGGAAGAGAACCATCGCGGCGAGAGGGGACGGGGTCGAAAGACTTCAAGCACTACGTCTTGCCTCAATCATGGCACTGGTTTGTAGCAGACGGAGAGTCTGTTGGGCAGCAGAGGTGATGGCGGGAAACAGATTAAGTTCTTGTCGACTTTCTCCTGACTTACAGTACAAACATGCTACGTGAAAGGGTTCCTCCACCCATCTTAAATATTAAACATTATATGATAAGACTTTCCTGTACCATGAAACTAAGATTACAAAATAAACATCACATACAGTTTGCTCATTTTTCTGCACAATACAACCTGCTATGCTGCCAGTCAAAGACGATGAATGAGACAGCAGGTAGGATATGAAGGAAGTCTTAAGCTATATTCCTAGCTTTGATTTCATTAATGGAAAGGAGGACAACTGCAATGATATTTACAATAACTGTTAACTATTGTCATGGTTAAGAGCCAAAGCAGTAGTCTAATATTCTCAGTAGCAGCAGCGTGGCATTTCATATTAGTCTGTATTAGTCATTATTACAACAATTCACTTAGCAGAAAATGGTAATCTGGAAAGCTTGGCACCCTTACTGGTTTCCATGGCCTTATGTACATTTATTACATGTTGCATGCTGGGATATAAAGATTTTGTTTTATTGACCATACAAATTGTGTATCCTTTAGCACAAAAGAAGAAGGCTAACACCATGTTGCGATGACACACATTTCGATAAACATACCTCTCATGACACCAGAGGCCTGTTCCAAGCCTTTGACACCAGGGGAAAACAAAGGCTCTCTTGCAGGAACACAAGCATCGTTCACGCTGTCTTTAGAACTCTTTCGGTATGACACACGGGTATATGTAGTACTGCAGGTCAACCTACGAGAATGACTAACATCACATGGAATAAAAAGGAATTGGCAGGAAGAGACCGTATGGCTGAATGGTTGACTAAATGCCTTGCCTTTGCAGTTCAGTGGTTGGGGGCTGTGAAGCTGACAGGACCCCCGTGTGCCACCCAAAATCGTTCTAATAATGGAGGCATTCAATTCTAGAGTCGAAAATGCCAGCCAGAGGAGGACGGGCTTCTCCCTTGAGCCTGGTTCCTCCCAAGGTTTCTTCCTCCTGAGGGAGTTTTTCCCTGCCACTGTCACCTTTGGCTTACTCCCTGGGGACCTTAAGCCTGGACTATGTAAAGCACTTTGTTACAATGTTCCTTGTTAAAGGCGTTATATAAATAAAATTGAATCAAATAGAATAATCACCAGCCAGTAATCCGGATCTCTGCTACACACAAACAAGCGATTTTTAAATTTTTTTTTTTTTTTAAATCTGCTTGCACTACCTCAGATGTTAGGCAACACTAAAACCATCAAAGTGAAAGGAAATGTAGCTGGGTTTTTTCCCCAGGTATGAATGATGACTAAAACCAACATACGATGCCCCGGGTCTCACAAGCTAAAGGGCAGGTTTCAACAGCTGATGATTAGAACTGGATCTATTCCAATGTGGAGCACAAAATGTAAAGTGTCTGCATGGGCTCATCCATCTCCATTACGGAGAAAAAATAAAAACAGTCAAGCCTGTTGGTCAAGTTAAAAAGAAAATACGCCTTTTAAACACAGAAATTTGACCGCTTGATGTCCCCTGATTGAGATTCAATTCACTCTACGACTGTCATGTCACTACGAGGCTGATCCAGTGCCAGACATCCAATGTGATAAAAGCAGATCAAAGTCAACTTAAAAAGACAAAGCATGACGTATCGATACAGTCGAACTCCATGACGCCACTCAAAGTACAGGACAAAAAGAAAAAGGCGCCTCTTGTTCAGGTGGAACCTTAAAACGTGCTACACAGGACGGCTTTGTGCAAATAGAAGGTACGACAGGCAGATGAGAAAGTCAGAGGATGAGGAAGAGGACCTCGAGGGACGGAGGTAAGGTGGGCGCTCACGGACACTCCTCCGGCACTTCCGTCAGTGTGTCTATGCCACTGCTCTCCGTGTCTGACGCCAGTGTCTGCTCCGTGGACATGGACGAGATGTCGTTGATGGACGAGGACTGCGATGCGGTGGCGCTGCTGTTCACTGCTGAGTCTGCAGGGGGCGACAGAGTCTTCAGTCAGAAGCAGGTCTTTGATCTGCAGGGTGGCAGGCAGCTAGTCTCCCAAAGTTTGCGGGTTCAAGCTCGACAGGGGGGTGACCGCAGCTGTCCAGGTACTTAAACCATTGTTACTCCATTAAAACGTCTAGCCATATCACCAGAAATCAATGCAAGCAAATTCATTATTTTGCTAATGGGTTATTTAGCAAAGGGGACTCACCTGTGTCTTCCTTAACCACTCCATTCTTGCTCCTCTCTTGCCAATCCATGACTTCTTTATAGATTAGCTCTGAATCAGAACAGCGGAATGAAATCCTCTGTCAGTACCCACACACACGCGAGACATCAGCGATGAGACCCATTCGGTACAGACATTCTGAACACTGGAGGTAAAACAGAGCGTACCTTTCCACTGCTCAATGCTGTGCTCTCGCTCCTCCAGCTGCTTGTCTGAAATTTGAGGTGGGGGCTAGAAAACAGGAGGTTAACTTTAAGACCGTGCGCGTGCTCCTTATCCTCCAAAGGTTACGCCTTAGATATGACTTCCCCGCCTTCGACCGGAGGAACGGTCCACTAACCGCATCGGCCTCAGCTGGGTCGTACCACATGTGAATGTAGGGGTGGTTCAGGGCTTCCTGCACAGAGATTCGCCTCTCGGGATCGATCACCAGCATCCTGGAGAGCAGGTCCCGAGCCTGACTGGCTGCAGTGACAGAGGGGACAAGCTGCTGTACTTTTGACCCACGGAATAGGGGCCTCCGAATGAAGCCTTAACGCTGCTGTAGATGTGAGATAGGTGTTGATCTTACTCTTCAGTCTATCGAGCTCGGACTCTGAGGGAAAAGCCCAGTCAGGGAAGAGCTCCGCGAAGCTGACACCGGGGAACTGAGGCTTGTTCATCACGTAGTTTCTCACCGTCTCCATGAGACGGTTCATAAACTCCAGGGAGGGCGTGCCCAGGACCTCAATGACCTTGTTCCACTGATCGATGTCTGTGGTGAATCACACTCAGGAAAATAGCACAGACGGGACGCACACCAACCCAGGAGAACCAACCATGCCAGCAAACTAGAAAAAACTGACAATTAAAAATCGGGTTACCGGGATATTCTAAGACAGTGGTTCCCAATCCTGGTCCTGGGGCCCCCGTGTGGGTGCAGGTTTTCATTCCAACCAATTTCTGCTGATTTTAGTGAACACCTATCATTTAATAATGCTCACATTTCCATCACTGTACATCTACGGCGTCAATCAGCATGTTCTCGGTCTTGTTTATCTTTTAAAGAGTTTTATTTTTTTTTTAATAGATAAGACATTGTGATATTTCTTCTTATTTCTCCATTTGTTGCTAATTATCACAGAAATTCAAACGCACATGGTCATTGCTGCTCATTAAGGCCTGATGAGATCATGTACTGTATGTTACCACTTTTGTGATAATTAGCAACAGAGTGACAAACCTTATAAAGCAACATCACAAGGTCATACCCTTTAAAAAAAAAAAAAAAAAAAAAGTATTTAAAAGTTGAACCCTGCTGAGAACATGGTTATTGACACAGTAAATGCACAATGATGGAAATATGAGCATGATTAAATGAGACAGGGTTGACTTAAAAGTAGGAATTGGTTGGAATGAAAACCTGTACCCACAGGGGGGCCCCAGGGCCACGATTGGGAACCACTGTTCAGATATAATATATGGGCAACTCAAAGATTATACTTTCAATGCAATTCCATATCAGTTCTAGCCAAACTGTTAATGCTGTAACGATACGTTTCCTCTTCTTCGGAAACTGGTCACCGACTAAATTACATGTGTGACCTCACACATTCGATTCAATGATTCATGCCAACACCGTCCATGCAGACGGCCATAAATGCATAAAGATGGTCTAACGGAGGACTACAGAGTAAAGTAAAAACATTAAAACGTTTTCCATGTTCAACTTCGAGCCCAAGACTAAAACCACACATCGGAGTTGATGGCAATAAAAACGGACTCTTGCATGCCCTCTTGCCGGTTCTTGACTGTTAAAACCCAGGCGCAAACTCAGGACGTACGCGTTTCACGTTTGCTCGGCGCAAATCTGGGCCATTGCAGATGCACGGGAAGTCAGGCTATGGTTCCCCTCGGTCTTGGACCGCATACAGAAGCGGTGCTCAATGGAAGGATACGGTCGGTCCCCTGGAAAACGACACTGCCTTTCACCATCTCCCCCATGATGCATCCCACAGACCAGATGTCCACTGAAAGCGAGGCAGAGAGGTGTTAGATGAACTTCCCACGGAGCATCGCACAGAGGATCAGGAGGTAACAGACAGACTGGCAAACACGCCTCAGTAGAAGGTATGAAGCTCAAGAGGAGATCGACGAAGGTTATGATGGATGGACAGCATTAAAGATGGATATGACCCTGCAGGAGCTCAGAGAGGTCGTTAAAGACAGGCGGGCCAGGTGGGCTGGAGCCCACAAGGTCACAGATTCGGAATCGACTGAACGTCAAGGTACGGAACAGCAAAATAATTTACAAAATAAAGTAATAAACAATTTGTACAATAAAATTTCAAACAGGACCTCCCTGATCTCGTGCTCTCTCATTACACCACATTTTCAATTTGCTTACCTTCTTTTTTTTTCCTGTTTACTTCCTACTTGTTGCTCAGCCACTCAAAAGTCCCGTCTTTATACATTATTTATGCCGCATGAACCTCTCAAATAATTACCGGTGTATTTTAAATGCATGGTGCGAGGCAGCGTGTGGTGATGTCACAGCACCCCACCCATTTCCTCTTTGATCAATGCAAGAATTTGATTCAACGGAAAAAAGGGATCAAAACCTATGATATGAAAGGTAATTTAAAAAAAAAAAAAAAAAAAAATCTGAATCTAAACAAACCAATCTCACATGCAACAGGTCTGCACAGCACGCCTCCATCTTTGACCAAAGTCAGGTTTCTGACTACACACAGGCTGGTCATAAGTCAATATGGTTATTGTTGAAAAATAAATTATGACACCAAGGAAAGTGTTTACAGATCTGTCACTGATGTCACATGACCTGGGAATCAGGAGAACGTGTTTTTATGGTCAAACTAATACTCACACGTTTATCGCTATTAATTATGCAAAGTTATTTGACGATATGAAGATTTTGTAGCCACAAGCCTTTTTTGAGAAGGTTGGTCATTTACATCAACAAATAAACGTTTCATTCCAGGAGTCACATTTTGCTTTTGAAGGACATCATGCTATCAAACTTACAGACCATCATAACGCAGCGCTCCTCAGACCGGGGACCACACTCTCAAGGGCACTGAAAGATCATTTCTCTAGGGCGTTTATTACACTGCAGGACTGAACTTATGTGCGTTTTAGCCGGTCATTTAACGAGGTGGCTACACCGCTAATAAAGCCTTTGATAGACCAATCAGCAAAGGACGGAGGACGAGGCTGAATACTGACCACCGTAGACCTACACTTCACCATCAGGGGTGGATGAACTCCAGGCTTCTGTCACACAGCTAACACGACTACCTGCAGCTCTTATACAGAGAGATAGGAAAGCTAATGTTTTCCACACCCTCGGTGTGTGTGTGTGTGTGTGTGTGTGTGTGTGTGTAAGGGTAGGGTGATCCAGACTGTTTGCTGTGGAGACAACACAGAGCCATGTTGTTCAACAAACACAGTAAAATATATCCTATGCTGCGGCTACGGTAGCTGGTATCACGAGAACACCTCACCGTACATTAACCTTACCGTTTTCCTTATACCTCATGCCAAGGATGACCTCAGGAGCCCTGTAGTACCTCGTCACCACATAGGGGGTCATCATGAAGTTAGTGCAAGCTGTTCTGGCGAGTCCAAAGTCCAAGATCTTCAAAGTGCAATCAGATTTTACTACGATGTTGCTGGGCTTCAGGTCCTACGGGCAGAAGAGAAATAATTAACATAGGTGCCATTTCAAGAGGTCATAGGAGGTGGTGCTGAGGAACGTCCTCCATACTGTTGTCCTGAGGCAAAATTCCCATGAAGCGGACCGACTCACTCTGTGGATGATGCCCGCAGAGTGAAGGTGTCGAATCCCACAGAGGATCTGGTACAGGAGGTAGGACATCCTCTCGTGGTCGAGGTCCATGTGGATCACCTGGCACAGACTGGCATCCATTAGCTCCATCACGAGGTACCTGGGAGACAGGAAACCCCATCCCCCAAACACCATCCTTACTTTGGGGGGCACAGAGATCAAGGGGTCACCTGTACACCCATCTGGTGTTGGCTGAACAGTCAAAATCACAGAAGTGCCTCAGTTACGACTGGAATCTGCCTGATCAGTTCCCCACGACGTTCTACCTCTTATGGCACAGAGGTAGACATTTTTAACAAGGAAAACACAAATCGGAAATGTCAAACTAATTTGCAAATCCATTCCAAATTCAACAAACCAATCCAAAGCATGGACTGTCACTCAAACAGCACTTAAGGGTGGATTAGGAATCCTAATGCCGTTCAGAACAGAGAACACATCCGTGTGTGCCTCACTGACACGCAGCGGCTGAGCTGTTTGCCAGGGAAGAGACACTTAGATGGAGCGACGGTGGATGGGGTGGAGGGGCAGGAAGACCACACCCAACAGCCGCTGCTGTCACACTCAAACGCCAGCAGGGTGGGGGAGCCTGTACGGGATTCTGCCTTTTGAACAGAACAGACAACAAACTCAAGCGGATCTGTCACTTCAGCTGTGGGTGCATGTTCCAATAAGGTCTGAGCGGCTATACCGAGGCTTGAGTTTGCCAGCCAGGGCTATGCTCTAGTTAAAGGTGACTGCGGAGATTTTCAGTGTAATCAAATCACAGACAGCAGTTACACATCGCAGCTACTCGTTCAAAAAAAAATCAAACTCAATAAACTGCACTGACGGCTTATAGCAACATGGCATTCTGTATCGGCCGTCAAAACAGGCAGTCCTATCTAATTTCCAGCAGGAAATGGTGACGTGAGAGACGGGGTTACAGGAAGTTGCACGGCACGGGAGCAGGGAACAGCTTACAGGTCCTGGAACTCCTCCAGTGACTTCTGCGGGGTGAAGACGTTGAGCAGTCTGATGATCTGCGGGGAGACAAGGCAGAGGTGACACGGCACTCGTTACTGCCATCTGCAGGCCTGATGGGTACAAGGCAGGCGGCCGGCCGAAGGGACCAACGTTTTTGTGGTTGACGCATTTGAGCAGCACCAGCTCCCTGTAGGCCCGCTTGGCATGCGTCTGGTTCTGAAAGGGCCGGCTCAGCTTCTTCACCGCCACGGGGATCTGCAGAACCGTGTCGAGGGCTGAACTGCGAAAGCCGGGAGAACGACAACGGAGAATACAAAGATTGTCGCATATAATCATTAACGACCACGACGCTCTCCAGGAGAAGCTGAGGGTTGACAATCATCAGGTAGAAGATGATCGTGATGACTGTGATGATCACCTTCTACCTGGTGATCATTATTTTTTGACATCACTGAATGGAGAACAGGTCACAGTGTTAGGCTCCAAAGTTACAAGTACCAACTCAATAGCAGGACATTCATTCCTATGTGCTTCGGGTTTTTCCAATAATATTGAAGCTCTTCAGGTTACAAATACCTGTCAAGGCATTTCAACGTCAACCCTCCTTGGAGATCAACCACTGGCTGACCAAACCAGTCCTCCATACCCACTGCTGCCCCCTAGTGGGGTGACGGAACTCACCAGACGATGCCCTGCGCCCCTGATCCAATGGGCCTCAGCTGCTGGTACCGCTTCAGCACCGTGAAAGTGGAGTCTCCCACCTGGACGCTGTAGAAGTTCTCCTCCTCCTCGCTCATTGCTCCTCGCTTCGATTGCCTCAGGCAGGTTTAAACCCTGCAGTCAAAAGAACCATTCTGTTAGCGAGACACACGGCTCTGTGGATGTTTCCACACCTTCCAGTGCCTCAAATACTCTGGGGCAGTGACGTGGGCAGTATTAAAACGAGTCACCCCGATTTCTGGCTCTGCAGCGCTGCCGTTTATAACGGTTCTTTACCTTAGGAACCCGCAACAAAACCAGCTTTATGATGCACACCCAGTAGCTTACTCAGAGAAAATGACACGTAATGTGATTTGTCCGTTGTGGTGTAACCTCTTTATTATGGGCTGGCGTGCTCAAATGCATAGCAAGACTCTCCATGTGGAGCCTTGAGCTAGCATCTGCTAGTGCCCAACTGAACAGAATGACAATCATAAACCAGCACCTGTGCAGAGATACGTTAGTCTGGCAGGATGACGGATTCAAAAAATACACCGGTTAATAAATCAGGATAATACCTTTCCACCATTTTGCCCCGGCAGCCCTCCAGATGAAAGTAAGCACTAAAACCTCAGAAGAATTTTCAAAATAAATTTTGATTAGCCACAGATTTTGTATCATGCCTTGGGGCTTAAAGAACACAAGCATTTACATGGTAATATCAGTCATTAAGAAGTGGAGTTAATTCATCATTCTGAATAGTCAAATTTCACTTAAATGAAATGACTACTGGCTTCCCGGCATTCTCATCTTCTCCCTTGAGCACAAATGCTTCTGGGTTGAAACATGCGATCCTCACACCAGACTGAGGCTAAATATGACCAGGCAGGCAAAACAAACCTTTTTACCTGTTGGGTCACGATTACCCCGACAAATTACAGTGTCTTTTCTCCATTCACTACAATCGCTTAATCATTCAGGTCTTTGTAAACAATGTGGTATTCCGTATGTATTTAATAAACATATTTTAGTTTTAGCCAAAAAACACAGCTTTCCACGGTGAAAGGCGAGCAAGCTTTGTGTTTTTTTTTTTTTAATAAAACTTTGCCTGGATACCCAGCCCCCTCCAACCCTGTGGTAGAAAAGCCATTGAAAAATGGGTGGATAAATATGCACATACACAAATATACTATGTACATCAAATAAAACTGACCACCTTTTGTGGATGCTGCCTTGTTAAGAACTTCACGTCAGCTGCGAGTTATAACACACTCAGTTAAATATTTACAAACCACTGCCTGGTCCACACTGAAAAACTGAGGTCAAAAGGATTTTGCTCCATATGATTTTGCTGCCTTACAGTTCTTGCGACAGCGTACCTCTACGAAAGCAAGCAGCTTCATTGCCCTCACTTGACATGCCAACATCTGCTTGCTTCACCTGCTTAAAACCAACGAGCCTCATCTTAACTGGATAAAAATATCTGCACCACACCAGCTAGAGAAAAATTCTGCTCCCGTATGTATTGCCTCAGGTCACATACAACCGAACACGCAGTAAAATGATATAAAATTCTCTGTCGGACTTCCACCTTACCGGAGTAAAGCGTACTGTCACTCCCAGCTATGTCCCGATTCCAGCTTAAAACTATAAATCTGACTGCTACACTATCGAGATGTCATTTTCACATAAACCCTGAAGTAAATCCCAGCTAATAAAACATCTTGCACAATAGGCCATCCTTTCCAAATCAATGATGCTTAGCGGGTCATTGTCAAAATTACCCGCTTAAAAACCTAAGACCGACACAAATTCCAGCTCTGCTTCCAAGGTTCATGCACTATCTCTTCAAAACGCAGGAGAAATGGGGGGGGGGGGGGGGGGCAAAGATGGAGTCCCCCACCATCACCAAAAAGCAATCTGAGAGCGAACAGACATAAGGGAGAGGCTAGCAAAGAGACATCGTCATGTACAAAACACTGCAACAAGATTCTGACTAAATACCTCAGCTGAGTGCCCAAGCTGGATAAACCATAATATCGCTCGTCTGTCTGCTTGTAAACACTGCAGCAGGAACTGTTACCGTGGAATTGGAAATGCCTGTGCCTTGAGATTGGGAACTTCAAAAGCGTGACCCTGATAACGACTTTCCTAATCTAAGTTGCATATTCTCTCACTGGACCAGAAGGACATGCTGTGATCTTAAATGGCGTGACGACTGCCCAAGACAAAGCCAAAGGCCTACGGGGACATCGCAGGTGACGAATGAACCCAGACCCAAGGCTGGTTGACTTGCCAAATGAAGTTCCAGTTGAGTCCTTCCATCCCCGTGATACATAGATCTGCTCTCCGTCACACCGGAAAAAAGATTTACAACGCGCTCAGTGTGTTTGGTAAGCCACACATCTATCACCTGACACACCTCCCCAATAACACAACACAGTAGACTGGGAGGAAAACCATCCTTCTCGTCCCCGGACCATTATGGGGCCCTTACAGAACCACCACTAGTACACCAGGCAAGTCACATCAACGTTACGGGAGCATTTCCACTCATCAGAGGGCTAAACTGAGGATATAACGTGGTGACGTCATTTCGAGGATTTAAAAATGTGAAAGCGAACAAATACACAGTTAAAGGCAGACTGAGAAGAAGAGGCAAAAAGGGTGACAGATTTAGAAGGATTGACCAGATTACGGGATCACCGCAGAGATCGTTCAGTTTTACTGTTATATTTACACTGCTGAGGAAGGCAGAGAAAAGGCGATAGACTGGGAAGAGGCTGGTAAAAATCACACGGCAGCTCGGCCCTCTGGAGGAAGACTGGAAAAGGTGTGGCAGGCACAGCTGCAGCTGAGGGGAAGGAGCAGCTCAGCGTAATAACTGTAATTACTACCCGAGAGAACGAACCGAACCACACCTCTCCTGAACCCTCCCATGTTCCTCCGTTCCTCACATCCACACCTTCTCATCGTCTATCTGACCCACTTCTTCAATCCATCCACCCTCCAGTCCTCTCCCAGCCATTCGGAACGGTCCCAGCCACTTCAGCAGACATTTACGTTCGAGGAGCACCAGAGGCCGCAGCGTCAACGCCAGTACAACGTGGACGGCTGGCTGGACGGACGAACAAATAAGAAGTGCCATTATGGAGAAGGAGAGCACGGAGACCTTCAACACTCTTTGAAGGGATTCATTTTCAATTAGAAACCCTTCTTAGTCAAAAGGCTGCAGACCACGATGCAGGGTAACACTGACCTATCAATAAAAAAAAAATCACAACGAGCATAGCATAAACAACCGGCGGAATGGGCACGTAAACTTTGTCCAAAAGACACCAGACCGGCTCAGACAAGGATTTTTATTGTTTTATGTACAAATATTCTCATTAATCACCCTCACTGGCAGAACAAACCAAGCATCACAAAACAATACACCTTAAACCGCTAACACTAGACAGACCCATGTACCTGTATCCTTAAGCATGTGTTAAGCGATTCAGCCAAAGTACTACTATGACATTATTTACTAAGGGACCAGGACAGCCCACAGACACACGGCTTGCCAGTTACACTAAGAGGACACCCTGTGAATGATGAGTGCAAATATAGCCTGACAGTAAACAGTTTTGATTGGCTGCCTAGACGAAGCCTTTCTGGACCACACCCCTATGTCGAGACTTGCTGAGGTACAGTACGTCTGAACCCAGGGGAGCATGCCAGATGCGGGACGTTTTTAAAATGGAAAGCACTGAAGCTAAAATGTATAAACCTGAATTTTCATTATGTCACAGGGCTGACAAATATACCCAAAATGATTTAGGGCGTCTGCCCATTTATATCGGTAAGGAGCAGCAGAGTGGCTCAGTGGTTAGCACTGTAGCCTCGTGCCTGCAGGGTTGTGGGTTTGAATCCCATTGCAGGTTCCCGCCGTGATTGTGTGGATTTCCTCCCACAGTCCATAGATGCTTTTAGGTAAACTGGCATCCCCCAGTTACTTTTCTGCAGGAATCTGTTTGATGGTGGGTGCCCCACTATGGACTGCTGTCCTGTCTGAATGATATTAGAACAGTACTCTTTATTGGCAACTAACCCAGCAGGCTTCATGCCACAAGTGGATCTATAACCTGCTGTTCTGGAAGTGACGACTTCTCTGCCTGCAGAAACTTCTAAAAGTTTACATAGCTGTTTACTGTTGGTACAGTAAGCTCGGTAATCTACACTTGAGCTGTGTTAGGCCACCGAATCATACATGTTTAAAGTGATGGCATGCCTGTCTTTTGTTACTTAGCAGTGGTCCCTTGTTGGACGCACTGACAACCAACAGGCAGCTCATCCGTGTCGAAGGTCAAAATGAAAGAGCATTTTCTTTTGTACTCTTGCACATTTGAAACGTGAATAATTCTCTACAGATCCTGAATGAAATATTGCACTGAAGTACATCTTTAAGAAAATCAAATTCTCTTTTATGAAGCGTATGGCAGACAATGACAAAAAGACATCCCTTTGAAAAGCTTCATCTGGACACGTCTGGAACATGTAAAGAATTAAGTTCAATTTTAATATCCAGCTATTCTGCTGAACAGTCTATACAGCACATCATTTTAATACATTTGTTTCGTTTAGAATTTTACGCCATTTGACCGTTAATCGGTACTTTGAAGACTAACAAGTCATTGGCAATAGGTGACAGAAACAACGTTAAGGAAAAAATAATCCAACACTGCATCAAATTCTGTTCCACTACCGAGCAGAATATTGGTCAGATAGCTGTTTTTTTTTTTTTTTTGTCAATGCATTTTTGCCACCCTAAGAAATGACTTTGACAAATCACACACGACATTATACTTCCAACCCTAGCTGTGGAGTGCCGAGTTACCTTATTCATATACACAAAAGTGAATACTGCAACACAGCACCCATGTTTATTATTTTAGAAAATAAAATTTCTACAGTACCTCCAAACCATACACTGTTCAAATAATTCTAAAGCTATAAAGACTGTCAATTTGCAAAGAATTTCAGTTATTGCCTTTATAATTTAAGCCCCTACATTGTTCTTCATTGCTGGTTTTCTGTCTTCCTTTATTGATCCTTTATCTTTTTACGTTTTATCTTTGTGCGCTACGGCGACGGAAGTTTTTATGGGGACCTTGCTGTACTGTTACAGCTCGAATTAAGCCTTACAAAAAATGATGTGCGGAGTTACCTTCAAGGTTTTCAGTCTTTTCCACAATGCTCCGTTGTTTGTCACGATATACTGTGTATACGCTCGGCCATGCCAAAGCTTCGGAAAACGTCAAGGGTGAGAATGTAAAAAGCAATCTTAAGGCCGGTGTCTCTGTCAGAAACATCTGTCAGCTGAAGTATTCAAACAGTTAATGAGCAACGCTGGGCGTGTCTCCAGTCGGGTACAATGAACCCAGATGTTGTGATACCAAATTCTTCTTATAGGATACAGCATCCACGTACAGGGGGATCTAAACTTAAACCCACATTGTCACTAGGTCGCCCCTCGTCACCGTACACATCACGATTGCTTCTCCAGATTGTGTTTTTTAAACATCCCCCCCCCCCAGAAGCATTATGAGTCCAAAACATCCCCTTTTGACATTTCCGACTCGGATTAACTCGTTACTTTGTATAGTCAACTTTTCCTCCCACGGCCATCTAGGCTAAAACACGGGGCGTAGCGGGCGTGTGCCGCTGGGACCCCCGCAGCCCCCCGGCCGGTAAGGCATGAGTCACGCCGCCGTGATACAGACGAAGGCCAAAGGCTCGCCGACGTCCCCGTGTGTATTAAACGCACACGTACGCCGCCTTGGTTCCTCCGTGGGTTCACAGCAGGATGATGCCGGACCTGCACTTAGCCGACTGGGGTCGATTCCCCTTTTCCTGCCCCCCTTTCGGCTGCTGGCACCGTAAAGGACTACGGGGCTCCCTGCCCGCTAGTCGAGGCGGCATGGCACCGCCACACCTACCTTCGCCCTTAAATCCTCCGGGAAAACGGTCCCCGTACGATGCCGAGGGGTCTCGCCCTAGCCGGAGCAACAGCAGCAGCCGCGCCGAGCGGGTCTCAGAACTTGTGTCATTGCCATGATTAGGGGCGGAGGTTGGTGTCGGGCGGTCGGCGAGTGCGCGATGACGTAATGACGCAGCCGCCTAGTTCTGCTGCCTGCGAGACAGAAAGTTACGCGGAGGGGTGGGTTCCTCTCAAAATGTTACTACTGTATATCATACGCGGGGAAATAACTGATCACGGGGGGAAAAGTAACGCCGACACTTTCGCATGCTTTAGTGTGTGTTACACCTGACATGTAATCAAAGGATCGGGTTCGGATCCCAGCTGGGGAATGCCAGAGAAACGTGCATGTATGGAGTACAATCCATATTCAAACTATAAATGATGCAAAGTGTGCATGACTCAGCTCTGGCCTTAAGCCTCTGAAACACTGATGTCACCATGAAGTCCAGTGTGACAGAAAATTTTCACATCATTTAGAGCTTTTAAACATACTTGTGATTAAAACAATTCACTTTATAAATAAAATCACTAGTAGCCGGTACAATATTCAGTCTCATTTAATGGAACGTTAATATCATAAATAAGAGGTGGTGAACAGCACCATAGCTAAGAAACTGGGCCTGGGAAGAATGAACAAAGGCCCCTGCAAACCTGTCAAGGTGTCCATTTGAGAGTCTTCAGTAAAACAAAAAGGGAATGTATAAATACCCCACAAACACATTAAAGCTTCCAATATCATGAAATTGAAACGCTAGTGACCCATCCCTAAAGATTACAATCGCCTTTGGAACAAGGCTATTTTTTTAATTTTTATTTTTTAAAAAGAAAACACAAATTCATGACATGGTCCTTGCCGATATTTCTAAATTTTATTTGTTGACCTGACAGCAAATTCCCGACAGCATTGTTTACAGATAAACAGCACAAATTAAAAAAAAAAAAAAAAAAGTCTTTACATAAGATTATATTCTCATCACATTTCGGTACTAGCATAACTTTCAAAAACTCAGTTTATTACAGTATACATTATCTATGCATCTTTAATACAGAAAACACATGAAAATGTGAACTGAAAATGAATGCGCAGCTATGTAAACCAAAGCTAACTGTCAAAATAAATATTTATAGATAAAAAATAAAATTTACTACAATGTGAGGTAAAGTACCTGAATAAAGATACACAAAATTCTATGACCGTGCCAAAGGGACAAGGGCTGACAACGTTGCATCCGGGTACTGAAACAACTGGACTACACAGCATCAACTACTTAGATCGGGGGGTGGCACAGTACTGACTGAGTATTCTGCCCAAAGTACACCTCCCAGTATAACAACACTGGAGGGAAAACACAGTTATGCAATCTTTAACAGTGACTAGCAAAATTCAAAGAAAATCAACAATTGATAGCAAAAATGCATTAATGTTAAAAAAGAAAACTAGGGAAAAAAAAAAGGGGACGGTATTTAAAATTTATTATATTCAACTGTAGTGCCAGAGTAACTTAACCATTTTATTCCTGGGTACATTTTAGGCCCCAAACCACCTGGTGGGGTAAGAGGAGAAAAACAGTCGGAACTATTGGGACTGGTCTTTTTAAGGAAGCACAAGAGAGGCGTCATGAAGTGAACCCGTGGCTGAAAGGTACGGTGTGTTCAGAAGCCAGAGGGAGTGAGCACGTTCATGTCTCGCGGCTTGAGGTTATGCGAGCGGGGTGACTGTTTCTTGGCCTCACTGCTGGGTATTTCCATCCTGGGGGGCTTGAGGTTGGCGGGGTCCTCGGCCATGCGGGCAGCTTGGGCCTTCATGACTTCCATGGGGGTGGGCTTCTGAGCTCCTCGATAAGACTGGAGTGCAAAGCCCCCTATGGGTGATGAGGAGGAAGTTTAGCTATGTATAAGTGACTGTCACTTTACAACCGCATATGGACCGATTTAAGAGAAACTGGGGTCTACCAGTGGATTGGGGTTCTTACCTGGGTCTGTGGTGGACTTCTGGACAACAGGGCGGGGCCCAAAAAGACCCCAACGGTCAACCGCTCCTCCGCCCTCCATGCTGTCCACACCAATGTTAGCGCTGATAAAGTCGGAGGAGATGGAGCCCTGACTGAACCAGCCCCTGTAATTCACATCAAGACCAGAATGTAGCGTGACCACTAAGGATGAAGTTTGGTCACCAGAAAACTGCATATTCAAGGCCCTAGTGTATCCATAAGGTGGTTAACTCACTTCTTTGATGCGAGTGGCTTTGTAGTCAGACCTATTTCAATCGCTACAATGGGGTGGTGTGCAGCAGAGAAGATTAGAAATCTGAGTTTGTGCCCAGTAGGTTGTGGGTTTGAATCCTATTGGTGGCAGAGTAATTATATTACTGTTGGACCCTGGAGCAAGGTCCTTAAGTGCAACTGCTTCCCTGGACCTCAGCCGACCTCATGCTCTGACCCAAAAACCTGCTCTTACCTGTATATACACAGGTCTGCGTGTCTGTTGAAAGCCATATAAAAAGAACTCAATATTCCCATGCAGATGAATGATTTGCTATAATATTCTTTATCAGAACACAGCAACCAACACCAAGAGCAAGGCAAAAAAGTGGCAAGATGTGCGATTTCCAGGGGGTACAGTGACTCAGTGGTTAGCGCCACCAGTGTTGTGGGTTCAAATTCCACCTCAGCTCTGTGTGCGGAGTCAGCATGTTCTCCCTGTGTTTCACAGGTTTCCTCCCACAGTCCCAAGACAACAGTTCAGGGTGACTGGCATGTCTAAATGACCTGTAGTGTGTGATTGGGCAAGTGACTGTATGTGTGACTGTGCCCCACGGTGGGTCAGCATCACATCGAGGGTATTCCCAGCCTTGTGGCCTAAGCTGCCTACGATAGGCTCCAGGTCCCCTGAAACACTACATAGGATGATACAGTTTAGATGATGGATGGATGGATGCAAGATGTCCTCCCAGGGGGCGTGTCATCCTTTAAGGGTGGTGCCTTTTTCCTTATTAGGTTTTGTGAAGATGACCCTCTGCGGTGGGGCGAGACGGGCGCTCCCCCGCTCACCTGCGCTTCTGTTTGGGGGACGACTGCGGGGTCCCGCTGGGTGTCGACTGTGTTGATGATGGCTTCTCTTCCTTAGACTCCTGAATCTTCATCTTCTATTAAAGAAAACAGAGACACGCATCCCCGGGGGGGGGGGGGGGTAGGGGATGACGCGTTGGGAAATAAAGAACAGCTGACTCTGTAAATTTACCACCTCGCACACCAATAGCGGACCAGGGTGGCGTTCCGCCGTCTCATAACTGGTG
>JAACJT020000040.1:2020286-2037565 GCA_009936485.2 Gymnarchus niloticus | reverse complement strand
TTATTGCACATGGGAGAAATATAAAAGAGGGAAGCTAGCATATGCACACTATAATATCAAATATGAATTGTAGTTTATAATAAGTAGACAGCACTCAGTCTGCCTGAGACATTATTGCACGAGTCCTTATTGCACATGGAGTAGAATAAAGTGAAATGTAGGAGAAAATTAATTGTCATTCAGTGCCCTGATGGGATACTACCTCCTCCACATGGCTTGGAGCAGTGTGACCACTTCTTCAGTGCCCATTCAAAATACGAGTCCTCCGTCAGCACGTCATTCTCAACTGAGGCTTCCTGTTCTTCTTGGACAAAATACCTGTATGACAGAGTAACCTTGGAATCCCCAACAGCTTGTACCTGTGAAAGAAGACAAGACGGAAACAGAAGCTTCGTCACAACCGAATGCCGGATGACTGTGTTCTTGCCTCAACAAAATCGAAGATTCAGACCTCCTCGTATCCGCAGGATCGTATTGACAGGAAATGGCATTACGTGCACCATCTTTTTTAAAATTGCTTTTCAATACATAGTATCTCTGTTGTGGTTTCTGCAGGAGATCATGGGAGCCCAGAAGAAAATTAAATTTAAGAATAGCTCTCACAACTGTTATTTAATTATGTATATGGGTTCCATGTGTCCCTAGTCGTGTTTCACAATCTCCAGTCAACTTTTTAATATTAATTGTGTCCGTTAGAAAGAGAAGCTTCTCTAAACTGTTTTCCCATGAATCACTGCTGCTAAAAAAAGATGGGCAAACATGAAAACTATGAATTTCCCCACAGTTTTCAATAAAATAATAATCATGAATAGTGCTCATGAAAGTTGGTGAAAATCAGATGAAATAATTTAATGAACCTGGCTGGCGTTCACATGCCAAGAAACAAAATAATCCTTTAATGAATTTGATTCAGTTGAGTCTGATGAAGTACTGTGTAAAGAAAGACGGGGTCTCCCCCTCTGTGCAGCATGGGCTGTCTGCGGAGTCCCAATCTGTACATATTAGCTGGTGTTCCCTCGGGTGGGATGCCGGGCTGGGCTCCTCGCCCTCATCGCTCTGCGGCCACATCTACTGTCGGCAGGGCTGAAACTGAGTGAAGTGTGTCACGTGCTCCACGAAACCCCGAGAGCGAAAGGAAGCGGGTGGGCGTCGGCGCGCACACACACACACACACGGGTGGACGTGTACACTACACTAGTCTTGACATCACCCAAGTTGGAGCACGCATCATGCCTTGAGAGGAAAAGCTGGGAATTACAGATAAATAGGAGGCTACTGCAAGGTGGCTCAGTGTTTAGCGCTCACACCTCTTGGGTTGGGGGATCAAATCCCACCTCTGGCTCTGTGTGCGTGGACTTTGCATGTTCTCCCCATGCTTCTTGGGTTTCCTCCCGTAGTCCAAAGACATGCAACATAGGCTAATTGGTCTGGTTAAGCTGCCTGAAGTGACTCTGCCCTGGTATGGGTTGGCCCCTCACCCAGGGTGTGCCCTAAGTTAACTGGGATAGGCCCCCTGCATGAGTTAAGTGGTTTGTAAAATGGATGGATATGAGACGACTGGGAAGAAAAACAGGAATCTAGACTGAGATTAAGCTAGCAGGTCGCCACAATTAACCCATGAAGACATGGTGCAGAAATGAATTACCATAATTAGGGTGCCATAGTTCAACGGCCCAGTAGTCTGGACAGACTCCTTGTCGTCGTCATTTTGGTACTCCCATTCCACGCCCTTCTCGATGACTGTGCGGGATTCGGGGAACTCATCGTGGTCGTTCAGGAACAGCTGCCCTGTGGCCTGGTTCTTCAGCGCTGCAGATGACAGCAGCAGACACACGTCACCAAAATCGTGTTCGGCCAGATTCACTTCGGAGGCGCCAGTCCAGGTTGTTTCATTACTACTGATCATCATATCGGGAAAACGCTCTGCGGCCGTTCTGGAGATGGCCAAAGCCACTGTTGGAGCTCACAATGGCGTAAATGCCCAGCATCCAGAGTACTGGGACACTCCTCAAGACTTCCGCTGGAGTATCAAAGGCTCATGTCTAGGTAATGGAATTTCTTGCTAGATTGATTTCCATAAATATTTCCAACTCAGGAAGCCTACCGACGATGTGCGGTGTTCCCTTAAATTCCTGGATGAGTATGTGTCTCGCTCCGGCTGGGATTTCCAGTATCTCGAGGAAACCTGAAGGCAAAAAAAATCTGATGAACAAAACTGAACTTAATTACATCTCTTGACCTACACTCTACTCTCTAACAAAAAAAATTCAGCGTACGACTTGCATGAAAACGTAATCAAAAATCCCAATAAATTGAAAAGACGCCACAAATTTTCTTTTATTAGGAATATTTTTTGGCCATACGGCAAAATCACAGGCAGACAGGCTGAAATATATGCATCTGACAGTTTAACTGTAGGTCTTTAGCTGATGAGTCTCTTTTTATGGGCTGCGATTTCCACGGGTATTATTGATTGTTCACGGATTGACTGTAAATCACATGACCTGAGGAGGGGACATTCAAGAACTCATCCACACAAACCGCCCGGCTTAAATCAGAAGAACAGACCCTGCTTCTTTACGCTGCGTGTGAAGGTGCCCTTGACGATCTTGCAGCTGGAATTGTCCCCACCACAGACGCCACATTTGTCTTCCAGCAGATGTGACCCAATCACAAGGTCGCAGCCAACCTTCTATGGGGACGAGATGCGAGGATGAGTTTTGGAGTCGGTATGACTGGGAAAACTCCAACGAGGTGAATAGCCATGTGATTAAATAGCGGTGAAAATTGGTCCTTAGTACTTACAAGACAGTCTCCTCGCACACAGACGCTGTAGGGGTCCTTGTAGGAACAACGCGTCCCATCGTGTGCCATCCTCTTCATGTACACGATGTCCCTACTCTCCTTTGACTGACAGTATAGCTGACATCGTTCATTTGCTGCAAACAAAGAGCTGGTTAATGTCATCTAAGCGTGGGGACAGGCTAAGTTACGAGCCACCATCACCTGTGACCTGTGCCGCTCTCGACGACCAAACCGAAGCCATTCCTCAAGAAATCGTACCGGTTTTTTGCAAACAGATTTGGTCAACACAAATGGGAAACAACTTAAAGGTTCGCTCTTTAAAGATTCACGCGTGTTTTCAGCTGGTGAGGTGACCATGCTGTGTTTCGATCTTGCGGGTAATGTAGGGAGCGACAGACAAGCCAAGGTAAAGAACTGGTCAGCAAACGCCGCTCTGTGTGCTGAACTGTGTAGAACTTGCACTACAAGGGAAATAAATCTCTGATTATTACAGTGAAGTTGCTTGAGCTTTGCAGGACTTCACCAAACAGTCATGTGAGACACTGAACATGTCCAGCTTATTACTGGTGGCTCTCCAAAATAAAGGTGCTTTATGGTGAGTGAGTGAGAGAGAGAAAGAGAGACAGCCAGATGGGGGAAAAAAAGTCAGATGAGGGTCACCGAATGCATGCTGATGTCATTCTCCTCAGGAATAAAACGCAGACACTTCCTCACTCTGTTCACATCCTGGAACTGAAAACGCTGCATTAAACTCCATCTCATCTATTTACCGCATCTGCTTTTCATTATGACTGAAGTCTCAATAATTCAACTTTTTTACAAGTTTTTTAAAAGTCATAACCCCCCCCCCCCACACACACACACACATCTGGTAATAGAAAGCTGCAAAACAAGCATACTATTTCAGACAGGAAGTCATCTACATTTTACCAGAGACATTTTGTTTCCCAGAAATATAAGTGTAAAAAGAACTAAATTGGCAACGGCAGTAAGTTATGAGCAACAATGGCAATGAGGTTGTAAATCGCAGACATGATTAGAAGGGAAAAGACAAATATTCTTGCATGGTGTAGTTAATTTTTCATAATTCTATACAAGAATGACAGTACCTACACCTACAGAGAGATTACAATTGCATCCATTCGTCTTCTAAAAATGTTTTACATTCCTCGTGTAGTTTGGGAAGTTGGGGAATTTTCCGATCTCGTCAAAAAAAAGACAACCTGATGTGAAATTTCAATCTGATGTATCCAACGTGACAAACGATTAATCAGCCCATTTCAGGCCACGTTTCAGCGTCAACAGTACAAAGATCCCGACTACGATTAGTGATTAGAGGATGGGTTAATAGATGAAGACTATGTTCTGAATCTCAAGGTGGACACAATGCAGTGTCTTGAACCACCATACCAGAATCCTTGGCTGAAAGGCGTTAAGCAGTTAAATGGAGAGTTCAGGTTAGTCAAACAGTGGGCCAACAGCACAGGGCTGGAGTTCATACTCTTTATGACGTTCTGGTTCGGACTGCTTCTGGGTGATGAAGCCCAGCTGGCTCCATTTAAGAAGGGACTAAAAAAGAAAATTAAATTTTGAAAGAAAGCCAGTTGATCAGAAAGGGTTTGGAGGCAGAAGGAAAAGGCATTTGCCATTGTAAATACTCATGCCTCCATACTTGGCTCTGTTTACTGTACTGTTTTAGTTTCACTTTCACCTGGCCATGTCAAGTGCTAATTTAAAGGGCAAGAGACTTATTTTGACAATAACGCCTATCAGTATCGGTGGTCCTTGCCTCAAGTGGGCTCCTGGAGCACCCTGCCCAGAATACTCACCATCGGGATGCTCATACGGCAACCAGTGGTGCTTGGTGTTCTGATACTCAAAGAAGGGGTCCCACAATCGGCACTGCTCCTCCCTGAAGTCGGCCAGGGGCCGGCCACAATCCTCCATGCTGCAGAGCCGCACCTCATAGTTTCTGCCGAAGCAGGTACGGCCACCGTTCGTCGGGCTGGAGGGGAGTAGGACAGAGAGGGCGGGCGAGGGCTATCAGACTAGGGACGAGGGTCATTCGAAAGAAACAACACCAGTGGAAGGAAGGGGCGGAGAGCACTGGTGCTGTGATGTGCGATTCTGAAAGTGTGGGTGAATTTTCAAATGTACGGTCCAACTATAGCAGGGCTCTTCAATTACTTTCTCTCGAGGGCCAGATTATCAAACGTTAAATGTTGGGTGGGCTGAGCAAAATTCTCGGATTCCCGCACCGGCGCCGTGCAGAGACTTTCTGAGGGCCAGGCACACAGTACCGTTAAAGGAGGGGGGTGCGCCGATAGCTAAAATGTGTGGCCGGATGACGTTTCTTCACGGATCAGATTATAAGGACGCACAGTACACTTGATAATACAAATTGATCCTCCATCATGATCTTCCACATGAAACATTGGTGCCAGACAATATTTAACATTAAATCAGTGTTTTATTTTGTCACCAAATTTTGAGCAAAAAAAAAAATTATGACGAGTCGAAATGTATGGGGAGGGCCGGAATGAAAGGTTCCATATACCCGACTATTAAAGTTAAAAAAAAAAAAAATTGAACGAAATGCTTCTCGGTAGCGTGCCGCTGGGCGCTAATGCTCACATGGGGTTGTCGCACTGCCGGGTTCGAAACTGCACCCCGCCGCCACAGCTGCGAGAGCAGGATCCAAACTCGGTCCAGGCACCCCAGTGCCCGTCCTGTTTCAGGATGTCAGGTGTCAGCCATATGCAGTGGCCCTTGTAGCAGTGCTGTGAGGGAGATTCGCCGATTTAGCCACGGGACAACGTGGGCTCCGAGGCGAACATTCCAGACCCTCGCTCCCGAAGCTCCCACCTTCCCAGGGTCACAGGAGGTTCCATCCAGAGGCGGGCCTTTCTTGGTTTTGCAGAAGAAGGGATTTTCGGGGTGACTGCACCAGAGCTGCTGACAGGGGTCAAGGGTGCTGTACTGAAACAAAGAGATGCCTCATTCTCACCCAGCCAGACCCCATGTGGCCTCTGAAGCAGCAGATGGTAATAAGCACCTCCTCCACAGCATTAATACGCGACTTCACTTCTGCTCCTATGTCATCATTCATTCTGCTGGAATCTTCCATGTTTTACTAATGCATGACTGCACGACCTCAGCTATCATGCATTTTTCACCCTGGATTTAACCCAAAGGCAGAAGCGTTTTTTTTTTTTTTTTTTTTTTTGGAGGGCCGGTGGTCGCCCGGAGAACTTAGAGCACTCACCGCGGTGCACATCATGTAGCCAATGCCAAACTCAAAGCGGCACTGCTCGTTCATGGAGTAATGGAGTCCCGGGAGGCGCGGCAGCCAGGGCCAGTCGTGGTTGAAGGGGTCGTCCCCGAGGCAGTCGTAGGAGCTGCGGACAGAGGGCGACCCGTCCGTCACTCGTCCACTGTCTCTCGCTGCCGCCTAAGAGTGGTTTCGCTATCGACACTCTGTGGTGTTCTGCCCGCTAATGCTGGTTCCGTGTGGACCACATCAGCTCCAGCATCAAACGTGTCTTTCAAATTTGTATTCATTCATCAGCGAGCTACTATATTGTCAAAAAGTATAAAAAAATATATATATAGTCTGACATGCGGTCTAAAAATGTAATAGTACTACTTGGCCTCAAATAAATCCTATAAGGATAAAAGAACAAAGCATCTTCGTGAGAATTTATACATTTAATGGCCAGTTGTGATGTCATTTTCAGATAAATATTAAATATGAAAAACAAAAATATGACATCAAAACAATGCTATGCATATTTAAATATAATCATAAATTTTCTTGAAAGTGGCTAAATGCCTTACATGGCTAAAGCACATCTTACACTGTTTTGAGATCATTAATTACGGTTCTGACATGAATTAAAAATCAATAACACTCTGACAGTAGGAGAAAAAGCACCCATTAAAGTAACCTAAAATCCAGCACCATCGGCACAAACTGTAGGCTGATTTATTCGTTTCTTGTTGGTGTCACATGATTAAGCAACACATTCTGATTGGCTTCTCCTCCCGAGCACACGAAGAATATGAGGGAGGGGTGAGTCTCCTGAAAAGATAGCAGGATTCAGGAGGCCCAGCAAGGGGGTTAGGGGCTAAGGGAAGGACTCACTGAAGGTAGCGGCTGAGTTCCTGCTGGCTGCACCGGGACCAGTGGAAGCGGTGGAAAGCTGCCTGCACCAGGGGGGCCATGATGCTGCCCATGGGCACCTCGTCCCCGCAGACGTTGCCCTGCCCGTCGTGCTCCATGCCCAACCTGCCGCAGGTAACCACCCATCATTGCAGAAAGGTCTCCACGCACATGCATGCGTGCGGTGCGTCATCATGGGCAAGCCAGGATGGAAATGGACCGTAATCGATTAACCCCAATTCACGCAACTTAACAGCTAAATTAATCTGGTGGAAATGAAGGCGTGACACAGTTAATCGAAGGGCCTCAGGTATGAAGGAAATTAACGACCCTTCCTCATTCTGAGCATTACATGGTCTTTGTAAGGATCCACTTTTTAAGTTATATTCACGAGCCACAGAAACACACGGCCTTTAGCGCGTGGTCAGGTGCGTGCGCGTGTGTAGGGTTACTCACACGTGGCCGGTCTCATGTGCGACCACGAAGGCGGAGGAGAAGCCGTCCTCGTGGTTCAGAGTGCAGCTCCGCACCGGGTGACACATGCCCGTCACCGGGGCGTAACCTTGGCGACGGGAGTCATTTGAAAAAACAGCGAAATAAGAGACGGTGACTCAGAGGAGGCCTTTCACTAATGTTGTGTTGGTGCCATTAGGAGAACTATTAAACTGGAAGAGAAATACTGGTGTAATGAGGAAGTTTAATGGTGGATCTGTGGGGGTACAGCCCCCAGCTGCCTTGATAGGTTAGGTCAAGTAATTGAGGTTCCTTCCACCCGTTTCTCACTCACAAATTGTATAAAGGGCTCTGATCTCTCTTTTTACCGAGTTGCCCTAAATACACGTGTCGAATGAAGCTGCAAAACACTGACTTTTCTCTAGCCTTCTGTTCCCTATATTGTTTTTCATTTTCTTGCCCGGCTAAATAATAACACTGAAAAGACAAGGTTTTTTATTTTTTTTTTAACTTCAGGGCTCAGTTAGAGCTACAAATCCCCTCTCAAGTGACATCTTGGCGAATTGTCAAACGTAGAATTGAAATGGTTGCAGGACATTTTAAAATGAAATTACTGTAAGAGCTCAACGATGATTGTATCTGATTAAAAGATCATGCGAGTCACTGATACCTTATTCATAACCTCCTTTTTTTTATTGCTTTTTACTGTATTCCTGCAACAGTGATTTTAGGCACAGTGCGACAAAACTACGCTAAATTTAGAAAACTGTCTAACGCTTCTCCAGGGAACATGGAAATTATTAGAATTATTCTAATGTACATAAAGGGATTAGCAATGATATGCTGTGTGCTTCTGTCCCCACGTGTTAATTACATGTCGGCTGTGTGTGTGTGTGTGTGCGCCAGAGAGAAAGCTTACCCTGCATGCCGCTGGGCCCGAACTCCTGCCGTGTGAGGAAGATGGCGTGATCATGGTGTTCTGCGTCTCCCTTGTCCTCCTTCTGCTGCAGGAACGCCCATCGACACACGTTCTCCAAACTCTGAGAAGGGTTCCCTTGCTCGATCAAGCTCATGGACTGGGGACACACAGCAGTAACTGTTTCCATTTACTTATTACACTGACGTAAAGAAAACGGCATCATCAATCTACTTATAAAATCAAAGATATTAAGAAACCTGTTTTCTAAATTCAATTACAGTTTAATACAGTTTTGCCCATTAAAGTATTTTTACTATTACTGGTCAAGCCACACCTCATACTAAGCTACGCATTATGCTTACATTTTTATGAGTGTCGTATAGTTAAGCTTTCCAAAACAATATCGATGGCCCTTAGGTGGAGCTCTTTCTGTTACAAACATCCACACTTTTCTGCCAAAAAAATATCCCGTGAAAAGTCTCTTGCATCTCATGCACAAACACAGGCAGAAAGGCATTAGTACATTTGAAGACTCAAGACACACTAATTTACCACACGTTTGTCCACCAAACGGTAGCTTTCTGTCGGCACTGACGCTGCTCTGGTGGACCAGCATGCCAGAGGCACATTCAATATGTGATGTGCAACAAACGGCCAGTGTAAAAATCATTTAGAAGCTGCTCCGCATGGCATGGCACTCGCACATGCCGGAAGGACACCCGCTGTGCCGGTGAGAGAAAGTCTCCCTCCCTCCCTGGGAGTGTCACCTCATGCTGGAACAGACTCCGGCTTCACTCAGGCCAGAGTCACATTAGCCTGCCCTCCCTTCTGCTGCCGTCTGCTCGTTCAACCTGCCCGGCGTGTCCTTGAGACGGACAGCTCTAACTTTTACGTTCCACTCTGGTAATTAATGGCTGTAGGCCTTGAGGTCCTAACATTGTAAAACTGCTCGCCAGACAATATTAAGACCATTTTAGAGACATCATCATCATCACCACCACAATGGTTTTATCCCAAGAAACTTGCCAAATTTGGCCATTTATCCACTCTCATGCAGGATGTGATACAAGCCTCCTCATTCTCAGGTTAGGCATTTTTAACCACCCCTCTATCAGCCTTCTGCTACAGCTTCTAGTGTGACCAACTTGGGTGTTTGTTGTGTATTTCTGTATATAATACAAAAAACAACCCACCATCCATCCATCCATTCATCCATCCCTCCATCCATTCAGCTAGCCCTCCATGCATCATCCATCTATCCATCCATCCATCCATCCATCCATCCATCCATCCATCCCTTCCTTCCTCCATCCTGCTATCCATCATCCATACCTCCATCCATCCATCATCCAGCTATCCCTCCATGCATCCATCCATCTATCCCTCCACCCATCCATTTAGCCATCCATCATAACTGCTTTGCCAGTAGCTGGTGGCAGTGACCCTGGAAAGTGAACCACCTGGATGGGACACCTGCTCAGTGCAGGGTACAAACACAGACTGTGTAAAACGTAGAGAAACCATAGACTGGACATCTTTGGACAAGAGAGGAGCACTCTAAGAGAGCCCAAAGGGACTCATGGTGAACAGGAAAACTCCACAGCAGAAACAAGGCTGGAGGTGAGCAACCACAATACGACCATGCTGGCTCGATATGGAGAACAAAAGAGCAAAACAAAGGTAAACACTGAAAAAACCTAGGGAAGGTATTATTGGAAGTGACAATAAGCATGGAGACAACAATGAAAATAAAAATCAAATCCTCAAAAGTAGGAAGAAATAACTGGAAATGTACAGAAGCATCAACCTGACTACCAATCAGTTTTTTTTTTCCCCCCTTCAAGAAGGACCATTCTCAATACTCAGCAACTCTGCATATCGTACTGTACTATTCACCCACCTTCTCATAGGACAGAACAATCATGCGCACCAGGACCACATTGATGCGGGCCCCCAAGGAGTTGTCATGGTAGATCTCATTCACCTGCCGAGACAGTCAAAGGATTCACTCAGTCAGTATGCTTTAGCGTGGCTCGCTCAGAGGAAACGCAAAGCAAGCCACGCCATTACTTATGACGACAGAGGGAACAACGGAACCTGTTTAGTATGGGGGCTGAACACCGAACATAACAAATAATTACAGGCACCATCCGACCAAAATGAATCAATAAATCAGGTATCAAACTCAAGCAAAAAATGAAGACTTTAACCCTGAAACCTGAGATGAGGTTAGACTTGATCAAAATCCTTGGCTTCAATCCTGCATAAGTAATCTACTACCATGCATAGAAAGGACAAGATGGAATCCTCTATTGAAGTTCTTTGGATTTTTCGTTTACCTCATTATCACTTGGACTTCTCTGCTACCATAAAGCAGTATCTGTAAAAGTCTCCAGAACTGTGACGCTTAACCAAATAACACACTCCATATCAGAAAGTCCAAAGACAGAAGTCCTCTCGGGTAATAGTCTCTCAGAGGGCACAAAAGGCAAATTGCTTCATCACTCCATCACATTGTAAAACTGATTTGTATTCATATCGAGTAAATGAATTCATCACAGCAAACTGAAACCCCATTATTAATTTATGCATTACTATTTAAAATATTTTCTGAGCCAAAGTAGACCTCACATGAATGGAAATTAGACTACTGGTGTACTGATTTGCTGCTGTTGTGTAAATAGCTTTAACTATTAATTATGCAAGCCAAAACACAAATACCATACTACATTACGTTTTCATTTTGACTCATGCTCCAACATTTCTGCCCTGAACTTGTCATTCAACCATAAGATACGTATAAGGCTGACATTAAAAAATGACCTTTTCTTACCCATTAAAGCTCGCCAGGTATTAAAACCTGCAGTTTTACTCGGGTCGTATTTTTACAGTTTCGGTTGAGTGTGATAACGGGAAACAGTCATTTCAAGGCCAGAAGGCAGCATCGTTTTGTCACAGATTCCTTTCCCAGGATTTTAAAAGATCATATGGACAAACAGGACAATAAAATACCATAGTGTGAAAACAACACCTATGCAAGAGCCCACCTTAAACCTCCACGACCAGACAGGAAAACAGTGAAGCTCATCAGAGAATGAACAGTAGCTTATATCAGACATGGCTGGAGAGATACCTGATGTGGTCAGTAAAAGGTTTTGTTTAGAAGCCAAGAGGCTCGATACTCACGATATTCATCAGGGTCAGTAAATACTTCTGGACGTGCTCCTTCCCGTGGAACTGTGACACGGAGTAGTCCACCCCGAGCAGTACTTCAATGTAGTAGACGCTGTCAGTTGCTTGTCTGCGAACTCGCTTGGCTTGCTTCAAGTTCTCATTCATTCTCGTATACAACGTCTTCAAGTCTTTCAACCCACCACTATCTACAAAGAAACACGGGGAACGGTTAGTTTATTTGCTTTATAGATATTTTACAAAGCAATAAAAGGCTGTTATGAAATATCACTTGGTATTCCAGATTCATAAATTCTTTGAGCTTCAGGGAAATATCTATATATACATTTTTATTCTTATTATAGCATCCATTCACTTTCCTGGAGATGAATGGAGATCATCCATCTATCTCCCAACCACTCATCCTGGTTAGGGCTGCCTGAAGCTTATTCCCAGGAGCACTAGGCTACTCCGTAGATGGGATGCCAGTCCACTATACAGGACACAGTCACACGCACACTACAGCCAGTTTAGAAATGCCAGTCCCCCTTGAATCACATGTCTTTGGACTGCGGCAGGAAACCAAAGTACCTGGAGAAAACTCACAAATCACAGGGAAAGCACGCAAACTCCACACACACAGAGCGGAGGAGGGATTTGAACCCCCAACCCTGGGGGTCTGAGGCGAGCGCTGAGCCGCCATACTGCACAAATCTGATTATAGTAATGTAATTTTAATTTCCATTCTCTGGGATTGATTTTTAATGGCATAAAGTGGGAAGAAAAAAAAAACGTCACCCTTTCTGCAATGTTTCAACATTTTCCTCCAAACTTCCAGTAAAAAGTTTGCACCGACTGCGCTGCAGCTGGCAACCAGCAAGTTTAATCCAAGACAAAACGAGGACATTGTAAGAGGCAATAATAAAATCGACACACTAAACAAACTTAGTGCTACATATACAAACAGGAGCGATTGTGTGTACACACACGTGTGCGTGGCTCTGTAAAAGAGTCCAAGACATACAGTATATATATATATATATATACATACCTCGACCGCTGACACATATAAAGACATATAAAAGTCATACGCAGAAACTATGCATGCCTCACGCTAACTCATGCAGGAGGAACAAAAATCTCAGAAAATCTTCACCGAATACTGTTATTTTAATGTTATATTTTTATAGCTGAGGCTAACAAAATAACACAACAGCAATGGCGGCCCAATAATAACACCTATATCAAACTATAGCTGGGAAAGGGTTAGGGTTCCCCCTCCCCCAATCCGCACTGCCATTACATCCTTTTCCCCCAGCTTCTGACACAGCTGGCTCAGCATTTCAGCCACATTAGACTGGTCCTGGGCCAGTTTCATCTCAACCCGGGTCCCCTGAAACATAACGGCTGTCAGAGTGGCTCCTCCGCACGCGATTTCCTGGGTGAAAGGTCGCCAGATTCTTAGGGGACCATAATGATGAGCAGGGCTGGCCTTGTGTGCCTCCTCCGCCTTGACAGTGCTTCAGCATTTCTTAACTCCCGCTCTCGTCGCTGCACAGGGGCGCCTCGAGCAATATGCTAAATGACAGGGAGCCACCGGTCCTCCTGTCTCGGTCTGTCTGCAGAAACCGAACGGAGAAAATTCTGTGAAAGCCTGGAGTTAATACTAGTTAAACGAAACAAGAGAGCAGTGGCAAAATGAGTCCAGGCTTTCTCGCTGAACACTGTGGATGAAGACCGTGGAGGGCGTGCAAATTCCTGAAAACTGTCAGTCTAACGAATATAAATAAACAGAAAAGGTGGGCGCCAGCATGAGTGTATTTTTGTAATTGCCAAAAAAAAAAGATTAAAAGCAGTAAAGAAATTCTCAAATTTGCCTTGTGATTGCAGTTATCGTAGCTAATCTAAGAGAAATGAACGAATCTAACACACTAATCTTTTTCCCACTCGTCTGTCAAATACCAGTCTCTCAGCTGTGTCAGCTAATCTATTTTATCAGATGTGACATCGTAGTCGCATTGCAATTACAAATCGTGAAGTCTCACTCCCAGATATAATGCTTAAAGCAGAGATAAACACTTGGACAGTGTTATCGCAACAGAGTCTAGCAATCAGTAGCCACTTTTTATTATTATGAACAGATTATTTTAAGAGAATACGAGCCAAGAATTGTGTTGGGTTTCATGCTTTTGGATGCCTCATTCCAAAAGCTTTGACACACAGAGTCACATGTGAATGCTGAGTTACTGGGTCGGTTGTTCCATTCTTTCCTGTACTTGTGTAGCACAATGTGTGTAAATGCCATTGGGAAACAAAACACAGTCCGAGTATCAGAGCATCATAATGGCCAAAAGAACCACATTGCACAGGAACGGGAGAAGGAACAAGTATCTCACCAGGAATGGGGTTTCCCATTTCAAGTTACAGGGGCAGGAATGAGGTTCATATGAAAACCAAGCTGTTTCGGCAGGAATAAGAAAAAAATTTAACCCTCGCATGAATGTCGGGAACAAGAATCACGTGGATGCAAGGATTAGGATGCGAGTGCGAGTCCGGGCAGTGTCCCTAGAAGTGGGAAAGGCCAAACATTCATGGCACAAAGAATAAACAAGAGGACTGAATCAGTGAATATTCCAGGCAATCCAACTCCCAAAGCAACAAGCCCTGCCGCAGGATAGCCACAGCCCCTCCATATTTCTTTGATCTTCCAGTCATTCAGTTTTAGTTTCAGATGAATAATCTGCTGCTCAGATCAGTGACATTTTATTGACCTGCCTCAACAAATTTTCACTAACAGGTCCGCTGACACGTCCTTAGCCTCTTTTCGCCCCATTGGCCAATACTCACACATAGACATACCTGCTGAAGCTGCAGTCCCTCTGAAGAAACGTCTGCTTTTCAGGCGATAAAGACTAACGAGTCTAAACTATGACAACAACAGGCAAGTCAAATGATCCGGAACCACATCTATCAAAGGTCCAAAGCTTCACATCTTTGCGGAGAGACTGAAAAAGCAGCCTTTGTTTGTAATAGACTGCACAGATAGTGGATTATTATTTAGGACGGTATTATGACAGTTGATTTCCAGAGAGAAAAACAAATACTACAGCTAAGCTGTTCCCCATCTGGAAACCCCATGGAGACTCATAATAAAAGAAGTTGACATCCTACAGTCAAGACACTTAAACAAAAGAAGGTGACTCTCCAGGGGCAATCTGGAGTGCCACTCTCTGTTCATCCACCTATCCTTGTTTAGGACCAGGACCGAGCCCAGGAGGGCTGTGGCTGGAATGGTCCGTCTAGACATCGGCAGACCGGGGCGACACAGCTGCTGCAGCTGTTAACACGTCAGCGAGATGGCCCGTGGAGCAACTTCAGTGAGGAGGGATGACAGCACAGATCCGTGCCCCAGGAAAGGAACCTTGGGCAGGGCCTCGATATATTATTGTGCCTTCAGATAAACAGTATTCTAAAGGCGTTATTTGTCAATACAGAGCTGACCAGGAAAACTGGAAAAAAAAAAAAAAAAACTAAAAAATTAGTCTAAGGGCAGCAAAATACTAGTGGTTTGCAATTCCAAAATTCCTGATATATGTGAGGAATGGAGACAGGGTGGCCATGTGACTTGAATCAGTAAGGAAGATGATAATTCACCTCATCTGTCCGCATTTCTAATGGAACAACGTGCAGCAGTAATCTTTAGCTCCTGTCAGAACAGCGCCTTCATTTTTCATGTTTACCTTTTGGCAGTGAATCACCCGTGTCCCTGCTTGATCCTCAATCCCCAGGAAAACTCCCGTTTGCTGCTAAGAGCCAGGATCGGGTGGTACTATTAACTATTCCATTCCAAGATGCTCCAAGAATCATGTTTTTTTTTTTATATATATATATATTAGGTTATTAGTTATAACCAATTTATGTATCCATCCACCCATTTCCTAAACACTTTCACTTGGCATAGAAGCTAGGGATCCGCAGCATGTCCCACGCAACGCACTGCACACACACGCACCAGGCAATTTAGACAAACCGCAAGTCTTTGTGGGAGGTGATGGCACTACGCAGAGAAACACAGCACCACCCGGAGAGAACATGCAGACAGTATACACACAGAGTGGAGGTGGGGTTCAAACCCCCCCCAACCCCAGACACTGCCACCTACTCAGCCACCATGTCTGCCAACTTATTAATCACCTATTTTTAACATTTTGTTAATATTTTAGTGACGTGTCACGTTAGATGGCTATGGAGCTGAGCTCATTTCTATTATTAAAGAGACCCTTAGCTTTTTAAATATTGGCTTAACTTCACATAATATGTATATATGAATGTTGTACTTTTCATTATATTAACAAATATGTTTTAGGATAGATTGGAAATAGGCTTCAAAATGAATTCGACTGACTAAATTAAATGCCTACTCCTGCCCAAACTAGCCCAAATGAACAAAATTCATTGGCAAACCCCGTGCTAATTTTCCACACCTATCTGTCCTGATCGCCGTCAGCTGAAATAATTGGACCTGTACATTCTGGAGGCTACCACACTGAGGCATAGCTGGACTCGGTCAAACAGGCACACGCTGTTGCTATATTGAGCCACCCCGTGTACCCGCAAGGTCTGATACACAACTGGTTTCTGCACCTGTAAGCTTGCTATTCACCTGCCTGGAGCTAAAATCAAAATAACACCACAAAGCACAAGGCAAATGTTCAGGTTATTATTGCAATTTAATTGCACTTGATAGCATGCTACGCATGGAAAGTTCAAGGGTTGTTTCTCCTTTAATTTATATAAAGCTTCCAGGATTTAAGCTCCATATACGGAATTGTGCTGTTAGAATTCGATTCACAGCTTAGTGTCCGTACCATTTCTCTTCGATCCATTTGACAAATCAACTCAGAGCCCAATGTGAAGGACTAATGTGTCAGGGACCTCGTTAAACATTCCTTGCAGTCACTCAGGGCCTTGACAACAAAGAGAGCATAACCCCTCCTACAAGAATGCTTTATTAAAATCTCTTAACGAAGCAAGGCTCATATAAAACCAGTAAATACAGCACAGCTGTGATAGCTTGCTTTTCAAGTCTGGTTTAAAATTGTTTTGTTTTTTTTTTAATTCAATAAAACAGATGCCAATATTACAATTCAAAGCATAGAACTGTTAACAAGTCGCCTTGACCTTGCAATGGAAAGTCAGCTGTGTGATTTGCAGCAGGTTTCATTATGTCGGAGGAGCGGTACACAACGTGTGGGCGACCATTGCTTCTCCTCTCTTCCCGTGTCACATGATCTCCTTGTTCCAGGGGCTCGATGAAGAATTCTTCCTGCTCTGTCCGGATCATTCCAGCCTGGTAGACAGGAGACACAATGAAGAAAAAACACAGCATGGTTAGCTTGATTATTTTGTTGCTTCGCAAAGCCTTTTACCCAGAAGTGTAGATCCAGCTCACAAATTTACCAATTTAAAAAGCCTTACATTTACTACAGCAATACAAGTGCCTTGTACAGTAACCAGACAATGCATTCATAATGAACACGTTCTTTACTTCACCTCAAACGAGTAAATGCTTTTGGAGGCACTGTTTATATGGATTAAATTTTATGCCCTGCGGAAGAACAAACTGCAGGACAATTTAAATACAACGGCATTGAGGTTACAGAGAAGTATCTGGTTACAGTTCCATTGTTTGTCTTCCCTGTGGGGGGGGGGGGGGGGGGGGGCCGGGGCGGTTCAGAAACCCGCCCCGACCTCGTTAAGCTCAGAGAG
>JAACJT020000040.1:1959344-1981769 GCA_009936485.2 Gymnarchus niloticus | reverse complement strand
GGGTGGTTCCCTTCGTTTTACTATAGCTGGGGGGGGGGAGGCGACTTGGAGCGTGTTGGTGAGAGCTGCCTGAACAAGCAGATCGACTCCTGAAGCGATGTCAGAATCTGCCTTTTGAGTGCAACGTTTCAGAAACAAACACCGCTGTGGTACATCTAGAACACAGAACCCAGGGGAGTGCAAACAGTAGCAGCGATTACCTGGAATCTTTTTTTTTTTTGTTTTTTTTTTTTTTTTTTTCTTAAAAAAGGTCTTTTGTACAAGCTGGTCGTGTCTTTAAACACATTAAAACTGATATAAATTTAGTTCACAATACAATCTTTTTCCCAAATCTGATTATAATAATTCCAAGTACAAAAATGCAATAAGTCAGGTATCTTGCGGTTCATATACAATCATGTAAACGCTAATTCCAAATTTCATTATTATAAACACTTGTATGAAATCCCCTACAATGAAGCACGGAGGGTTTGCTTGAGTAGCTCACTACTGGCAACTAAGTCTAGATTTGTGTGTACACGCTGGTGCCGATGGCAGCCTTGTCACACTAAGCCGGAGCTGATGGCCATCCACCCCCCAGCCCCCTCCAAAGGCAATGCCGAGTGCTAGTGCAGCTGGGACCAAGCCTCACCGCGACCTTCCCTTGTCTTGTCTTGTGCCCGCAGTCGACTCCCCCACCCCGGCCAACACGATGGCGATGCAGTACAGTCACGTGCCGACCAATTAAAAGTGCAGCTCTTTCAAACAGAGGGGCCAACTCCATTCCCACCATTTGAAGAGGGGGAGAAAGGAAAAAAAAAATATATATGTATTGAATTCAGATGAATGAATAAAGCTGCAGGGCTGTACAGGATTCTCGTGAACCAAAAAAAAAAAAATGCAGTATGGCTTTAAGGGCCCGTAGATATACTATCACAATACAATGGCAATGAGGCTAAAAATAAAATGGGCGGGGGGGGAGAAGGGGAGTGCAGGACTTGTAGCACCAGGACAGTTGGTTTCAGCACCATGGAGCATAAGTAAGTTTGGCCGGCTCTTTCCTTTGCTACCAAGTCCATCGCTTAAAATTAACACCACATCACACAGGAGGGCACTGCAACGCACATATTAAAATAAAAACAGGGAGTCATGGCAAAAAAAAAAAAAAAGAAACCATTCATTTTGCCTGTGTAAGCCCAGAAAACTACTCTGAACAGTTTTGGACCGCTATGGACGTTGCACTTTCTCCCCTGTGTGGGGTACGACTCCTGTGTGACCCTGAGTACTTCCACCGTGCTGTGGGCAATCACTGCATTGGTCTATCGAGAATTTAACCTGTGGATTGCTGATAGAGAAGGCTAAGGTTTGCTGTTATGGGTATCACTGCAGTAACGGTGAGGGGAGTGTAAAAAGTTAAGAGTCCAGATCATTACATTGCGCCTGAAGATGGTAAACGTATTACCAGGATTGACTTTAGCGTCAATTAAAATCTATTAAAAACCATTACAAAAAGAGAAAAATTCCCTGTTGGCCATACCTCACTTCTCTGATCATATTATACAGATTATGTATTTCTTCAAAATTTACAGAAAAGCACTGGGGAGAATTAGCTCCCTCTAGTGGCTCGGAAGACTACCTGCGGCCTTGCAGGTGGATTCCATTAACAGGTGGCGGATGTGACAGAACGAGCTCCAACTGCGCAAACAGGGAGAAGTGATCGGAGGGGATATGAGAATGCGGGCAACCGCTGACATTGTTCTCAAGCCAGTTGGGATCCACAGGCCCCAAGACTCCCAAGACATTGAGCAGAGGCTGAGAGTAGAAGATGTAATCAATGACACCCTGAAAAAGAAAAGGAAACATTCAGCCCTCAGCTGCCACAAGGATACAACAAATGTTTAGCTAACTTAGGGGATGCTGTGAACTAAATTGAGGACTGGGCTGACAACCTACACCATGTCGAAAAGGACTAAACCTCGTTTTGCAATAAAATCAGCTCATGATCAAGTTTTTAGTGAATTTCTGGTAGAAATACAAGAAAATTAACAAAACATGCATTTCCCACCACATCTGTTTATATACTGTGTCTAACACAAGCAATGAATCCAATATTCACGATGATAAATAAAATCAAAGTCTGACAACATTTAAGGCAAAAACAGATGAGAAAACGTCATATAATTAGAGGAAAGGTTCAAAGTGCTGTCTGTTAGCTTTCATACAGACCTGCAGTAGTTCAGCAAAAATAAATAAATATATATCAAGGGCACTGAGAGGACCTGAGAAAGACTGGGTTAATACTCCAAGACCGTCAAGCTATTGAAAGGACAGAGCATGTCAAGACCTGGCCCCAGAAAGGTAAGCCCTGAATTTAATTAACAGGAACATGCAACTCTAAGCATAGCAACAGGACAAGTAAAATAAATTCAGTCAAAATTCCCCCAGACACGGGAGTTAACACTTGACAGTTTCTTATATTGTGAATGTAGTTTTGACTTGGAACGATATGAAGTTTGAAGTCAAGCCTCCAAAATCATTTAAGCAGAAACAACTAGAATTGAAGACAAGGCTACATCCTGTACCTTGAAGTCAAAGGTGTAGTTGGTGTACGGCATAAGGCCATTCTCGTAGGCGCTCTTCAGCTTGAAGCCGTGCGTGATCCTGCCGTTCGGCGTGCCCTTCTTGCCGTTGCAGTTGAAGTTGGTCAGGCTGTCGATGTATCGCAGCTCCTTGAAGTCCTTGTGCGTGCTGTCCACCCCACCCGTACTCAGGTACTCCACCACACCTGCATGCGATTGATAGACAGACAGACGTCACAGGTCGCTGAATTCATGTTTCACATGGCACTATTCCCCCAGAATGGTAATCGATCCGTCGAAAACCAAACCTCACTAGGTCTTAACTCAAGCATAGATGGAAAACTGATGCAAAATGCCTTCTCAGTTAATCACAGCACCACATTTCAGAACAACGACAAAGATCTTGCTAACACAAAGAACTGACCAGAGTCGGGCAGCGAGTTGAGGTCGGCACAGAGCACGAGGGGGATTCCATGGGTCTCGCCAGAGACAGAGCTCAGTTTGAGGTTCCGGGTGGTGCTGTCAATGATGTTCTTGATCTCCGACAGGAACATCATGGTCTGCACCAACTTCACATCGGAGTACTCCGGGTCCCAGTGCATATGAGCGTTCGCCACTAGGAGAAGCTGCTTCTCCATCATGTGTGGCGACTTCCCGGCTGAAAGACACAAGGGGAGCACCAAGTAAGAACCCCATGTCTGGGTACCGCAGCACCCGATTCCGTGAGTGCGCCGTGAGCCTAGAGACTGGCCTGCATGGTCCACTGCCTCCTTGCGAAGCTCGAGCAGCACGGCCACCCCGATGTTGTCCTTGGTCATCACGCGGTTCAGCATGGCTTCCGAGCCCTCCGAGTTCGCCATGGCCAGCTGGTTGAACTCCACTGTATGCTTCTGCACCAATACAAACCTGCAAATGACATGAGTCAGCTTAATGGACACACACACACACACACACACACACACACACACACACACACCAACAACATGTGAAATGAGTGGTTAGGAGGAAAAACTCACTTTTCCGTTTTGTAGAATATTGCACACCCGTCCACGTGCTTACGGTCTGATTCAGACATGGTCCTTGCCCTGGACTTAGGGCTGAAGAAGCCCTCGTATCCCTGCTCCTTCAGCTCCACCAGGAAGTAGTTGTAGTACTGCTCCGTTTCAACCTCCTGAAAAGACAACAACATGGCATCTGCGACAACGTGACCTTGGCCTGACATCTGCAAGTTGCATACAAGTTGTTTCATATACGCAAGGAGTCAAGACTGCAAAAAGTCATCCAACTTCATCTGCACATTTTTACATGTGTTTGCACATCGAATGTATAAATGACGACAAGCCAGCAAGAGGGCAGCACCACATCTGAGGGTACTACGGGCTGCAATTACTGCACGAGATCACTCAAATCGGGTCTGAGAGTGGATCTGGATGGCAGCACCACACCGGGCAGACCGAACGCAAAGAAGCTCTCACCTGCAGGCTGATGATGTCGGCACAGCCGTTCAGGATCTCCTGCATGATGGCCTTCTTCCGGTACTCCCAGTTGAGCGCCCACGACGGGCAGTAGCTGTACAGCTGCCGCGTGGCATATTTGTCGCAGAGCACGTTGTAGCACATGACAGAGAACAGGGCTGCAGAGCGGCAGAGAGGGAAGGTTACGGGACGGAGGGGGCCCAAGATCATCCCGAGACCGAGCTGAAACCACGAGACGTGGCGCAGGCATGGAGTCTCACCTGAGGGGTGGGTTCTGTCTGGCTCCTGTAGCACGATCCAAGACCTGGGTGGGGGCTGTTCTGTGGAGACTACAAGGAAAGAACAGGGAGGATTACCACACCAGCGCTTTCTATTACAGCCTATTCAGGCTAAGCTGGGCGGCTCATCACGTTCATCAATTAGTCATCCAGATAATCAAATCGTCCCGTTCGGTGCAGAAAGGATTACGTTTCAGCTCTGGCACTGGGATTGGTTTTAAAGTCAGAGGATGCTGGGTACGTACAGCACCCAACCTTTTAAAGAGGCACACGATAAGTCAACTACATTCATGTCATGACCCTCCACATAACACACAGTACATCTTGTTTTTAACCTCCTCTTGGGATGCCAGAGCATGAAAGAGGCACACACTGGAATAAACACGTTCATCTTGTTCAGCGTCCACATTACGCACAACTTAACTGTCGAAATCCTCCTTAAAGACGTTTTAAGGGTTCTGTCGGTCATAAAAAAAAAAGACATCTTAGCATCTGGCTTATGATGCCAATGTTATCGACCAATTTAAAATCCAGAACGTTGGGAATATATGACGATATTTGTCAGGGGCAATGTGATAAAGAAAATGTCACATGATTCAACCACAAAAATAAAAACAGCACAAACGACTACCTGTTAATGTCATGCATTTACTAAACAGGTCAGTTTACAGAAGCAGACAGCGGCAGAGCAAGCTGGCAAAACAGCTGCTTTTCAAATTACATTTTTTTGCATTAACGCACAGCAGTCTGTTGGCAGATACCAGCTGTTGTGTTGTTACAGCTGATGTACCAGCTCACCACATTACACGGAACCTTTACGCCACGTGACTCTTCCTATAGCAGCTGTCAGTCTTTTGAGGTTTCCCTATAACTGTCAACTAACATCCATCAACCCCTTCAAACTACAGATAATATTTCCTGACCTTACAAGCATTCCTGAGGCCAAATAATTCATTTTTAATCTTGGATTAAATGCTCAGCATTTGTTAAAGCGGTCTTCGTGCCGATTAGCCTTAGCAGACTGGTCCTGCTACAACGAAGGACCGATGCAGGACAAACAAAGCAGTGCATTAAACAGAAAAGGAGGGACTGGCTGTGAAGGACCTCCATTAAGTCAAACTGTGGCAAAGGCAGCAGTGCTTCTGGCCAGCATTCAGCTGGGGGACACAGGAGGAGCACTCACTGCGTTTGGTGGTGCCACCCAGGTTATCCAACAGGTAGTTTAGCAACCGACGCGTTCCGTCTGGTTCCTGATAGAGGCTCATGATTTCTTGTGCAAGTGGGTTCCCTGCAGAGAGAAAATACACAGAACGTTCAGTCCTCTCCAACACTTGCTAACCGCTGACTAACAAGACCTCAGAGTTAAATACAAGCCAACCCAAGTAGCAATTTCAATTATCCAAACTAAATAACTTAATCGGATGCCAAAGCACACGCTCCCTTTATCAATAACTACAGCCAAGTTTACGGCTGTATGGCGGAGACCTTCTAGAGTGATGCTCTGGATTTCTGAACTGGACACAAAACTGGGTATGAAACAGCTTAACTGCCGCATGTTGGAGGACGAGACTCACCTTTCAACCCCAGTGTTTGTAACTGAAACAGCTTCCCAAGTTCAAAAGGTAGAACTCGCAACTGGTTGTTATTTAAAAGCAGTTCCCTGAGAAACAAAAAAATACCAGCCTGAGGTGACAGGGGCCTCCGCAACATAACAGCCATAGTGGGACAGACCCATGAGAACGGGCAGATAAAAAGCCCAAAATGGATCAAAACCTAAAGGAACTAACAGAACATACAAAACTAGAGCCAAGTTAAAAAAAAATCCAATCCCAATCAAAACAGTCCATCCCATGTTTGTTTGCATGCCCAAAGGCTCTAATGTAATAAGAGCAATCCACATTAAAGAATTCAGGTTAACCTCGTATTAGTCAAAATAAATCTATATAAAGTTATTCTCATTCCTTCCCTTTGCTCTGATTCTAAGACACCTAATGCGGGGAGGAAAGACAAACCCGTCCAAACTGCATTTCCTTGAATCAAATCGTACCACAAAGCCATTAAGCTCAACAAATGCCAAATCCCCCTCTTTTCAGCTGTTCAATTACATCCCAGGGACACAAAGAATATTCTCAACAGCCCAAAGACATGAGATCTTTTGTTAAAGAGACCAAGTTAAAATGGATGTATACAGGCCATCCCTGATTTTCCAAAACAAGTGAAACCTGATGCCCCAACACTGGTCTTTCCAGCTGCGGCAAAGATAACAGCCAGAAGAAAACATCCTATAATTATCTTTGTTCAAGAGTGTGTTTTAACCCTTCCCACACACCTCTAAGTGCTTCTCTGCTATCGGTTTTCGCTGCAAATATTCCAGAGGGCAAAACTTGACTATTTGCCTGCATAAAGCCAATATCACCAAGTTTGCAGGGGGGATGGCATAGCGAGTGTCCCCCCCCCCCACCCTTACCTGAGAGACACCATGTTGCCGAGCTCAGCTGGCAGGCTCCTGATCTTGTTGGATGACAGGTCCAGGTATACCAGGTTATGGAGTTTGGCAATGTCTGGCGGAATGCGCGACAGGGAGTTGTCACTGGCGTGCAGAGCGGTGAGGTGCGTGAGGGACCACAGGCCTGAGCTGAGGCTCCGCACTCGGCCTGCGTGTGGCAACAGCAAGCCAATTAAAACCTTCACGGCTCAGCTGACACTTAACACCCATCTTCACACAGCTGGATGATCCCCTGGAGTCAAGCAGGATTCGTATCCAAATGCAGACCACTAGAGGCCTGATATTTGAACTGCAACATTCGAATTACATGTCCGCATCATCATCCAGTAAGCATGTGGATATACTTCATAAGCCTAGGGTCATTCTCAGCTTTAAAGCTAGCCAGGGAAGCTCAATGTTTCCGTTATTAAAACTGCTATGACACGATTCTCTGTCACTAAACAAACATTCAGGATTGCAGTCTTTCTAAATAAAATCTGCATGCGTGTCCCCTTCAAGTGAAACACATGGACAACCACAGAAAGACTGATTATAAGATTTAAAATCAGCTTTCAATACGTGAAAAATACAGGATGACAGAAATTGTCAGCTATATCAGAGCTAAACAGCTAAGGGCCATAGTAAAGCAGGAGCACCCTAAATAAGACGGTAGGGCCATCCTCACCACTGATCTCCAGCTCAGCCCAGTAAGACTTCTTCCCATTGGCTGCCTCCTCACTCGACATTATCGTGTACATCCGCCTAGGATCCGGCGGATCATATTTTTCCTTAGGCATTCCGGTTAACACTGCAAAGACAGACAGTTGCACATATATATGAACAACACAAAGAAGCCACACCTCCAAACATACTTTTAAAGAAAGAACAGAGTAAATTACACCTCTCATTATGTCATGGTTCAAGTGTTAAGGCACCCCACAGAAAGCAGGCATGCTTTGTCAGCACATTAACCAACCTGAGAATCCAGTCTACAAACGAACAAGTTCAAACCCTTTAAAGACAAAGAAATTATGTGATTATAGAACAATATCAGTATGACAAACTACAAGGTTTAGGCAGGGTTTTATAACTGGAATGCTGAAACATTACAAGAAAACAAGTGCCTATTTCATATACAGATTAAAAGGAATACTTCAAGTTACACCCAAGCTAATGCTTTTACTCCCCCATCAGTAAAAGCAGGTAAAAATTGTCACCGTCAGGAACAATTTAAAATGCCATGAGAAGAGTTAATGAACAGAATATATTCACATCCGAACTGGATGTTAACATATGCCAATATGGGCTTAACTCCAGCAACAAGCATCTATCCAGTGCAGATATAACCCTTACGGGATCCAGAACCAGCGGTTGGGGGGTTAAATGCACTACAGGAAATCCCAGCCATTCTACAGAAACCCTTAACAACACATGAAATGCAGGAGAGGGAGGGAGGGAGTCCAAGTGCTTTAGTTCCCCGTCTAACACTGAAAGATGAGATGTGTAATAGATCTCAACCCAAACACATCACCAAAAGGATTTAAATCAAAATACGGCAAGGACCTTCATTCATGTGACTACTGTCTGTAGAATCTTTAAAAAAAAAAAAAAAAATCCTTATCCTTACTACAACCGTGGTAATTAACAAATACAGTCATTGCTCAAAATTAGAAGCTAACACCATTCATACAGTTCAACGTACAAAGAAAAATGCAGGGAGTCTGTGTTTAGCACTTTGAACAAAAATACTTCCCACAATCTTTTGATGAAAGGCATTGTTTCTACATTGTAGCTTAATATCAAGGGATGGAGACTCAGAACCCTGACATAAAATACTTGATTACAAGAAAAACTACAACTGATACACAGTCACTGGAAACGCCTAACTCCAAATCATCGTATAATCAAAGGTGGTTAAGAAATTGTTCTTGCAAAATAGATTTTTCTTTTTGGGGGGAGGACGCTTCAAATATAACAACACGATCTTATAGTGCCACATGGGCCTGATAACGCAAACAAACGCAGCTCACGAGTTCCTGGCGGAATGAGGCTGCCCCTTCAGAAGTAGAAACGCGATCGGGGGCGGGGCCTGTCGTCACTGCTGCAGCCTCATTGGAGCGTCTGCCCATCAATCAAAGGCGCATCTCATTTCCTCCTACAAGTCTCAGCTAACTACACATCAACTACTAATCTACAAGGCGCTTCAGAAACAGGCCGTCGCGTTTGCCATATCTCCCTTGCCACATTTAATTGCCCCAGCAATGTACCGTTAAAACAAGTCTAAAGTACTAGTCTTTTCACCATATTTCTATCAAAACGAGTAACACTTCGTGTCAGCTACTGTTACCTGAAGGCATGCACACATGGCCAGCCAACTACATTCTCCCAAATATAATCAGCTAAACACGCGACTAGAATTTAACTCCAAACCGCATTTTGAGCGAAACGAACACCGAGCACCTAGAAGCGCATCCCGCCCAAAATATTTTCTTCACATTAGAAGGTTAATCATCTATGAGTTCCGATATAAAGTGCACGTCGGTGATTTTAATTGCGTCGGGGCATTACGTTTCATGAAAACGTAACCAAAAATTTATATTTTCCCGTTTTCTGCTTTCAAGTAACCAACTTACTGGCAGTATGCGAACATGTGTTTACATAGGTAGCCAGTTAGCTTAGCCGCAAAACGACCGCTTCGGATTAAAAACTACTAATGATCCGTTAGCGATAAAGTGGACATTAACTCACAATTTATTTGAAAAATATTCCAAACATCTTACATTTACCTAGATAATTACCAGACAGTCAAAGTCAATGTTACATAAACAATTATGCAGCTAGCTCTCCATGGGATAACTGGTTTGTCAATATTGTTAGCCAACTGAAAATCTAGCTCCGATTCTCGGCAAATCTGGCAAGTAAACGGCGAAACTCGATTTTTAAATACATTCCCATGAAGAGCGGAGTCTTTTGTACGAGCTACGTGGCGAAGTATTTCCAAAACGGTCGCTGGTCATTTTTCTTGCAATTAACGCAGTTGGCTAGCAAACGTTAACCACCTCCAAAAAAAAGAAGCAAAAAAACACACACGTCGAAGCTTAACCAAAGCAAATGCTTAGGTTTGACTGGTGTGCCCTCGTTTCGCTTCTGCTGCCGTTCTGCTTTGTTTCTTTTACCTGAAAACGCATACCAATTTACGAGGACGAGTGCGTATTTCCTTTGTTTCTCGTTCAATGTGTATCCGCTGCTCTCTCGACACAGGCGCGAGCGCAAACACGCATCATGGCGGACCTGCGACTCCGAGTTTACGACGACAACGCCGTCGGCCCTCATTGGTCAGCCCCGGGCGCGAGCTCATACACCCGTTACGGTGGACCAGCAATTCTTGGTTTACGGTATCAGCGCCGCCCCTGATTGGTGGGACCCCCGGAGCCCGAGTGCTGCTATTGGACGCCATAGCGAGTGGGACTCGAAATTTTTGGTTTACAATATCAACGTCGGACGCTCATTGGTGGCCCCGGAGCCCGACTGCTGCTATTGGGCACCCGTTGTGCATAAACGCCTCCGCACTGGGTGAACTCGGAAACCTCTGTAAATCGCGCTGAGCGAGACTGAAATAACTGAGGTCGCTGTTGTGTTGTTTGGCAGGTCGGCGAAGCACAAAAATACAACGAAAGCGATTACAAACGCCAAGCTTTTTAAAATACGTGAAGGCAGTTTCTTTCAGCAACCTATTTACTTGACTATATATACATTTATAAAATTAAGTGTCATGAATGGTAATGGAACATCCATCCATTTTCGAAAGGAAGGTGTGAGGCAACAGTGCTACCCACTGAGCCTCCATGCCACCCAATGTCATGGAACATTTTTGCATAGATATAATCAGTTATCGAGAAGCAAATATTTCTCTTTACACAGCATTCTCAGAATACTGATATTGCAACTGAGCAGTACCAATTAATCTGAGGTTTAAAGCACAGTGCTATCCAGTATATGATAAGAATGTCTGGATGGATGGATGGAATTTAAAGGGACTTGCATTGTCATTGCAGTAATTTGCAATAAATACATGAGCATTCTTTCGTCTACAGATTCCCCTTCCATCCAAAGGCATTATTGTTAAAACGTAATGATTCCATAGTTCCTTTTCAGTAGGAACTAATGTCTAATCAGTGAACTTAGCGATTAACTTATGTGGGTTTCTCTTGGGTACTGTAGTATATCAATATGCCATCTTTGGGGTGTGTCTTTTATGACAAAGAATCCTACACCTTATAATAATGATATTCCTGGTTCAAGTCATAATGGGTCATATTAGGCATTGTCTCTGGACCTCTCTGTTTCGGAGGTCCTTTAAAATGATTTCAGGTCCCAGAAGTAATGCTTGATACTAATATAAGGCTTCAAATATTCAAAAAACAAACCAAAAAAGTTTTACTGTAGACGAACCGTCTTTTAGTTTTCCTTAGAGGTTAATATCTGTCCATAACGTCTGGTCTAATCTAATAATGTGTTACTCCCAGCTGTTGACTCATGCCAGTATGATTTACATAGTGCTATGAAGAACAGTGAGACTTTATGCTCGTCTGTGGGCAGCATATCTTTCAGGACCTACTATGCGATCTACAATTTAGCAAGCACGTATACAACTGCGCTAGTACATTTCCCTTATGCCCACAACTATGTATACAAAACGTGACCTTCACGGGAGGATAAAAGACCCATTACATGATACAGAAGTTTTCGTTTCCTTAAAAAACATCTGGCCGATTCCATATTAAAATCAGAAGCATTAAATATTTTACGTTTCAAAATGCCAAGCGACCTAACTAGATTAGTCATACGGATGGACGTTTTCTTGTTTAATTCAGTGAATTTGTGAGTCTTTCTTTCTTTCTTTCTTTCTTTTTCTTTCTTTCTTTCTTTCTTTCTTTCTTTCTTTCTTTCAAATTAGATTCTAGTTATCATGTTAATAAAAATTAGGTAAGTACAACCTACTAATTTGGATTTACATATATATAAGAAAAACCTACCAGAGTTTAAAACCACGAATTCAACAAAAACACGTTAAATATCATCAGGAAATTAAATAATATGCTTTTCGTCCAGATTGCACTGTGGTTACACTCTCACTTCCTACTGGGCAAATCTGTTAGTCTGTGAAACACAGTAAGGATGCTCCTGATAATTTATTCCAAATTAATGTCAACTTCAGCAGCTCAGTTACTGAGTGCCAGTGGAGACCTTCTTAAGTTGTAGACGTGTCATTGATTTGGGCAATATCAAAATCACGTTAAATGGATCGGCTCCACTTCACCGAAAGCACAATTATTCATGGCCGCCGATACCTTTGTAAGTATGTAACTTATAACTTAAGGGAAAATCACATTAATCGATTTTACATTGCTCGTGGTTTAAAAAAAAAAAGCAAAACATACAAAACCTGTAGTAAATTGAGAAATAAAGACGACTCTCTTAAGAAAGCCATATTAAATATCTAAATACTGTAAGCTTTTTCAAATAACTCCTGTTTCCGATCCTAACAAACATCGTTTTCCGGTTTTCGGTCAGTAATTTTTAGGTATTTTTACATAAATCATCGTACAAAACTTTCTCACGGTGTTACCTCGTAGCTTCAATATGAGATCTGTGGAAAGTACAGAGATTCAATGAAACCAACTGGTTTATAAGTGACTTGGGAATGAAATCATGGGATTCTACGACTGCAGCCTGACCACTGCAAATTTAAAGCATGCGAATGAAAGATACAATTCATAATCTAAAACGAGTAATACAAGCTACAGAAATAAAAAAAATAAACAAATATATACAATATATATTATCTTTGTATTATTCGGTAGAAAATGGTTTAAGTGACTCGTTGTTATCCAAATGGAGGAAAACGTGACCCCTAGTGGAGACGTATAGTTAGAAGCGTCGACGCCTTTTCAGAAACGTCTTTCGTATTATTTCTCATGTACAGTTCCACGGTGAGCCTGTCTCACGGAAGACGGGCGTCAAAGGCTATGGAAAAGAATTAAATGAATATTCTGAAGACGAAGGGCTACAATACTGCTGCAAGGTGGTTGATTAATTATGCTGTCATTTTTTTTAGAGTCCTTATATTGTTTTTTGCAATAAAGGTTTGCAATCAATTATTGACTAAGCTGAAGAGATTGACCTATCCAATGCTCAAGATTAAAATGCTTAAAGAAGTCAAGATGGCAGTATAAAGTGAATAGCTGTTGAAGTTATTTACTGAGCATTATGCTCTTCACATCCATCTGTCAGATCCGGTTTTCCAGTTCAGGGTCACGGGGGACCAATTCCAGAAAGACAGCACATAAGGCAGAGGATACCTTTCAATGGATTCTGGTCTATCACAGGGCACATGCCCTATGGACATTTTTAGAGACACCACTTCACTCGTGTTTGTGGACTGTAGCAGGACATCTGCACGACCACAGGAAGAATGCATAAAGTCCACACATGAACCCAGGGGTAGTCACAGCGGAATGAGGCTATAATGCTAACCAGTAAACGAGTGGAGCTCCTTTGTTTTCCAGCATTCTTTGCTTAATTTTATTTTGCAAAAATAAAAGAAGATGGTCAGAAGATGGATGAATGGATGGACGGATGGATGGATGGAATGTCACATGAAAAACGTTTTCATTAATGGGCAGTGGGAAAAAACCCTCTTGAATCCAGAATCGAATTATGAAACAATGAATGTTGCATCACACGTATTGTTGTGTATAAAAATGCTGGTCAGGCACAGTTGGCTGGAAGCTGAGATCTCAGTGTCTTGTGTGTGGATCGTTGGGTTACAGCTGACTACAGCTGCCGTGACAAAGGCTTCTTCATTTGCTGAGCTTTCACGAAGAGCAGTGGATATAAGGTGATGTTGACATATGCTTGAGGGAAAGGCATCGCCAGTCATTCCTACACTGTGGGGTTTAGGTCTTGGTTAAGCAACTTGGATGCTGTTTTCCTCCACTGTTAAAGAAAAATCAATTTTCTCGTGGAAAAATGGATTAATCGCTCCATTCTGCACACTTAAGGAATCTTTGCTGAGACACATTGAAGTTGTTCTAGAGGCTCAACGGCACATTAAAATACATTAATGTTCTTCATGAGTCCATTTTAATTAAATTTATATAGCCGTGGTTGTTAGTCCTCGGTGTACCATCAAAATGTTTGCAAATTCCTGCTTACACCAGATGTTTTGATTCAGTCTAGCTGTGGCCAGCGTTGCCTGAAGTCAAGAGTGTCATCACTCATTGTGAGAAAAGTTTACACTTTATGGCCTAAAGCACGTGAACACCATTAATTGGCTAATTAAGGCACACAGCTACGCAATCACCAACACCAGCAGATGGCTGTACAATGGGTCCTATTGAAGGTGTTAATGACTTTTAATCTGGCACCATCATGGGATGCCACCCTTTCCTGGTTGACTGCAAATGAAGGGTGGATGATTCTAAAACTTGCCCCCCCCCCCCATCAGTCCACCAGCTGCACATCTGTTTTCCCAAACTGCTTATCACATGTGGGGTCATGTAGCCTACGTCAGGCAGCTTAGGAAACAAGGTGTGGGGCACCGACCCCTTAAATGACACAGTCACTTCAGAAACACAGATCAGCCTGAGTCTGCAAAGCATGGGGAGAACATGTAAATTCCACACACACAGAGGAGAGATGGGATTTGAACCCCAAACCCAGGACATACAAAGTAACAGTACTAGCCACTGTGCCCCCATACCTGCACATCTAAACATTGACACTATCATCAAACAACAACCAAGTTCAGGTATCAGAGTAGCGGGACATAAAAATGTCAACTGGCTGGGGGGGGCTGAGGACTGGGTGAGAACCACTGGTCTAGAGGAAACAAGAGCTCAGTAGTGATGTGGTTAAGTGCACTAACAGAAGGAGACCTGATTGCCCACAAATAACACCCAACCTCACTAATGCTGCAATGGCTGAATGGCAGCAAATCCAGCCAATAACATTCTAATATATAATGGCAAGCCTTTCCAGAAGAGTAGAGGCTATTACAGCAGAAGAGAGAGGACCAGCTTCCTCCTTATACCCTTAATTTTGCACAGCAGTATGTCCATATGTTTTTGGGCATATAGGATATTCACTTATCGGCTGATTATCATTGACAGTACCATCATGTTTCATTCTTCATGAAACTTAACGTTGTGTCTAAGGCATACGGTTGCATGTCACATGTGACCTTTTTTAAGGTATAAAATATTATTTAGTTTAATGCATTGCCTGCCAGGACTCCTATCAAGGCTCGGCAGGGTAAACGTTTGCACAAGTATCAGAGGCGGAGACTGCTATCGAGGTTTCCTACCGCACTTATAATCTGTAATCACAGTGAGAGGAACCATGGCTAATTGCGCTATCACGGGTTAGCCTATTTCAAACTTCAGAGACGCCATTGAAATCATTCAGCTTTTATGCCTGGAAGATTTCAAACAGGTGACTTTTAAACATGGTTTACAGGGAGGCATCCAGAGTTTTTTTAAAGCCTGACAGTGAAATGTTCCCAGGGTTGTTGATCATGCTGCCAGGATCTCAGTCTATCGTGTGGAATAGGAGCTTTTTCATTCTTATCAGATGCTATTTCCAGTGCTGTTGCAACATTGACGTCACAAGTGCAAAGCTACACTCGCCCTGCCTACGGGTACGACCACCCAAGGAGAGAGTGCCCTTTCGCAGATCAACTCGGCGACAAGAAGCTACGGGGTGTGCGGGGGTATCGTGAAGTTGGGGGGCAGAGTGAATGAATGGACTTGTTGTTGCTGTAGTTAGGGTCACTGCCTTTTCCTTGGGAGATGGAGGTTTGCTTCTCAGCGGGATGTGTCCCCGGCCCACAAAGAAACCATTGATGTTCTTAAGGAAACGTTTCAGACTCCATCTGTCAGAAAGGCTCACCTGTTGCCTTTAAAAAATATAAAACGTGCATTTCCAATCGGTGTGAGAACTGTACAAAAATTAGCATGTTGAGTCACCTTATGTTAGCTGTTGGAAAATGCTGCCTGTGCTGAAAATCCATTTATAATAATCTTACTTAAAAATAGAGCCTGCTAGTTTTATTGCTTAATAAGTGACTATTTATGTCATATTTATGTCTGCCTTGCCATAAAACTTGTGCCCTGTACTTCCTAGGACAGGCTCCGGGCTCAGTGTGACTCTATACAAAATTAGCAGCTGGGAGATGGATGGATTTCACGTAACTTGTGTTACTCAAACCTGGGTACAAAAGTTGTTATTGTGCAGACTCTTGTTTAAATCTGTCCCTAACTGTGTAGTGAACGAGTGACTAGGGAATGAGAAAACAGAGCAGACAGGGGCACTAGAACATAAATGCACTTCTTGTTGATGAGTTCCAGAAAAACAAGAAAAGCGATTTTTTTGCACTAGCCTTTGTATTTAACCCTTTCATGTATGGTGCTTACTACACTGGACAGCTATTTAAATCACATTATCTAATAAGTTGATTATTTTCAAGTTCCAAGTAGCATGGAATCGTGTTTAGGGGACATTGCCCCAAAAGGAGCAAAGGTTTCAATTATGATTCGTTGTCAGACTTATTAGAAATTTAATTTGTATTACTTGTAGTGAAGTGTTCAAATACATGCAGTACAATACATGAATCTTTTTATAAGGTACAACTGGAGTAAAAATCACTTCAGAATATTTTTTTAACCCTTAATGAAGAATAGAAAAGAAGTGTTGTCTCAGCCAGTCATAATTCATGCTTAAAATTATTAATGGCAGTCTGGCTGCCATCAAAATGAATCTTCTTCAATAACAATCTGAGTTTGATCCCTGCCATGTTGTGTTTGATGTCTGTGGTGTTTTACTGCGTCTCTGGAATGGGATTTTAGATGTCTGTGGTGTTTTACTGCGTCTCTGGAATAGGATTTTTGATATCTATCGTGTTTTGCCGCATCTCTGGAATGGGATTTTTGATGTCTGTCGTGTTTTGCTGCGTCTCTGGAATGGGATTTTTGATGTCTGCCATGTTTTCCTGCGTCTCTGGAATGGGATTTTTGATGTCTGTCGTGTTTTGCTGCGTCTCTGGAATTGGATTTTTGATGTCTGCCGTGTTTTCCTGCGTCTCTGGAATTGGATTTTTGATGTCTGCCGTGTTTTCCTGCGTCTCTGGAATGGGATTTTTGATGTCTGCCGTGTTTTCCTCCGTCTCTGGAATAGGATTTTTTTCCTCTCATTACACTGCAGTGATGTCTACCCAGCACCCGCAGGGCCGTGAGTGGGCCAGATCAGATAGCAATCTCCCCTGAGTGAGCTGCATTTCTCGATAAAGCCCACAGACCGTAGAGTGACAAGGAGTGGGTGGCTGACAGCACACACCTCCTGAGCTGGCGTGGAAGTCGTGTGGTGAGGCGGAGTCCTCTGGCAGGCCTGTGATTGGCCACAACGTGTTGCGAGGAAGAGGGGAAAATTCCCACCAACAAGTGACCTCATTATCATAGGTTCAGTCAGATTGTACGGCTTGTTGTCATCACGTCCATCTCATCTAAGTGTTGCAGTGTGTGTGCGTCTGTACGTGGTTGTGCGTGTATCCACACTTTTCAATGTCCCAGCTCTACAGTTTAATTTACTCTGGATTTTATTTTTTCTTAAGGTTAAAGCCAACATGCATTCACACTCCTTAATGACCTGCATTCACTCTATAACCTGTCACTTAACCTCAGATAAAGCTAATGCATTTTCTTATCATCTGCCCAAAACACACTTCTGGTGGTCTTTGTTAAACATATATATGAGATCGATTTTAATTCCCTTGCTCATAAAAAGCTCAGAGTCTCTTCAAGTCCTTGGTTATTTCAGCTCCTCAGATGATGACGTTGGAGTCTCTGTACTCTCAAAGTCCTCCTGGAGTCCAGGCACACAAAAGAGAACCGGAATCAGGAACGGAAATCACAGACACGACCCAAGACGGCAAATATATGAATATGCTTGAAAATGTACTGTACAAAAGGGAGCTGTTGTGACAGAGGTGTGAAGCTTGTCTTCATTGGGGTGCTGCTTCAGTAAGTCACACGCGGTGCTTGTTATATCCTCTGCCGTGGGCTCCGCTAACTTTTTATGCCAACTTTAAGTATGCGAAGGTAACTGACAGAAGGCTGTGGAATTATGCCAAGTCAAGAGCTACAGGAAACTTAAACATTCAATATAATATACTGAACGCAGCTCAGAAGGGACCAGGAAAATGTAACTGAGTGAATAATTTTTTGGTTTTTCCAGTGTTCATATTTCTTTCCTGTTTACAGCTTTAATGTAAAAACCGTGAATCGCACGACTTTAGAAGACACTATTGTTAATTAAGTTTAATTGAACTGTTATTTGGCTCTTGAAGAAACAAATACATACGTGAAGTTTCTCCAGATCTGGTTTTCCAGGCAGGGACTTCTGGGGGATGTGAAATGCCTGCAACGTGAGAATTCATTACGGTCTTAAGCTTATAACCGCGTTGCAATTGTCTTCGCTGACTTTGTGTGAGGAAATGAAACTACGAAATGGATGATTAAATACATCTGATTGTAATCACCTTTTTGGCTTGCTGAACATGGTCTATAGACTTGGACCGGTTTTTGACATGTTTCGGGGGGGCCAACGAATGACACTGGAGAGAAATCAACAGGTGGCTTTAGAATTTTGACGAGACATTCTGACGATTTCGAGAGACCATAAGCCTCCTAACCCATACTCACCTTGTTGACTGCTTGATCCATGACTTAATCTGTTGTCCTCTTCAGGTATCTCTGTTCAACTTCTTCGGATTATTTCTCTTTGAAAGGAAAATCGCAAAGGTTATCATCGTCATTCTAGACATCATTGTAATTTCAGTTTGTCATTAAATAACCGGTTACTCCCAGGTAATTGCGCATCATATCCACCAGATGGCAATGTTTTATAACGTTAACTCGATAATGCAAAATTTAATGTAGCATGAACGTAGTGCTGCGATGGCGCAAGGAGAGTATTAATTCAGTTTGTGAAAAGGCTCAGTTGCATATTGTTTGTTGAGAATCAGGCTGATGAAATGGAGCATTACAAACCACATTTGTATGGAAACCTGGGTGACCGATTTACTATAATTCATTACATAGCTATACATTTAAATGTACAAAATTCTGTAAAAAATATTGTAAAAAATTAAAAACATAAGCATGCATGTGTGCATTATTAGTAAGAATGGCAGTAGGTGTGTTCTACTTTTCTGAACATTAAATATCCTAGAACTAAGCTGCATGGAAATGAGGAAATAAATATTGAATGGTGGCTTTTCATTTTGAAATATTTTTATGTTTACACATAAAAAAAACATGAAATGGTGAGACAGTCCTGAGAGAATTAAGTTGAGAGCAGGCTGGCATGAGACTGCCTTACATACATACATACATACATCCACCCTTCCTAGTCAGGGTCACAGAGGAACCTTGAGCCTATCCCAAGCAGCACAGGGCACCAGGCTGGGATACACCCTGGACAGGATGTCAATCTAGTGCAGAGCACATGCACACACGGGCAATTTAAAGACACCACTTAGCCTAAATTGCATGCCTTTGGACTGTCGAGGAACCCCGTGAGGCACGGGGAGAACATGCAAACTCCACCCACACAGGAGTGGAAGCAGGATTCGAACCCCAAACTCTGAAGGTGTGAGGTAAAAGTGCTAAGCACTGAGTCACCATACTCCCTTGAGTATGAAACTTCTTCCTTAATATTAATCAAACAAATGAACAGAGTGAGACACCTGGAACAATTCAGAGGAGCTCAAAGTACCTCAGATACAGTTTTAAGCTGTGGGTCAGCAGAAGGTGAACTAAGGCGAGAAGCTCACAGCCCACTAAGCTGTATTGGTGCCGAACACGTGCTTTCAGAAGTGGATCGCATTTGAGCAGAACCTTATTGCATCCGTCTGGCACTTCAGTCCTGATCTTAACCACGGTGGCATTTCATCCAAAATGTGTTCTGATATTCGGCTCCCTGGAGAAATTCTGATACAGACGCTGGAGCCACTAAGTGATGCCATTAAGAGAAAGAAAAGTGACTCATGCTGCCATGACTCATGGTACAAAGTGTGTGTGTTTGTGTGATCTTTACAGATTGCGTGCAGGTATGTGCAAGAATTTCAGTATTAAATAGAGAAAATATGCAGTATTTCATTGGCTGCACTGTGTCTGACACTCTGCTCTGTGGGATTGTGTTAATAAAAATAACAACAAAAAAGGTAGCTCAGCATTATTATTAATCATTTTGTGTTTGGCTACTGTAGAACCATCCATTCCTGTAATAGCTCCATTGAAAAAGATTGTTATTTCTTTGCATATCAAGAGAAAGTGCCTATGAAATTGCTTACACCCCACAAAATATGACAAAAACACCTTCCTTGGGCTCCAGGAAACGGGCAGGAGGATGCCATCGCTATGGCAACGATTGGAAAGGGGCCACTGAAAAGTTGACGGAATTAAGAGCCGATTCCCTGGCTGTCGGAGAAGGGCCCCGCTGAGGGAGACTGACGGAACACCTCCAAAGTTCATCTGACACCCAGTCAGTCAGGTCTGAAAATAAAGCTTAACTATTCGCTAGCTTTCCCAAGCATAAACATGGCAAGCACTTGTCTGAAAAGTCTGCTGGGTTCTGAAAACAGATGCAGGGAAACACACAAAGTTAATTCTTGGACTTACGGTCGCAATCCAGGTGGAATTGCTCTACAATAGCTTGCAAATTGCTCTCGACTTAATGTGCCTGTTTCTGAGGTGTAATCATTTTTCTTTTCCCTGTCACTGCACTCGAAACGCGCTCTTGGCTCCGTGCCCGGCTGTAGCGATTAACATAATTAAATCCAGCTGACGCCTGTTTGTCGGTCCGTGTCGCTGTGTCACGGACGCTAAAGCGCCATCTCGGTAAATGCCAGTAATTACTGGCTGGCGCTTCTCAACTGAATCACATCCAGGCCAGCTTAGATGGGAGACCCACGCTTTTGATTGACACTTGGAGGCATCGCTCGTCAAGCTACATCTGTATCCTTTTAACCCTCCCCAATGCAGGACCTGCTTTCGACTGAGCATTTACAGTTTCCTGATGAATCACCAACTCTGAGTGCTTCATACAGCCCTCGCACAAATGCCCTGTGATTGCGCCTCTCTTCAGTCTGATCGCCCTTCCGTTTTGCATCATATGTCCTGCAACATTACTTCATCTTTGTTCCTGACAGCTGTTCAGCTCTCTGATGCATAAGACATATAACAAATTGTATTTTTATCCCACACCGAACCTTCCTTTTCTGCTGAGATTCAATTATGAAGACAACCAGTAAATCTCAAAAACACTTAATACGGTTTGTCAGTCATACAAAATGTGTTCTAAAGGCATGGTTAAATGCACAACCTTTTTAGCCACATTATTTGATGGAAAATGAGTGTGAAACATTTGTAATTAGAAATGAATTTTGCAGTGACATTTTGTTTTAATTTTATTCCAGCCTTTTGCTGTTTATGTAGTGAACTAACACAGAGTGCCCTGTGTGTGTGGTTTATTAAAATGCCACAGACACTGGGTGAAGGCTTGTAATTCCACATTAATAAACTTTATATGTTTTTTTTCCTGTACATAGATTTAAGATGAACTTACCCTATGAAACATTATACCTTATGTGAACAATTCAGTTTTCATTGTGCTAGGAATAATGATCATTGGAAACATCAGCATCATAATCCTCATTCTTTGAAAAAGAAATAACATAAAATTGCCTTACCATGCATGTAATGCTTTACAAAACTCTGGACCACTTAGGTGTTGAAAGAAAGTGACCAAAATGATTGCCTATTAACATATTTCTGAAATGTGTTCAGATAAAGTTGACGAGTTCTGGGACCAATAAGGAGATGAAGGCAGCAGTATCTCTGGAAAGCAGGTGCTTTAGCATGATGGAGAATCGAACATACCTTGGTGTCTGCTTTTGCCTTCCTCGTCTTCCCTTCTGCTCTGTCTGCCTGCTGAGATGCTCGGCTCACGCGCTAGCGTCCAGCAGAACACAGTCTAGCGCCTCTCGTAAAGGAATGCCACACTGCTCCTCCCTGCCCATTGACGAGGTGGCACTCCTCCTCCCTGAGGGCATCAGGTGCACCCTGGCCGACCAATAGCAATATTCCAGCCACGGTTCAGGGGCGGACTGTATCTGTGAGTGGATGAGGAAGGGGGCAGGACCAGAGTGCTGCGAAGCAGGTCACCATCAACAGCTCTGTGGTACTTCCTGAGGCATTTCAGCCAGCTCCCATTTTCTCCATACTGCCCAATTTCAGTTAATTCTGCGGTGGACAAACTGAAAAAGAACTAGAAGAGGAGGAACAGCACTAGGCGAAATGAAGCTGACCTAGGGGAACAGGAGCACTACAGGATCAGGAGAATCACTAAGGGAACCAGAGCAGAACTATAGGAGCTGGAACAGCAATAAGGGAACTAGAGAACGAGTCCCTTGGAACAGGAACAGCACTAGGAGAAATGAAGCTGACCTAGGGGAACAGGAGCACTACAGGATCAGGAGAATCACTAAGGGAACCAGAGCAGAACTATAG
>JAACJT020000040.1:1945882-1959244 GCA_009936485.2 Gymnarchus niloticus | reverse complement strand
GAGCTGGAACAGCAATAAGGGAACTAGAGAACTAGTCCCTTGGAACAGGAACAGCACTAGGAGAAATGAAGCAGGACTCAGGGAACAGAAGAAGCACTAAGGGAACAGGAGTAGGACTAGGGGAACAAGAGAAAGACTAAAAGAATGGAAAAACCAACAGGGGAATAGGGGCAGAACTAGGGGAGCCAGAACAGCACTGAAGGAAGATGGGAAGCACTAGGGAAACCGGAGCAGTACTAAAGTCACATGAGCAGGACTAGGGGAAGAGGAGCAGGTCTCGAGGAACAGGAACTACACTAAGGGAACAGGAGCAGAATATGGGGAACATGAGCAGTACTAATATAACAGGAGAAATAGAACAGGAGCAGCACTGAGGAATAGGAGCCGAACAAAAGTGTTCAGCACTGAACCACCTATAAAGGTTGAAGATGAATTGTGAAATTTTATTGAGCTCATTTTGGCATTGAGGATAAATATTTTACAAACAGTCTAAATAAAAAAAAAAAAAGTTTTGCATATTGTCTCCTGATTTGTCATGTGTTAATAGCTTTAATTCTCATTAATAAAGCTTTGTAAAGATGGATCCTTCCTTTTTGAAACCATAAGGTCTCCAAACAATTAGTGCTACATATATTTATATCTAGTCGGGGATGCAAAGTTGCATGAAATGCCTTTTTTAACTTTGCTGAAGGAATATCTAATTGCAAGCATTGCTCCAAATGACACAAATGGTTTTACAGTTTCCCTCATCGGGCGTGTAAATACCTTAGGGGTCCATCTTACAGGGTAGAGTCACACAGAAAGTCTTCATTGCTGAATACATGACATATTCAGTGCAGCTATAAAATCAAAACATAAAATTCAAAAATACTACAATACATAGTAGGATTTGAAAGTGCGCAAAGTATCATTTCTGTGTACCAATACAAAATTCAAAAGTGCTGAGATCCTTTAAACAAATAACCTTTAATAAACAGTAAATTAATGAAAGCTTCTAATTATATATTCAATGTGTTTGTGTAATAAAACGTCCAGTTCCTGGAAGACGGAAACCTGAGAAAACGCAACTCATCCACAGACAGCAAAGAATTTTAGCAGATGGCCTCTCCGAAACATTTTTGCAGGGAATTGTGAAAAGCTCAAGTACTCTTTGGAAATAGGCAGAATCGTTCCGTCTGTCTGTGTGGTGGGGGTGGGCTGAGCATTCAGACAATCGTTTCTCTCGCCGAGTCAGCGCAAATAAACAAGCTCCCGGAATCTGACGATGTCGACCTTGTCCGTGCGCGGACTTCCTCTGTTTCCGAGCTGGGAACAAAAGGAGGGGTCGAGCCAGGCTTTAGGACGTCCATCTCCTCTTGCCCTTCATCCTCACCCTCCACTAGGGGTAGCTGCAGGAACGAGGGGATCTCCAGGTGCTCCTTGCTAAGCAGCCCCCGCTGGTCATCAGCGCTGCAGTACTGCGCCCTGGTGAGAAGCTCCATGAGACCTGGCGAGGAGATCCAAGAAGAAAACATCTGTGTTCTATGCAGATGATTAGGTACGGGTGCAAATGGTTAATATCAACTACATTATATACATAAAAGTATGTGGACATCTGCCGGCTCAACATGTCATTCCAAAAACGTACAAACAAGAAGCTGGTGTTCCTCTGCTGCTATCATAGCCTTTATTTTTCTGAGAAGACTTCCAATTAAATGTTACAATCTTGTTGGTGGGATATGCTGCCATTCAGCATAGCAGCATTAGTGAGGGTGGGTATTGATGCTGAGTGATCAGGTCCCGTTCTGTTCGTGGGACCTACCACATCTCAATTGAACTCGTGTTGCTTCTAGATGTTTTCATTTCACAATCACTACACTTGCAGTTAACCAGGCCAGAAATGTGCTACTGACTTGCTGGAAAGATGACAACCCATTACAGAGCTGTGTTTAAAGTCACCAACCTCTTTAATCCTCTGCTTCTGCCTGTTGCTGGGGATTGCACAGCTATGTGCTTAATTATACACTAGTGTTAGCAATGAGTTTGGTTTAATTAGCCAATTCCACTAATTAATAGGAGTGTCCTCATGCATTTAGCCATATGGTATACAGGTTGTTTGTCCTTTAATACTAAATATATGAATGAGGCGAGTAAGGAAAAGGAGTTGAAATTTCACTGCCTGTTGAAAACATTTGAAGCCCATGTCCTTGGACCTACCATCCATGTCATAAGTCCTCCTGACTGCTGCGTTCCTGCGCCGGGAGTTGGGCCTGAGTCTCTCTGCCGGCTGGGTCTGGCCTACGATTGGCTGCTTCTGTAAAGGGATGGAACTGCACTTCATCCCTCGAAAAACATGGAGGACCTCATAAAACAGCATGGCACTTGCTGGCTGGCACCGATTTAGATTAAAATACAGGCAAAGCACTGTTCTGATCACACAAACCTGATGTGCCGGGCCTGGAACACTGGCACCGGGGTGCTGGTTCTGAATCTTACCTAGAAAACAAACCCAGTTTAAACGTGTCATTCGTAACGTCTTGCTCTTCCTGTCTCAGCACGGCCACAGAAACCAGACCATGTGACTTCCTGTAGTTAGGGGTTCACCCTCCCTCCACAAAGTATGATCTAACCATCTGTTCTACCAATTACCTACTCAGCTGTCTCCCTCAGCATTTACATCCTATTTCCTCTCGCACGTTACATGATACGTTATATTCATCATGACTGCTCTTGCAGTCAATTGTACTGGCATCTCTAAATGGCTTACTGAGTGTTATTGTATGTGAGTGTGTACCCTGCAATGAGGTGGAACACCGTTCCCAGTCTTGTGCACTGTGAGTAAGCTCATTGAGGCCTTCTACTGGATAGGCAGTTATGGATACTGGATGGATGGGCTTGCAGATGGATGGATGAATGAGTGTTATTATAAATGTGGTTTAGTGGCAAAAAAAAAAAATCAACTGTCACATTTTACTCTGAAGCCTACTGTATAAACAACAATATACACACCCTTACTCTAAAAGACTGGGGTTTGAAAGTCAGGGATGAAATAGTACTTGTCCTCAAAGCCTGTTCTTGGGCTGAGTGTTCTGGCCTGACGTTCCATGTAAAGCACACTCAACGGGGACCAAACCTCAACAACAAAAACGCGTGACGTTTGCACATACAATAGCCGGGATGTTGCTAATGGTGGTGATGTACATTTTTCTCTTCACTGACTTTCCTAAGCTGGTCAAAGAACAACATTACCAAAAAAATCAAAACACAAGAAGATGTTAATCGAACACAGGCAGACAATGCATCCCACAGATCAATCAAGCGGTAGCGGTACATCACTGAAAGTACAAAACTTCTCATTTTCCTTTATGTTATACAGATCTCACAGTACACAGCCATCCTAATGTAAGGAAACTACTAAATTTATGTATTTTTCAGGTGCCATTATGGTTCCTCTTTATTTATCCTTCCCTCCCAGAAGACCCACTCTCAGAGCTTCTACAGCTGTAATGTGTCAGGATGTCAGGACCCGAGGCTGCAGTATGTGAGCTATGTGAATTTGATGATTTCAGCTGTGCTGATCCACATTGTTAAGGGACGCTGTGTGCCGCCGTTACCCATGAATTCAGGAAATTCCCTTTTTTTTGTTTGCAAAGCCAAAACTTACGGGATCTAGTAATGACTAAAAATCTGAAGATGTCTTTTTGTATCCATCATATCGAGCTGTTATTAAAAAAAATCACTGTAAAATATTCGATATTTTAGAAATAAAACATTTCATATCTAAAAAACAACCCACCCTTAGTGGTGTGCTTACTTATTTTGTCCAGGTGCAGTTGCTGGTTGGCCAGGGATGTTATATTCATGGTCAAGTCTAAGGGATCCTTACTTCCACTCTAAGACAAAACAGAAAAGTGGGTGGGGGAAAAAATGTGTACATCATAGTCCAATTGTCTAGAATATCCTCACATGACATTGAACTGGTTTCGGAAACTGCTGGAATGGATCTACGAACGACAGTAGCTTAACGGGCACCTCAATTGGCAGAACGGCCTATTGAAAACTCAGGTAAAGGCTCTTAAATATTGACGTTGTTACTTTCTTTAATAAATAGCAGGATAAATACTGAAGGCTGCGTGGGTTATGTAGGAACCATAAGCAGCTCTTGGTAACGGGCTTTCGAGTGTCACAGCTCAGGATGTCACTGGGGGAAGCCATCTTTCATTTTCACTCTTGGTTACACTCACCATGGTAACTGTTGTGTCCTGAAGTTGTACACCATGCTTCTGTAGTATGGGGAGTAGTGCCTCGCGAAGGCTTTTACTGCTTTTCTCCGTGACATGTATGGTCTTCCCGGAAAATGCCATATCCACCCTAAAACACGGAAAAATGCTCAAGTCATATAAATACCAAAGATAGGCATAAAGCATGCCAAAAAAAAAAGCTAATGAGAAAACAAAAAGGGTAAATTTTTAATACTCACATGAATGTTATTTGGAGCTCGAGCACAATCTGCTGTTCCTGCAGTGTATAGCTGTCCAGGTCCAGGGAGAGAGGTTCCTGCAGAGAGATGCATTCTGGGTAAGTGTACCGAGAGACCAACTTTCACGATGAGCCAGGAAAGCCCATCCCCTCATCTGCTGCGGAGCATTCTGTTGAACCCTAGAACCCTTTTACGTGTTTGAGGTGAACCATACCTTGTCATTACTCTGGAGGTAGACGGTGACATCGCTGAGAGGAATGCCCCTCTTCTTACAGGGCACTGCCAGCATGTCCCGCACGGAAACACCAGACCGTGTCACGACCAGAGAGGCTGTCCCGTCGGGAAGGAAAACGCAGCAGTATTTCTCTGTCAACCTTGACGTCGCACACCCTGGGTCACAAAGGCTTGCAGGCTTCATCTAAAAGGGGGGGGGGGGTTATAAGCTTTAACAGGAGGTGCTCTGTCCCGTCCCAAAAACGTACTGTAAAATAACGACAAATTACAAATAATGGCACTACATTTTATGCACTTAAAACATGCTTTGTCACTGAGGAAATGTGAAAAGGTCATTTTCATGTCACAGTGAATTCTGCTGGGCGTCCTCATTATTTAGAGAGCCAGAGCTCCCTATACAGTTGTTTAAACACTCTCTCACTTTCCATGCGGGATAAAACACTGCCAAGGTGTAGCTGAAGCTTCTGGAAAGGACCTCATGGAGAGAGAATGCTCACATCTGATTTGGCGGCGAGAGAGGCCCACTCCACACCACTGGACATCCGGGATAAGCCCTGTCGCTCGGAGCTGGGGATGAGGTTATAATCACTCATCTCTGCTGTGGAGGGAAAGAGCATGGATGTGGGTGCTGGGCTGATAGAGTGGGAGCAGACAAGCAGCTGTTCACTTACACCCAGAGCAACCCGCAGTTTATATCCAGATTACAGCAGCGTGGTTTCTTTTGCTAATTCGGGTACGGCAGGTTAACCTACCCTGCTCTGCTGTCCTACACAAGGTTCCTTCAAGCATGCTAACAGATCATTACCAGCTATGCTACCTGGCAGCTTCACGACATCACGACTGAACTCCCATGATTCCCCACCTCCCCACGATCCTCTCTTATCCCGTCGTTTCTCCCATGCTTTCTTCTCCGTGGTCCCTTTCTTTTTTTCCGCGCCATCCTCCGTGTCAAAGGTTACAGACTTCCCAGACTTCAGCTTGCTCTTCTGCAGGAATTCAGACATGAGTCACGAGCGGACTGAATAGAGACCAATGTAGCCCCCCGCACCCTCTGCTGAGTACCCCCCCCCCACCCTCTGATGGGAATTGGCATTTTTACAATCCATACTGGATGCAAGCTGCCAAAACCAGTTCTATATCAAGAATGATAGCAGAGCAGATAACACTGATCATGGGAACTGAAAAGTGGCTCGCTGTTGTACCTTTGAGTAGTGTGCTTTACTGGAGTAGATTCAGAAAATGAATGATTATAAACCAATATGTTACATGTAGCGAATTTCAAAAGGTAAAATAAAATATTTCCCCACTAATGTATATAATCCATACATTCCTTTAGCATCTTTGCAATGTTTAAGATCATCATTGTCAGTCTAGTGCCTTAGGCTCAAGGGCAAGCAGACCTGATCTACCCTCCTGTCACTAGGAGTTGGGCTGCCCGTCGTCCAAGTCCCTCGCCCTTCGGGGGTCTTGGCCACGTGGCCCATTTCTGGCAGTGCCCTGCCTTCCACATTAGCCAGCATACAGCTCTGGTAGATTGGAGATCGGATGAAGCGAGTGTAGCTGTCAAACTTCATCAGCTTGAAGATCTGTGAAATGGAAAACAGGACAAAGTTACATGTCATACTGTCCACTTTGACCTTTTGTATCAGCAACAATTTATACAGGAATAGGTATGTCATATGAATTCAACATTAAACTTGATGTTGTGAAAAGAAAAGGAATAACTTTTAAAATAATGACTAAAAATAAACATCTTTCCAAACTGGGCTGGATGTAACAAAATTGGAATGGCAAAAATATTTGTGCCAAGATAATAGAAAATTTGGAAAGATATATTCTCTCCGTATTTTTCATAATGGAACCTGTCTTTGGCTGGGTGTCCAGTACCTGTTGTTGGGCTTTGTCAAACATGGTTGGTGTAGGGCTCTCCAAGTCTTGGTCCTGAATGCGGGCCTTGTCATCAATGTTGATTGGGTAAGTGGCACCGTTTGACAGGTATGTGTTATAAATGGTCTGGGCCTCTCGACTCAGCTGTAGTGCAGAAGAAAATTCACTGCAATGTACATATAAACTGAAAGCTCAATGGAACCTATGGAAAACCAGTAAGACTCCATGCCTGAACATATTCATGCTAAAAAAGGTCAATTGCTTTTCATGTCACGCGAGTGTACATTTCATCATAGTAAATGTGATCGACGACCGAACGGCAGGCCACCTCTTCATTCAGGTGAGCCGGAATCTTCCGGAACCTTTCACACGCCTGCCAGAACTGGATGTTTTCCACACTAACCTCCGACTTCAAGAAAGCCTGCAAAACAGAGTGTGTGTATCATATTCACCTATCACTGTTTATCAGGAATGCCTCCAGCAGGCAATTAGGTAAACATTCATTAGGTAAAAGACACTATTAAACATTCACCAGCAAAATAACATATAATATAGTCCATGATAGCGGTAACCCTCACGTTGCTATATGACAAAGAAATCCTTCACAATGAATTTTGGTCAATGCTTTCTGAAATTATGTATTTTAGACATAAATGAAAAAGTGATTTTAAATCATGACGTGGTGTCAGTAACACAACACTCATTCAGAAACAGCTAAAGCATTATCACTCAAGTCCTATAGGAATCTCATCTATTACCCCCCTCCACAGTCCGTCTGTCCCACAGGAAAATATCAAAGCCAGCATGTAAATGGCTACCCACATGCTATTAAAATTTCATAATTTCTCCAGGAAGTATGATAACCAGCACAGGAGACAGTGCTATACTTTGGTAGTTAGAAGAAATGAGTGTGCATGTGACTGGCCCACTGGGTGAGGTCAAAGGTCAGACTCACCGTGAAGTAGACCACCCCATTGGGATCCTCGAGCAGCTTCTCAAAACTGATAGCCCAGCTGGCCACCGTACCCAGGTCGTGGCTTGGACCGCCATCCCGTGGCAGGCTTGAACCCGAATTCAGGCTCCGACTGCCCTCCCGGCCATCTAGCTGTGCCACGTTCAACTCTTCCGACAAAGACATTGAAGGAACACCCAAGTTTGGTACAGAAATCTGAATGTGAACATCCAAGTAAATTACAGTAAGGTAAAGGGGGGGATCTGCGCACTATCCGGGGGGGCCATGCTCTTGCTTTGGTACCTTCTTAGTCCATAAAGTAGAGTCCTTATTGGCTCACGAACTCATTTCACCAGGTGTTACCGGGAACTGAATTTTAATTGAAAAATGATGCGAGCTTGCAGATTCTGCTGCATTCGAGGGGTGGCGCATTACAGCCATCTCTTTGCATTTCAGTTGAATGAGGAAATGAAAGCACGCTACAGACGTCTCCAGAAGAAAACAAACAGTACAGCGTAGACTGTGACACAGTTAACCCCATGCACAAAGCCCTACATGTGACCTGGTAAGAGATCAGAACTCCTTAAACAAATGGTTTTACTCTCCAATCCTTAGGCCCCGTCAAGCACTGTAGCATCAAAATAGCAATAAACTACAGAACATACATATAGTAAAACCTGACGTGGTCTCTTTTTCCATGCTAGTCCTATCTACTCTCTTTCCTATTTAGCCTGGTTACTTTGACCAGTAACTGAGTCATGAATGGAAATCTTACCCTCATCTGACAAGGCCAGGTTCTGCCAAGACAAAACGAGAGAAGGGAAGTTTTAACAGGAAACATAAAATTCAGAACCACCACCACAACAGTATCAGCAATCTTTTTTAAAAAACGAACATAACAAATGAAATGCACACGTGAATTTGTTCTCAAATTAAACCATGTTTGTTGAGGGTAAATGTTAATTGCTGCTAAGAGGTCGGGTAACAACTGGACTATACTTACTGTGGGTTAAAGTGAGAGTAATATAACTCAGAATCACTCAAAATCAATTTTATGGAAACAAATTACAGCTAAAACAGCAACTTTAAATCATGGTGTACTGTTAGCAGGATATGCAAAAGAACGAGGAAGTTTGGGGTTTACTAGCCTTTTCTTAACAAATGAATTCTGAAGTTCCTCCTAAAGATATTTTTGTCCAGCCTATATCACACTGTAGCATGTGACAGAGGACACTCTTACCATATAATCACAACCCATTGAATAATGGAGTATTATAAAGTAATCCTCCCGTATGACCCTATTTGTAAGTCTAAGTTTTGCATACCTGGAAAATCAGAGTCTCAAAATTACTGCATTGTTTCTCTATTATAACATTCCCGATGTGAAAATCTATGTGAATATTCCGGATCTTAACACGTACCAGTAAACACTCTTAGACACTAAAAGTTTTGTGAAAGTAAAACCTCTTCTCATTCACAACTCCTGCATTTGCTGAACAGAAATCCAGAAATGCGTGGCCTGTAACTATCGCTGCACTTTTTAAACGTATCAATGGTCATTTCATACTTGCTAAATTTATATTACTCTTAAAAACCTTAAAAAGATACTTCACAATATTACCAGAAGTGGAGCATTTTCAACCATATATTTACATCACTGCTACCTTTGTCTTGTAACTACATGGCACACGACAGTATAAAAGGCCGAAACATGACAAACCAATTAGATTTTGTTCTAGATAGTCCAAATAGCCTACTGTTTAGATCTCAGAGAACCGATTATGACTGCATGTTACTAACATTCTTCCATGACATCACTCACCTTATGACCATTTGGGACTGCCAAGTTTCTAAATATTTTGGACATAACATCCACAGGGTCCAAAATCGAAGATAAATTAAGCATAGGTCACTAATGAACGACAGTAAAACAGATAAAACAAATTGCTGTCTTTAAGCTTCCACACTTGCTTGCCCTTGCCTTACTTCCTGACAGAAAAGGAAGTTGTGCCACAGCAAGATGCCACAAAAGGAAGTGTGTCTAATACGGACGTACAGCACACCTTCATTCTGTGTCAGACGTAAATCTGAAAAATTCATTCCATTAATCTGAGCTGTTGGAAGGTTCTTATTTTCTAACCAGCAGGAAATGACATTTAACAAAAATATCAAGTAAATACTTTAGAAAAGGATTATTTCACTGAAGTGAGATAACCTGCAATAATTAAGTAAATTGGATGCTGACTTTGTTTTACAACAAAATGATCCTTTGTGGCATTTTTTGAAATTTTAATATAGCTGTCTGCTCTTCCCAGACAGCATGAAGATAACTGGTCCGCTGATGGCACAGCTGGCAGCCCACAACTAGCTCACCAGTAATACTCCAGCTTTTCGCTCATCGTTTTCTGACCAGCCCGCCGCCGACTAAGCAGCATTTCAGATTGCATAGGTCACTGACTCGCCACTCACTGGTTTCTCACACCATTTCCATTATTTAGCCTTTACAGACTGCTTCAACCCTCATTATGTTCATGTTTTAATTACATTTGTACTGTTGCAGGTCTGGTGGACCCAGGGCATTATTCGGGCTTTGACATAATTCAGCCATAACAATTTATGTAAAATACTTAAGATGTTTACTTCAAATCAATAATCAGGCAAAGTAGTTAACATTTATAGCTAATATTTGCTTTTACGTCTGGTAATCACATTTTAAGAATTGTGCTATTTGTTTTGTGAAAAACGTGGATTTTCTATTAAAAAAATGCAGCGCAACAAACAATTAATGTAATGTATACTTTAAATATAAATTGAATATTTATATTTAACATAAGTATACACACACAGAGACACATCAGCCATACTTATTTCAGGTCCTAGCACGGGTGGCTCTGTGTATTAGGCAGGTGGGCCACTAGCATCTTCATGCCGAACCCTCCATGGCTGCAGAGGCTGGAGTCTTTGGAACATGTCATCTCAACTGAATGTGAGGTCCTACCAAAGCTTTGCCCAGCTCCTCAAGAAAGCACCTTCTCCTGTGACAGTCTAGTCTGGGGTCAAGGTCATCCAGATGACAAAAATGTTGTATGCTGAGATGTCAAATATATTTAAAATGACATTAGATCCTGAATATGAGTAACTGCCATCCATGCTGACCCAGGCTGCATTCTTATGACGTTCGCTGCCCCACAGGGTGGTTCAGTGCTTGGAAAGGAGGACTCATTGTGACCATTTTTGACATCCATATTCCTTTGACTATCTGCTAACGATTGGACCCAGTGCTGGTTGCTGATGAACTGATTGTTGAATTTTACAGAAGTCTACCTCTTCTTCAACGTCATGGCCACATTCAACTAAATTGACAGAGATTTGAGCTTCAGATTCTGAAGTGAAGGTGGTTCCTCCAATTCAGCTTGTCTCTCCTCCAGAATCATTTTTAAGACCTTCTGATCCAAGGTTCTTTTATCCATCTTGATGGATCATAGAGCCACACTGTGATTTACATCCGGTTTATATTTAAATATATAAGTATATTCAGATATACTTATATATTTAATTTCCAGAACAGGGTGTGAGAAATTGTTGATTCTGTATTTATGCAAATATAATAGCTTCCCACTCTAACATGCAGAGTCGGGTTCTTTATTCGTGGCCGAAGAACAGGCAAGGTCCAAACTAGTCAACGAGATTTCCAGAAGCCCAAGGGGTACCCAAAGAAATAGTCCTGGTCGCAGGCGAAAGTGGTCAAAATCCAGAAGGAGCAAACAAATCCAAAACACAAGAGGCAAAGGGCAAAGTCAAAGAAGCAGCAAAGGCCAGTCACCAGTACACACACATTAAGGGGGTTGAAACACAGTTGAAAAACAATACCTCACAGTGATGCAAGCGAACTTCAGGCTATTTAGAGACTGGTCAATGGTACACACCTGGGTTCAATATTCAGGTGATGGACAATGAGGGTAAGCCAGGCATGGCTGGCTTGTGGGAGGAGTTGCGCATCGCTGGCTTGGTGTGTGTGTGTGTGTGTGTGTGTGTGTGTGTGTGTGTGTTTGAGCTAGCAAGTTCACATTTGCGTGTGTGTCTGTGCATGTTGCCAGCAGAGAAATTAGAACATGTGCATGTGAATTGCTACCAGGGGTGCATGGTAACGTGACTAGGCTTTGAAGCAACACACACATGCATGCACACACACAGAAGTAACTTTTTGTTTCATTTTTACCTGCTTTCACCTACATTTACCAGACTTTAATTACCCACAGGTTTGGTAGATCCAAGCAGTACTTATGTAATGTAAATGTGTAGAGGAAGTACATTATGCATTCAGTAAAAATGTGTTCATTGACATGTTCTTTGTAAAATAATAATAATAATAATAATAATAATAATAAAAAAAAAACAGCGAGTTTCAGGTTTAAAAAATTACTTGTACAGTTCATTTCCAATGAACCTTGATAACGGGTCCGACAGACCCGAACATAAGAAGTGTTAAATGAACTTATTAAAGTATATACCTAAAATCTAATAATGAAAGTAAATTCTGGACATTTCACCCTTCAAATTTATTATACATTTCCATAAATACAATCAACTTAATCATAACAATATTCGTTCAGTGTTATTTTATCATGGTTGAAACGTTTACGGCCAGATATGGAACGCCATAATATTCAAAATGAAATCCAGAAATAAATACATACGTTTAGAAATAAGTACTTATAGAAATAAATGAATTTATATATATATATATATAAAATATATACACATAAAAAATAAATCACGTCATTTTATTTTTAAATAGCACTTTTCATAACGATGTTCCACTCCGTCAATCACGTTGAGCGGGGGCAAAACAAAACTTGTGATTTCCATTGTGATCCATTGTATTTTTTCTATATATATTTATATATAAATGTATTTATTCACTTATTCCACCATATATTTATTGATTTCATTTTGAGTATTATGGCGTTCCATAGGAAGTTCCATTCTATGTAACATCTTGACGACCAACGTGTTTTGATTTAACTGTAAATACGTCACACATAACGCGTTCTACGTTACCTTGGAAACGGAATCCTCACTCCATAAATTAACTGCGATACACGCGACTCTAAGATTTGAGTTAATTTTGCCACGCACCACCCGATGCTACCGGCGGACGAGCCCATCATCCTAACGGATCATTAACGAATGAACCCGGTGGCCTTCGTCGACATCGAGGTTACCTTACCGCTTCGCCTGGCGCGTCTCTCATGGAACAGGTAGCTTTCTTTTCCAGAAATTACTCGTTTCAAATATTTTGTTTGCTTCTAAGATGATTTTATTTCATTTTATGCAAACTGATGAAAGCGGATGAGCGCACGCTGTTAGCCTATATTTAATTAGGCCCATAGTTTTACATAGATATCCATCGTTATAAATTCTATGATTCTAAGCTAAAATACCGATTTTCCGAACAAACGATGTAATATTAAATATCAAAATGCTACCATTAAGAAGCATTTATGCTATACATCGATTTTAGTAAAGAAGTATACAGTATTGTGATTTTACGTTAAAAATGATGGGTACAGTTTTGTTGCCTAGAAACCTCTATTCAAAATTCTATGTTTTGTCGAACGGTTCGAGTATATAACTATGTATAACAACCACGTTCTGCCTGTCAGTCGTCGCTTGGACTTCGAGGAGGAAGGCCGCAATGTTGGATACCAGAATTCAATTTTTTTCTAACAATTTTGAGTATATAACGATGTATAACAACCACGTTCTGCCTGCTCATCGTCTCTTGGACTTCGAGGAGGAAGGCCGCAATGTTGGATACCAGAATTCA
>JAACJT020000040.1:1929142-1945782 GCA_009936485.2 Gymnarchus niloticus | reverse complement strand
TAACACCAAAGCAGCTGAAACTGATTAACAACCCCCTCTGCTACTTAACTGACCAGATCAATAGCCCAGAAGTTTAATTGACTTGATGCTATACTCTGATTAAAAAGTGTTCCTTTAATTTTTTTGAGCAGTGTATTTGTACCTATATAAAAGCTTTGCCCTTTGAATATTCTTGGGAATTGATGCTGTATAATTCTCCTGTGACCAGCATCTATGTTTCTCAGAGTATCTGAACCTGGGGAAGAAGATCAGTGTCCCACAGGATGTAATGATTGAGGAGCTAACCCTGCTCAGCAACAGAGGATCCCGCATGTTTCACCAGAGGCTGAAAAGGGTGGAGAAGTTCATCCTGGAAAACACAGGAAGGACATCCAGCAATGTATGAAGCCCAAACTTTGGGCTCCTTTACCTACTAATCAATTCACTAACCTAATAGCTTACTGGTTTCATCTGGAGCACTCACTGATGATCTTTTAAAACAAAGTTGTGAATGCTGAATTCAGCTAACTTCTGGAGCTGGATACACATGTATATAACGATGAAAAGATTCAATATGTTGTCTGATTAGGAGACAGACCTGAGCCAGACTTGGAGCTCACAGGTCAGCTCAGGAGGGGAGGAGGGCAAGAAGGAAAGCTTTCACACTGAGGTCATTGAGCAGCCTGGGAAAAACGGTCTTGTATCAGCTTTAAAGGGGACAGTGGCCAAAAAAGGAGGCCCAGACATCCTTGCTCCAGGTAACCAAGCTGCCTTGATACTTGACCTTCATACAAAGCATTTATAAATGTGATGCGTATACAGGATTTGATCTCTGTACTTCAAACCTCTGGCTCTCCTGGAAGCTGTGTTTCTTCACCCTTCTTCTCAGGATACTCAGGGCCACTGAGAGATGTTCCTCATGAGAAATTCAACGTTACGGTGATCCCAAAGTCCTACCACTCGCCATGGTTGGAGCACATGAGTGACAGTGAGAAAGTTCTGGCCACCATCAATGCTCAGCTCCCAGAGCCACCGCAGAAAGTCACGCCTGCCAACTACAAATGCTTCAACAGGTAATTGCCAACTGCTGAGGTCACAGGTTCTTACAAAATACATACATTGTGCTGAATGTCCCTGGGGTCAAAGCGCTAAGTCTTCCAGCATTTCACGCTAAATGGTGAAATGAGTAGCTCTGCTCATCTACCAAGTGAACAATCCCTCTCTGTACAGCTTATCAGATAACAAAGGCCTCAGGTACTTTTTTTTCTTACACTTAATTTATAAGGTCTAAATATGCGGAAAAGATTATTAAGCTATCACAGACTCAATGATAATCTGCGTGGATCAATACAAATGAGATCCCCAAGCTTCCTGACACTGTGTGAGGTCTGATCTTGAAATCTGAGCTGAGTCCTGGCTCTTAGTTCCCTGGTCCTGCATATCCAGAGTCTATTTAAACCCAAAAGGTCACACAAAAAACACCCACACACTCTTTGCATGCCTTTCAACTTTCCCAAGACAGATGGCGCATGCACACACACAAGATCGCATTTGTGTCATAAAGGACACACTGTTAAAGCTTGGTTGAGTTAAAGGGCCCTACTGATGAACACAAAACAGATTTTATGTTCACTTTTGTGGTCCGCAGTGATGATTGTTTACAATAAATCTCTTCAATACCATTTGTTACAGTGACTTTCCCCACAGCGAACCTTTGGCACTAAAAGATCAGTCCTGATCTTGAGTGCTTGGATACCAGCAGGTGTTTTTCTGATGGTTTGTTGTATTCAGTTATAGGTGTGCTTTTCAGTCTGGTAACCAGACAGTAACACAGTTAATAATCTCATAACCATATGCTGATCATCAGCCAGACTGTGCAACCCAAACTTCTTCACTCTAAGTCAAATGACGAGCATGTTCTAATCTGTTGTAATTTTAATCACATAACCCTGCATAGTAGACATTCAGCTCATAAGTTTACCATTTCCTATCATTTTAATTCTACTTGAACCAGTCCTAAAACACTCATTTGCAAGAAAACCTGACTAAATGATTAAAAATAGGTACAAGTTTTCCAGTACCTTCACCTTAATGGAACGTAAATCTCGATAAGATGCGAGACGTTCATTAGCCAGTTAATTTTGGTTAATGTTGAGTATCTGTGCCCTAGGTCTGTTGTACCACCTTTGGCTTCCCAGTGGGTATTTTCACACTACATGTTTGCTTCAGTGACCATGTGGTATTTTAATTTGTGATTTGGTTGGCAACTTCCTGTTTTGAGCCTCTAGGGAAGATTAATGCAAGTAAATGGTAGGGCTGGGGTCGCTGCATAAGGCTCAGGGATGGACGTAGGTACCACTCAGAGTACAAACCACAGCTTCCTCTGCCTTAGACTGTGATAATCTCTACATTTAACTACCCCCATACCTTTACGTGATATAGCCGTATAGCCTTGCATCCCTATGGGGATAGGAGGAAACTTTGTAAACAGGACTTGCGCAAGTTAATAGGCTGCTAACACTAAGAGTGTGGGTCAAATAGGAAAAGGTGACATCACACAAGCCTAGAAAAATGTCAAATGACTTTTCATTGGTTAGAAAGAGTCACAGGGTCAGTCAAAATAAGGCAGCAGGCCTCATTTAGCCTGGGGTCTCTTAAGAGCTTTAGTTCCACCTTTTGATGTGAACCCAAAGCTAATCCTCCATTACGCTTGTATTTCAGATGCTTTCCATCATTACTTCTCCAACTGTGGCCTATCAGTTAAATGCTTTACTTAAGCTAATCAAATACAACAGGGAAAAAAGGTATTTAATGCCTGGGGCAACAAATGACCAAACAAAACAGCCTCAGACGAGTCCGTGTCCTAAAAAGCTACAGTACACGCGTGCCTGACACCTATTGTGGGGGTGCCTTGTGGAGGCCGTACGACACTAAGTCACATCATGCAGATACAGGTGGCAGAATTCCGGCCAGTCAGCTCTGTAAATTACAGCTGGGTGGGTGATATACAACGTGTTCAAGGAAAGCAGTACATAAATCAAACTGAATATGGTCTCTGAAGCTAACACCCTGAATGTTCACAACACATACGACAAAACTGGGCCAGTCCCTTCCCAGTGGGACAAGGAACCATAAGGAAAACAAGCTAGCCCAATTCTAAAAGAATTAGATACCATCTACTGGCAAGGGAAATATCATTGCCCCATAAACTAGTGCTTATAAATACACATCCATAACAATGCGGTTTACCTGTGATGTTTTTAAAACAGAACTACTAAAGGGTGATTAACACTGCTTGACAGTAAAAGCACAGACTCAGCAGTAAAGCTGTATTTGATGAGCACATCTGACTAACTGAAGTTGTAGCCAGACAAAGAATCCCAAACTTCACTGTGCCATTTTTCCAGGACTCCCATGCCATTCGGCGGGACTGCCGGCAGCATAAGGAGCCTGCCGCTGCCGGGATTCCAGCTCGGCCAGACTCACACCGAGCCCAACCTGACCTGGGAACGCGTGTCCAGACGGCCCAACTTCAACCGGGTGCCCCAGGGGTGGGTCGTAAGCCACCGGCCCGAGCCGACGGACCTGTGAGACTGCGGGACGGACCAAACGGACCAGAGCAGCAGAAACTGATTTAATCATGGTGCTAAATGCAGGTTCTCAACTAGAATAGAAGGGAAAGCCCTTAACAGTGATGATTGTTTTTTGCTCAGTGTACAGCAATGATCATTTCACCGCAGTCACGCTTGCCGAAGTTTCTCCTTGAAGAAGGTGCCTTTTGGTAAAGCACTGTGGAGAATTTCCCCACTAATGCGGTCACCTCTACCATGTTCTTTCGGCAGCAGCGTGGCAGATTTTTCATTCTGATGAATGTTGTGAGCTTGGCCGATTGCAAAAGCTGTCGCGAAAAGATGATTACTTAATGCAAAACAACTGCTGCGCATTAAAAATAACCAGAATAAAAAAATAAAAATCTAGCAGATATACATATATAAGCAGTCTGCACTTCATGACAAAAATGAAAATTCCTTCGTTTCCTCTCAAAATCTTCCTGTGGAGAGGCCACATCCATCTATAACCCAGGGTGACAAAGACCTGGCAGGTCCATGGTAGGGGACCCCTGCTGCACACTCAGGCAAACACTATAGGCTATTTAGAGATGCCAGTAAGTCTCAACACATTGTTGGACTGTGGGAATAAACCCCCGAGGACCCTGAAGGCACTAGCCGAACATATCACCTTAACAGAAAGCAGGGGTGACATTCAAACCAACAACCCTGGAGTCAAGAGGCAGCACTGTTTACCACACTGTACAACATGTTTCATTACACTCTGCGCACACAACGGAGTTAAAAATATATGCAATAAAACCCAGTAACGGCAACTTCCACCCATAAAAACACAGTTATGCAGTAACATAGATGACTGTTTAATCGCAAGAGGCTGACACTTAGTAATTTGACACGTTTTGTACAAGCACCCCAGTGGGTTTGATCTTCAACACTCCACCAGTACGCTTCATATGTAGGCAAACGGCGACACAAGTCACCAAACAGTGTATGCCTTTGACAAATTTTGGATTGAACCAAGAAACACACCATCGTGCATATATACAATGCAAGTAGCAAAAAAAATTATTTACATAGAACCCAACCATACTGCTGAAAGGGGCTCTGGGACATGGGATTGACTCAAATCATATCAGAGATTTGTAGGGCATTTATGCCCAAGATGCCAAATTAGATATTCCGTCACACCAAGATGGCCATACTAACAAAAATTACGGCTTTTAACATCACCGAATTCATCTGGTCTTACTTGACATATAACGAGGTTAAAACTCATTTTAAAAAGGTGGCACGAATTTGGAGGCCCCAAGCTGACGACGATAGTTAGGAGCCATCGTGACGGCTGGCGTGGGCGCCCATGCGCTGAGGATCCTGGGAAGGGTAGTGAATCTGCCCGGGAGGTCTCATCGACATTGGTGGAGGTGGGGGGGAGCCCATGGCGTGGAAGACTGGGGGTCCAAAACCTAGGGGTGGACAAGAAACTATTCGTTGTTCGAACATAGTTATTTACGCCGACAATTTGGCTCAAAACTCTGGAGAGAGCCAAGCTGTACTAGAAGTGTGCAACTCTTAGATCATCAATCTTAAATAATGTGCAGGTCCATCCTTTTGAAGTTTCTCAACCCTCGCTCTGAGGGGCCCCACGGGTGCAGGTTTGTGTTCCAGCCCATTACAGCTTTTAAAGTGAACCAGTCTCATTTAATAATGCCAGTATTTCCATCATTCTACATGTACTATGTCAGTCAGCATATTCTCAGAATGGATTGTCTTTCAAAGAATTTATTTTAAATGGGTGAAATGTGATATTGCTTCTTAACACTTGCCACTCATTTCTCCATTTGTTGCTAATTGTCAGAGAAGTGGAAACACACTATTGGTCAGTGTGACCCTTTACAGGGCCTAACGAGCAGAAACGAGCACCGATTTCGATAAAACCGTCAGGAGCAGTGACATGATCGACATGGCAGTGGAGGGCAGGTGCTAAGGCCCAACCGGTATGAACATTTAGTCTCTGACACAGATCGAGACTTTAAAGAGCTGATATAACAAGTTAAAATTAGAGACGTCTATACTTTTCGTTCTGTGCCTTACTAACAACTGTACCGATTTCCCAAACTCAAATAGAGAAACGTACCCTATAAAACAAGCCACTTATGAGGAAACCTTATATCATAAGTACAAAGCAAGTAAAAAAAAATCTCAATGTTAAACTAACAAGAGAAATTTTAAAGTACACTGTTGTATTTACAAACGAACTGTTCGCACACGCAACAGTTTCAATCTTAGCTTTTGTGTGGTACATTTCCATTCCCAGTCGATTACCAACAGCTATGGCCAAACTTACTAATAATCCTGCTAACTGGCAAGTTAAAATGCGGGAAGTATAACTCAGTGCTTTCTCCATTGAGCGCCGCTTCTCCTCATCAAAAACGTTCAAAGAGTCATCAGATGCTCTGTCGGAAAGTTTTCCGCCAACATGGGTAATGCTCAGTGGTACATCAACGCCGGCCGATGTATGGGCCAAACCCCAGCTGTGGCGGAGTCGTTTACCTGGGGGTGGAGGTGGAATGATACCAGGCGGAGGAGGCATGGAGACGTTCATAATGGCAGGTGATGCGCTCGGACTCAAGTTAAAGTAGTTGGCCGATGACTCTTCCTCCAAGACAGGAGGAGGGGGCAAAGCTGTGAAATGGAGACGAGGGCTTCATTCGCAAGGGCACCCAACTGTCAGTTTTGTGAAACTGTTTATTCAACTCAGCTTTACAGAGACCCGAGGTCCGCAGAGAGTAAGCCAATGGCAAGGAAAAACATCCTCCTCTGGCCAGGACGGGTTCATATGATACACAGTGAAAATAAAGGATGTAGCGATCCAGTGGTCATATCATGGACTACAGCAAGGTACAACAGCGGGGAATTGGAGGGATTTACACCAGGGACAAGACGGTCACAAATTCAGCTGAACGGGCCTTTATACAGTTTCAGGAAAACTGCAGGCAGAGGAGATGCCAAAAAACCCAGCATAACAAAGTCTCTACACATACAGGGCTGAGGTGGACTCTGCCCATCACAGTACCTATTCTACTGAGTCCAAAAACCTGGCTTGACAGCCATATGCTGCCCACTAGAGGTCAGTATGGGTAAGAGTGCCAATTTAACTTCCCTACATAAATATTCAAGGTACACCCCTCCAGCACTCACCTCCTGGGAGCCCAGGAACTGGCTCCAGCTTCATCCCACCATCACTCATGCCATCCCTTTCTCGACCCCGTGCTGCCTGGGACCTGGAGGACGGGAAAGAGGGCCACAGTGAGTCAGCGTAGCACTAATGCATTGTTTCTCAACTGCTACCACCCTCTAGTGGTATGTAGATATATTCACAAGAGATGCCATAATGATAGATATATATAGAGGGGCCTTGAAGTGGGAAAGGTTAAGAACCGACAATGACAAGCAAGAACAAGCAGGCCCAAAAAACACAAAGGAACAGGTATGACGACATCCACATGGAACATTTTTTTTTTTAAGCTAAATTACAACTGGACATTACCGAGAACTGAAATTCACCACTAAGGAAGCCTAAAGAGAGGCTGGATCCCCAACCTCAGCCGAACACATCCCTCACCTGCCCCACTTGACGGTGAGCCGGCGCCCGTTGACGATGAGCTTGTTGAAGGACTTCTCGGCCGCCAACTCGGCCGCCTGCCTGGTGGCGAACTGGATGAAGGCACACTGCTGCCTCTGCACAATGGTGGTGGTGCGGATCTCACCGAACTGGTAGAAGTGGTTCCTGAGTAGGGGGGGGGGGGGCACATGAAGCGAAAGGAAGTGTCAGGGGGAGACACAGAAAGCCACCAAAAACAAACACTCATATTGGGAGTGAAGCCAAAAATGACAGCCAGATACCTACAGCAAAACAGCAGAGCAGAGACAGCTTATGAGCGATATTAACATACAAATCTGTTAATCCATCAAATGCAAGGCTTACATCCTGGAGTTCAACGACCTCATCATAAGTGGCATTGATGTTCCACAGAGCACGTTTTACTTCCCCAAACATCCTTGCAGCTGTCCCCACCTGAGGTCAGACTCGGTGACTGTGTCCCCCAGCCCCCCCACGTAAAGCGTGGTGATGCTCTTGTCCTCGGGTGGGTCCAGCCGAGGCATGGCAGATGCCCGCTTCAGCAGCTTGTCAGCCACCGGGTCGTTGATGCCGTAGTAGCGGTCCTTGATGTTCTGGTCGGCCAGGGGGTCATCGGGGTCAGTGGGCTTCTCGTGCCTGAGAGGGTCCAACATATGAGCGGCACTCAAAGCAGAGGCGCTGATACCTAACGTCTTTAGCTCCTGAAGTATTTATAGGAAACTATGCTTCTGGCAAACTATACATTAGACAGCCGGATTTACTCTCTGCTAAGGGCTGATGTTTGTTTCGAAATTCAGGTTTAGGGAATGGAAAATTTTTTTTTTTTTTTTTTACACATCAGCCATTTCCTGGCATAACTTTGAGGTGAAGCCACACCCACCAGTGAAACCAATTGTTAATGGATCCGAGTTCTTACACTGGAGTCTGAAAACAGGCTAATAAATACTGTGTCTGACTGCCACCAATTCCTACAGCACCACCTACCAGTAAGGAGGACAAACCACACACACAACCCCTTCATTCCTCAGCCCACAGGACCCACCGGTAAGGACACTCCTCTCCCCTCTTGCACTCGCCCTTCACCCAGAAGGAGCAGATGTGTGGCCGGTTCCTCTTGTAGTAAGGTGTGGTGCGGGCCAGCTTGAGGAGCATGTCGCTGGAGCTTGGCACCTTGCCCAACTGGCCTACAGGCCGCGTTCCATCCGAGTTCTGGATCTGCCACCGGACAGCAGGGGGAGATGTTGCATAGTAAATTCTCTGTTCTTCACAACAATGAACCAAAGCCAAAAATTCAACACTTCTTTTTTAGAATGGTCGATAGCACAGCCAGGGAACGAAAAAAGCGTCGACGGCCGACGCCAGACGGACACAGCCTTCCCGGCCGAACAGAGATGAGTTCATAACATGCAGCAATGAAAACTTGGAATAAATATTGGTATTTTTAGACTCTGCACAGTTGTCTTAGTGACAGGTCCTGAGCAAACCATCTCTGGTGGGCTTCATGAGCAGCGGATTGCGCGTACGTGCGAGTGCAAACAAACTGGTGACGTCCAGCCAGCATGAAAGACCATTTGTATATCAGCTAAAGTACACTCAGAGAAGAAGTATCGATCCACAGGCTGCAGACTAATGAGTTTCTCAGTCAGAATGGGAAGGTTCTCTAGAAACAAACACAAGAGGACGCGATGTTAAACAGGGTCAAATGCGACGATGTCACCTCTCTCTCCATGTTCTGAGTGTAGTACTCCTTGTTGACATCTGACCGGGGCATATCATCTTTGACGGACAACCCCGTATCACGGACCTGGATTGGCAGTCCTTCGGGGAAGCAAAGGAAAAACGCTATGAGCGGCGTGGCGGACTTGCGCAGGCCACTGGCTGTAAAATTGTGTTACAGGTGTGCAAAGCTGCAGCTACCTAAGGTAGCCTTCGGTGGTGATAATGATTGAGAATCAAAGCATGCAGACAGCCGGAGTTGAGCTCAGAACATAGCTGCTCCGAATTTCCCACAGGAACCTTAGTCAGTCGCATTGCAGGAAGGACACATTTAATCAGTGAACTGAACACTCTTTAGTCGGCGAGATAGGATATATGACAGACAACTGGCGCAAGACAGCCAGCGCGCCTGCGGACACCCACCGTATTCCAGGTCCAGCAGGCAGGTCTGACACACGTTCTTCATCTTGCTGCACGTCTGGCACACCTCCGTCTTCTTGAAGCGCATTCGGACCCCCGGGCACCAGCGGAAAACGGTGAAGGGCCTGGCACAGATCTGAGAGCAGACGTGTGTTGTTCAACGCCCACTTGTACTGAACAACTTGATATAGATGTCCGTTGCTCCTAGACAGACCCTTAATAACTGCTACAATTTAAATGAGCAAGTTTTTATGCAAAAGTTAACAACTTTCCACCACCCACAACTGTGCTTTAGATTTACCCCTCGATAGTTTTAAGATGTCAGGAAATACGACCCCCAAATGGAATGAATTCCATACCACAAACGACTGCCTCAAAATATCACACAATAAATCACTTAAATCCATACACAATAAATCATAACTGCCCCCAGCAACAGTCATTACTTATAAACTGTTTCTATGACGCAAACAAAGCTACTTACTTTGCATTCTTTGCCGTACTTTTCTTTGGTCTGTCAGAATAAAACATAGACACTAAGAATTGTAACTTTTTGGTTAATACCGAAAAGAGATGGCAGTATTAAACCAAAGACTCTGGAAGGCAAAATACAGCACCACAGAAGTATACAAGAGCTGTTATGTCTGATGTGGCCATGGTCTGTTGACAGAACGTACAGCATTCGTTGATATAAGAGTAGCATTCTGGAAATGTGTGAGTATTTAGGTATTAAGCTCATTTAAACAATTTTAATAAAAATACTGTAATGACTAACTCGTGCTGCATAAAGAAAAATACACCTGAGGATACATGGTGTTATTTTAAAATCCACAAGCTTTCAAATTGGATAAATCACTAACCCACTGCGTTATGAAATTAAGAATGGGATTGGAGACTGAATCACTTACCATACGAATATAAGGATTTTCTCCCAGGCATGTCTGACAGAGAATGGGGAAATCCTACAGGGAGATGGGCAGCATGTTTACATATTCAGGAACTGGCACATCAGACAACGTCTCATTTTCGAATCCCCGAGGACTGCATTGAAATTCGAACTCTCCAGTCTGCAATTCGCAGGGCGAAGGCTTCTGAAAAATTCATAAGCTCCCTGCATGCTGTGCAGCATAACTGGACAGAATGTATGTCCAGGTGCTAGTCTCCATCCAGTCCCACCTACCAATGCAGCTATAAGACAGAAGCACTTAATGCACCCCAGGGCACTAGGCCTGCATTTAAGTAACTCACACACTTAGATCTTCTACCACTTTTACCTTTTGCTACAATTTGCTCCGTGAGAAACGCTATTAGCTTTAAAGATTACTTTAAATCAAATGACAGCACCCCTTGTGAAGCATACCAAAGCTTCATAACTACAGGAAAACGTTTCCCACAGCCCTTAACCAGACTGTTTTGGTCTCCAGAGAGACAAACCTGTGGCAAAGTAATAAGGATCTCTAACACGAAGCGGTCCAGGGATTATCAGGGAAACTATTTAGAGCTGTTTGACATTAGCACGGCTTAGTCCCAGCAGCACTGGAAGCGATACATCAAAGATGTCCTGGGCTTAGTGGGCTCCCCTCCTGGCGTTAACCCCGTCGAAATGCGCCTGGCTTCGCAGCCTGCCAGGACACCAGCACCTGTCTCATACAACTGAGGAGTGATTTAGAAAGAGAAGCAAGCCGCATTTCCTGACTAACCTAATAGCCATTAATATGGAAGATCTCCTGTACAGTAAAGACCGCGAAATTTATATATTTATTTATATCACACACACACAACTTAAAAAGTCCAAAAACTGGTTTATCTGAGGTACCTGAAGAAATCAGTAAATCCACCATTAGCTGTTTTCAGGCCCTGAGAAAAGCGTGCCTTCGTTTGAACTGTTAACTCCAGGTTAAAACGATCATTTACCATTCACTATTTTAATATATATTATCACCATATTATCGGTAGAAAACGGCCCTAACAATACAGTCAGCCGTACGACTGCTGGCAGCTCAAATTCGGGCTATTTCCTTCACAGGCACGACGCCTCAGGAGGAGCAGCCTCCAGCCTGCGGTGTTTCATTTCTCTCACTTGTGATGAATTACTCCGCTTTATACCCCGCTCGCAGCTTCGACCCGACCTTCACGAAGCGACGTCGACCGGATTCGAATTCACCCGAAAGAACCGAACGGCGCCGCATTTCAAACGTACCGCGTCTTCCCAGTTCTGCCTGTTGTACGTGTTCGAGCCCAGAGACGTCGCCATTTTCGGCCCGGAAGTCTTCCCGGCATGCACCGGTAACAGCGTGGCCACGTGGGCGGCTACACGTCTTTAAATCTTTCGACTGTGATTGGTTAAATCGCTGGAGTTGCAACATGTGATCCTTGTTCCTGTAACCAAGTATGGTCTTGTTCTGACGGTATAAAATTTTGACCTTAATTTTTTTTTTTTTTTTTTTTTTTTTTTTTTTATAACAAGACTGCGAAACTGACAAACTGCACATGGGTAAAAAGTTGAATTTACATTATATTGTACTGGAATTGCTTGTTTGATGTATTCGACGGCTATACATCTGCTCTACATAGCTGTTTAAAAGTCTTGTTTCCTTGCATTAAAAATGAATCATCCATTCATTCATTCATTCATTCATTAATAATTCATTCATATATTCTAGTAGAGCTGCTTATTCAAACCAGTCTTGCATGATTGCAAATGAATGAATTGTATTCCTGTTACTCTGGAGTGTTTTATAGGTTGATTATTTCATTGGTTGCTTTTCACAGATGAAGGTAATGCATTCTTCTATCACCATTTTTTGTTGTTGTTGTTGAATCCTCAGTGCCAATGTTGAACATCTAACAATGAAATCAATAAAAAACAAGCTAATAAAATCATTCATCATGCTGCGCACTCGCAATTCAGAAAGTATGGCATCTTGCATTTGGATTTAGGAGGATGATGAAGCCACAGAAAGCATTCTGAATCATTCCAGCAATCCAGGTGCTGATGTGAGGAGATCCCAATCCAATCTAAAGTGACATTAAAAATCAGTCACCCTGCTGAGAGTTCTTTGCATTTGGCTGTCGTTTGTTTTATTTACTGTGGTACTGAAGAAGATGAAACAGTTTGAATATGCCAAGTAGTTGTGTACATATGCCAATGAATACATTTATGTAAATTTTGTGAGAACTTGGGTTGGGGTGTTATTTCGCATATATATACATTTTTTTTTCATCAGTGGTATTCAGGTAGTATACTCAGCAGATGACTGTGTTTGTCTGTGTATGTGGGAAAGAGAAAGGCATAGACAGACAAAGCCCTGAGATTAATTCACCTCCTCTTCAGGGTATACCTTGTCTTTTATAATATGTTTTTCCATGACAGACTCTGGCGGAATCACCACAACTTGCCTAAGAATCAGACATTGACAATGGATGGACTTGTGGCTTGTGCTATTTGCATTTCTAGAAAAAAAACATTCTCTATGAATAAAATACACCAGGGTTTCATAAACTAGGACACAGAAAATATTTGAAATTTTCAAAACATTTCATAAAAATGTCTCTCCCCCCCAGTATTCAATGGATTAGAATTTCAAACCCTGGAGACATCAGATCCCTTAAAACACTGCAAGGCCAAAGACAAATAATTTGAACAGATTTTTAAATTTGAAAACAATACTTTGTAATTCCAATTGTGAAGCTTCTGAGGACTTCACTCATGACTTTGTTTTGATTATCCTCAGTGGAATAGGATGCATCAGACTGCTTTTTATTTGCTTAGAGGAAATAATTACCTCAATTCACAAAGAATCAACTATCAGCTTATGTGGGTATGTGCTTACTGAACTGTAACATTGCACAGACTGAAGCATCAAAATAGACATTAAAAGCTTAGTTGCACGTCTAATTTCAGCACTTGCAGGTTCAGATTCCCATAATCTAGAAGAAATATGAGATCATATTGTTTGTATTTTATATATGCTTTTGTCCAAAGCAATGTACACTGCGGTACATCAGCAAGTACCTGGAGCAGTTTTTTTTTTTTTTTTTGGGGGGGCTTTAAAGGCCTTGCTAAAGGGCCCAGCAGTGTCAGGAGCTTCTTTGCGGGCTGCGAACTAGCAACCTTGTGCTTAGGCGGACAGACACATGACTATCTGGTCATTGTGGGTTTTAGCTTTTTGCTTTCAGTCCATGACACTGTGGGCTACATGCCATGTCAGGCTCTCATGAGCACATTGCCATCTCGTCAGGTCAAAACTATTATTTTAATGCAGCCACTGAATTCAATCTGCAGGCTTAAATAAGTGGCACAGATTCACGTCTGCTGTCTATGGATCTGTTTAATTTTAAAATGAAATATGCACTTGTGTGATACTGACTAAATAGCTGATATCATAAAAATCGATTGCAAAAATTAATAGAAAAAAACACTATTAGTTGATGCATAACCATGCACTCCAGCTAGCAGCAAATTTGCCTATGTACAATTTGAATTGCTCAGTGAAATACAAGCACTCACTTCACAACGCAATTTACATTTGAACAAAAGCTGAGCTCAGACTTAGCTTAATACCTCAACTCATCCCACACACTTGAACATCACCGTGAAGTGTATACGTAATTCATTTGGTCTCCTCCTGAGTATTTCCCAAGTCAGGCAAAAACTCATACTGTTACCGCATGATAATTATGATGTATAAACTTCATATCTGTGGTCTAAAATTAGTTTTGTGCTGTAATGACACAGACCAGAGCATAATGGATAAAAAGGTGTTTCTTTTCATATGTCACTACTTATTATTCATTGTGGGAAATGTATTGTTTTTTTTTTTTTTTGGAAATAGTAGGTTTGTCATATCAAGATGACAAATAATATACTTGCTCAGCCTATGTTAGCATTCATTACCTGTGATAATATGAATAACTAGGCAGGGACATATAATCCCCTGGACACGCAAATGTAATTTGCGGTGTGGCTTTCATACAGAATAGATGAAAATGGAGAATGATTATTCATGCGTAGCACCAGCAAGTTTAACGATGACGAGCACTTCTCACATTTTCGAGAATAATTCATGAGGTTCAGAGAAGACATCTTTAACTCATTACTATCAGCGAGTTCTTATACTTCCTACCACAAATAAATAACCACCAGGGTTGCACGGTATGGAATCAGGGAAAAGACATTAATGTGTGTGTGTGTGTGTGTGTGTGTGTGTGTGTGTGTGTTTAAGCAACCAGGCTATCAGAAACCTGCCAATCCACTCTGAATTGTTGTTTTAACGACATCTACACACCATTATATCTCACTGTGTAATGTTAGCATGCCTGGGGGTATGTTTGGGCAGCCAAATGGCCTTGCATTCCCAGGGGCTTTTAATTATTTTATTACAGTACAATATTAATTGTTTGTAGCAATTATGCTAAGAAAAATATACAATGAGAATGTGTTGATTTATATCTAGCTTATAAGTGAACTATCACTTTGAGTTTTATACTGAGAATACCTGTGGATAGAAAACACTCCCATTGTTATGTTTACACAATTTACATTTATAATGGCAAAGATTAATGAATAATTTAAGTATATTGTGAATATTACGGTAACAAACCTGCATGTCGTTTCAGTTACAGTTATTGGTATCAGTAATTTATCAAGTTGCTTATTTAAAACGATAATTGTAGAAAAGGCCCTCAGTCTTCGAGGATTTAGGTAGAATGTTGCGTTCTCTTGCCCTCCTTAAGTACTATAAATCTTAATGTTACCAACAATGATCTCCTAGGTTACGGAGAACCATAGTCATTATAGTATTATCATCACCTTAGTGATGAGATCCTAAGATTATACATGTCTGTTAACCTCAGGCCTTGGATAGCCTTTGATAGAGCAGTGTTAGTTTATGGGGGGCTCTACTTTAGTGTTCAGTGTTTACGTGGAAGGTTGTGTAATTTGCCTGAACCTTAATAAAGATCTACCAGGATCCCCTAGTAGTGGTGTTCTGGACGACCCACCCGAAGTACATACGGCTGAAATACACGACCAGCGCCGGGAGAGTGTTCCCGACAGTCACCTACACTGTATTTACGGTCCTTCCCAAAGAACGGGAACGAAGAGCGGTCTCTTACACATGAACGTCAAAGGAAGGGTAGAGTTTTAGGGTCCGCTTATATGACATCGGGATAACCTTGGAAAAAAAGCAAAAAAAAAAAAATCCCTCCTGGGGATAAATGAAGTAATCTGAATCTGAATAATATTGTAGGCTGAGTTTCTGCTTATCTATGACGGTTCAAATATTGAACATTCGTGAACGTCGTGCACTGACACGCTCCGACAAAGTAATTGGTGTTGTGGTTCTTGAGGCAATATACGGCTGAAAGTTTGTTTTTTATGTTCAGCACCGAAACTGGTGAGCATTGAAGGAAAAAACAACGAATAGTCATAGCAGTGTCTGCATGACAGCACCCTCTAGCGACCGTTTGAACGATAGCGATTCCATTACCCAAAAGCATCATTTAACTCTAAAATATTACGTTTTTAGGCACCCGAGCTCTTTGGATTCCAAATAAACGAACGATCAAATAGAAATGTTATATATAGGCCATTCTCAAAACGATTAATTGATGTTGCCGGTTTTATAAGTTAATTTCATGTGTGATGTTTAAGATGTACACAGTGCGTCTGTATCGTTTTATCACTCGTTTACTCCACATTTACTCCACCCAGCATATTTACTCCATCCATCCACCCACCCATCCATCCATCTGGCGGGGCTTGAGCCTGTCCCAGGCTACAGGGCCGGGGTAAAGCCGAAATTTTTGCACCGTGGTTGTATCCGCATTTCCTTAAATGAATGATAGAACGTAATTAGTTTCTTCTTCATCTTTTAATTGTACTTTAATTTTAACTTTTATTAGTCAAAAAACCAGTGCATTGTGATTTATGAAATCATTAACCGGCTCTTTGTCTGCTGTATGTTTAAACTGCTGTCACTTTGAAAAAGCCCGCTTTATTGATGTTGACTGTAAATTGGAAACAGATTAAAACAGCGGTTTTCAACCTTCTTTGAACCAGGAATCCTCAAATGAAAACAGAGATCGCATACCACGAATATGTGATTACTAAGAGCAGGTCAGAGCTGCTTCACTTTTGTCCAGAGAAGGGCTCCCTCTTGAATATTTCCGTTTCTTTTTATGTTACGTGAACCCCTGCAACCGTTCGCCCTTTTTACCCGCCTCACCTTAAGTGTCACTACAAACTGCTCCCCGCCCCCATCCCGCACCCAACCCGCACCCACCCCGCACCCATCCGGCCCCCAACCCGCCCC
>JAACJT020000040.1:1909711-1929042 GCA_009936485.2 Gymnarchus niloticus | reverse complement strand
GAGGAAGCGCCCCCCTATATGCGGGCCCCGCAAAGGGGCCGGGGGTGGGAAATGGGTGTTTTTGTTTGGGCCCCCCCTTTTTGTTTTCCCCCCCCCCCCCCCCCCCACACACACACACACACACACACACACACACACTTCACTTTATAATAATAGTCTTTCTAAATGTTTATATCCGGTCTCCAGTGTGATATCTTATTGTTGTCTTTAACTATTCAGCTAGGATTCCAGATCCCGCATAAGGCGAGCTGCCCTGTACAGTACACATAGATAGGCCATCGCATTCAGTCGTCTGTGGACAAATATGGCTCTTTAGCAGCTTCTTATTGCATTTGCGTGGTGCTGATGTTGTCAGCTTTGTCCTGGAGCACGACGAGTTTTCACTCAGTTCCAGCATTAGCTGTATTACACAGTTCATTACAGATTCATTTAAATCCTGAAGGCTCATTCCGTTTTATTGGCCAGATGTTTACAGTACTTGCTAAGCAACATGTCAAAGGAGGGGATGTGAAATCTAAAAGCTGGCCTGGGGGTCCGCAAGGAGCAGCTGGGGAATGATTACATCCTTGGATGGCACAGTACTGATGAGAGGAATTGGGTTGCACAACTCACAGTAGGCGGGATTATACACTGTCAGTCATTCCTTTTGACCAGATGGGAATCAATATCAAGTAGCCAGCATTTTTTTAAGGTCAGCAACTTAATAGGCTGTCGCTTTGTCTTGACAGACAGCTTTTGTTCATGACGACCCTTTATTTCCTTGAGCTAATGCTTTTTTTAAGCTATAGCATGTAGATGTATCATTTATGTATGATCATATTGCTTCTAGCTGAAAGAGTTTTGAAGAAAATAAGAAATGGGTTTTTATGGAAAATTCTTCCTATTGGCAGAGCTCAATGGCTCTTAATCCAGTGGTAACCTTCTATGGATGCTCAGCCTCGCTGCACTTATATCTTAGGTAGCTCTCTAAATACTGTTTTACTGTAAAAAAGTGCCAAAGGAAATTAAGGTACTGTCTTCACGTTTCCAAGAGTTCTCTGAAACTCCTGAAATTCAGCCAAGAAAATGAGCATTAAACTGCCAAAAATGCAAGACATTTTGAATAAAAATGTATTATAATAATGGTAATAATAAATAAAGAAGAGCCATAATAAGGTTTATATTGTGTGTATTTATTTGTCTGTTTATTCTTTGTTTACATTAATGTACTGTGTGTCCTTCTCCTTCAGATCCCAGAATGCCTCGGCAATGACCTGCTGCAGTATTGGCTTTGATCACCCCCTGCTGGAGAACGTCCATCTCGTAGCTTGCACCCGTGCCCCTCCACTAGTCTAGCAATCAGAATTCACAGGCCTGAAGCCTGGGAAGCAGGCTTGTTCAGACTAGCTGGCACAGTGCAGGGCTGGGCCAGTGGTGACCACACTCCTGGGGCATGGCCCATCCTGGGACAGACTATCACCACCGTGTGCCCAAAGCTGACCCGCAAATCTTATGCGATGGTGACATGAGGCCGACGCAGTGCGGAGCGACAGACTGTTAAGCTCGCCTTACCGTTCCATTTAAGTACCTCTGCATCTGTGATCTTCTGTGCGTGAAGGAAGAGTAGGTGTGCTTGTTCTGTGTGCTTGTGCGTGTCGTGAACCTGAATTGGGGCGGATGATGTTGATCTGCGGACCCCTGCGCCGGCTTCTCCGCCAGCTCACCCTGCAGACCAGTTTGCTCCTGCTCTTCATCTTCTGCATGGCCAGCGTCTTCATCTCTGCCTACTTCCTGTATGGTGTCAAACGGGACCTGGAGCCGGCAGAGAACCCACGGTCTGAGAGCCCGTCGGACTGCGACAGCTCCAGGGTTAACCCTTCGCGACGGCCCCTTTTGAGGACAGTCGTTCCCTCCACTATGTCTCGGACGGACCCTGTCGTGCTGGTGTTTGTAGAAAGCCTTTATTCCCAGCTGGGTCAGGAGATCGTTGCCATCCTGGAGTCAAGTCGCTTTAAATACCGCACAGAGATCTCCCCTGGCAAGGGCGACATGCCCACCCTCACAGACAAGGACCGCGGGCGTTTCAAGTTGGTCATTTATGAGAACATCCTCAAGTACGTCAACCTGGATGCCTGGAACCGTGAGCTTCTGGACAAGTACTGTGTAGAGTACGGAGTGGGCATCATCGGCTTCTTCAAGGTGAGTAAAGGCTCGGCGTCCTCAGAAAGTGTTTCTTTGTTAATATATACACAATTTCGAGACCCAGAAAGTCGTGGAGACCATTGCTCTGAGTGGTAGACCGCACTGCTCTCTGTAACAGTGATCAGAAGCTGGGATTGACACTCAGAAGAATGTAAACTGAGAAGAACACAGCGGTCAGCCTCTGATCTGTCAAATTAGACCCTCCTTTGTTCGGCGCTATCAGTTAATCTGGCCTGCAGGCCCAGCGGGAAGCGCGTTGAAACCTTCCCAGGCCGTTTTCCCTCCCGCTCTGCCGACTCCCCGTTTCGAGAACAAAGGCGGCCGTTCAGCTCCCTTCCGCAGGCCCCCCCCCGATGACTTTCGGTGCGGCCTTGAGAATTAAAGCAAGGATGAGTGTGGTTGTATCTACCGCTTGATCATGCTGCAGAGCTCTGAGGAGGCTTGGTGAGATTGCTCCAGCTTATAGTAATAGTGTGATTAAAAGCAGGGAGTGAAGAGCTATAGCTTGAGATAAAATAATCTAATTTATCCGTGGGATTTCTCTGAGAATGACTCCCACTGTGAATGGTTTGCTGTTTTTCAGCAAAGACGTCTGTGCAAAATTTTTTAATTTTTTCTTTAAATCTCGTGGATTTTGAATACCTCACCCTGGTTCTTGGCTGTTCTTGTCATCTCCTGAATCCTAACGACAAGAATCCCATTGGTGTTTATCCTGCTGTAAGTTCTCACATGGACTGTTCTTTCCTGGGTCCACATCACCTCCTTTAACAGGTATTGATAGGCCACAAGCTGAACAATGCTGTAAAGTTAACCGGTTTCTGTTCCTGTGGTGTTTTCTTCTTCGTCTAGTAAATTGCCGGTCATGTGGTCATATCTGAACGTTCCCTGGTGTCAGGATTACTGAACAACCATGTAATCATTCTCGAAACAGTTTGGACAAATTCTGTCCACATACTGACACTTTTTTATACACGCCCAGTTAAACTATTTAAAGTTCCACCTCTTCGGGTTAGTGTATCTTCTCAATTGCTATCCTGTACTTTAGTTGATGAGGAACTTGAGATTCAACCTTGCAGTTAATTCTTCACGCAATTGGACCAACTGTCTTATGGGTCCAGTCCTCCTCAGGCTTCTGTCCAATCATCATTCGGACGCTAGATTCTGTCCTGACCAATTTATTTCTTGTCTCATCCACGTCAGTAGATGGTGGCATAGGTATGTGGAAATGCAGCTCTTCTGGACAGTGAACAGATGCATGGGACACGGGGATTGGAGGATGAAAAGGGGTAATTTTACTGGAACTCTTGAAATGTGTTGGGATAGCTAATTCGCTAAGCAATCACTCCAGTCTCCGATTTCAAAGAGCCAAACTGTAAACCAACTGGGTTGATGCTTCTGAGAACTCCCTTTAACACACACAGTGAATTTGGATGATGGATGGCTATGCATAGTTTTCAGTATTTTTTATTTATATTGTATTAATGAGCTTATCCTGCCCGGAGTCGGCCAGACAAGGATTGGGCTTCCCCCTTGAGTCTGGTTCCTCCGAAGTTTTCTTCCTCCTGAAGGAGTTTTTCCTTGCCACTGTCGCCTTTGACTTACTCTCTGGGGACCCTGAGCCTGGACTATGTAAAGTGCTTTGTGACAATGCTCCTGTTAAAGGTGTTATATTAAAAAATTTGAATTGAAAAACTGAATATTTTCTTAATTCCTTGACAGTTTGCCCCTCCACCACTGACCCAAAGTTGTTTCATTTCAAACCCTCTGCTTTTTCACACCTCACTCCCCACTCTATTCGTTGTTTGCTGGGTGTTACAATTTGCTAGTCCTGAAAGGGCCGAGAGTATGACAGTTGCTGAAATTGAAGTGGAGGTGGACCATGTAGAATGGTGCGTGTGCTTTAACACCTATTGATCCAGAAGTGTGACTTTGGACGACTGATGAGTATGCCAGTGGCAGGAACAGGAACCCCACGGCATGTAGTGTTTTGGACTATAGACACCTAAGAAGGACCTCTGGGTGGCATTCCTCCCCTGATGTGCATAGGGAATACTGTCTCCATGCTGAGTGATAACTTTTGTCCCTTGCTTGCCGTCAGCTGTATGTTCTTCACTGCTAGTGATCGTCTCCTCCGTCTCCTCACATCTTTCCCTACAGGCTAACGAGAACAGCCTGCTGAGCGCCCAGCTGAAGGGCTTCCCCCTCTTCCTCCACTCGAACCTGGGCCTGAGGGACTGCAGTGTTAACCCCAAATCCCCCCTCCTGTACATCACCAAAGCCAGGGCAGCGGAACGCGGCCCGTTACCTGGCGATGACTGGACCGTCTTCCAGTCCAACCACTCCACCTATGAACCAGTGCTGGTGGCTCGGGCTAAGCCGGCGGAGAGCCCCCCGGCACCGGGTGCGAGCCCCGCCCTGCACGCCACCGTGGTGCAGGACCTAGGCCTCCATGATGGCATCCAGAGGGTCCTCTTCGGCAATAGTCTCAACTTCTGGCTGCACAAGTTGATCTTTGTGGATGCTGTGTCCTTCCTCACGGGGAAGAGCCTGTCGCTGCCGCTCGATCGTTACCTGCTCGTTGACATCGACGACATTTTCGTGGGCAAGGAGGGCACGCGTATGAAGGTGTCCGACGTCGAGGTAGCCATTGACAGATGTTCTATGCATGTTTTCGTCACAATGAATATGGTTAAACAGGGACCAAGAGTCAAATTGACAACAAAATAAATAGGTATTCGTCCCTCTCAAGGACAGACACCATCACAGAGTTTTGTGGTGCAGTACCCCATCATCACAACTCATGAACAAGTTATCGTTTTGTAAATAAGTGTAGCCTAAAGCTTTTTGAGCGGGATAGAAAACGTATGGTATTGAGCTTGTATTCCTCTTTATGTCTCTCCAGAACAGGCAAGTCTTTCTTGCTGGGACTTTGTGTTACTGCTGGAGGAAAACATGGACACAAAAAATTGTTGGTCATTTTTTTTTTGACCAGCTCTTGTCCCGAATAGTAGTATTACCTGTCACTAGGTTTAGCTCCAAAAGTTTTGCCCATTAAAATCAAAATGGTTTCAAACTTAGCGCAAACTTTTTCTGAGCTGCTACTCAAAGTGTTTTTTATGGCAGCTGAGAACATGAATATTTCAGACACACAAAACTTCGAGCTCCCCCCAGTTTGATTTTTAACAACCTGGTAACAAATAATCCAGGAGGATCAGAATAGAACGAAAATAAATAAATAAATGTGATGGCAGTCGACCAGTTATGAGCGTGAGTCATGAAGAGAACCGAAAATCGAAAAATGGGAGAAAAAAACAATGACACGCTGAGATGAAAATAAACAGGAGGACTCGGAACAGAGACCGGCGATGTTGAGAACGCGGCAAAAGAATGAACAAACGCAAGGGAGAATTGACAGGGTGTTTGTTTATTACCCGAGCTCCACAGGAGTCACAGTTTCTATCGATGTGATGCCCCTGACGCTTCTCTCCGTCTTTAAAGGCCCTGCTACAAACCCAGAATGATCTCCGTGATTACGTGCCTAACTTCACCTTCAATCTGGGCTACTCAGGGAAATTCTTTCACGCTGGTGAGTAGAGTGGGCATCTGGCAACCACTTCTGCATAAAAATCTCTTGCCTACCATATGTAGAGTGAACAGCTAGCATTGCTTTTATCGAAATTATCCTGCATGCATGTAGTATATGAAATGATGCTTTATTTGCCATTTGCACATTGGAGTGTAGTTTTCTTATATCCTGTTTTGATGTCCACGAGATGCGCACATACAGGTAAGGGCGCAACTTGGGGTCAGAGTGCAGGGTCAGCCATTTACCCAGCACTCCTAGAGTAGTTTTTTGGGGCTAAGGGCCTCACTCAAGGCCCAAACATAGATATCGGCACGCTTTGGGGGATTCAAACCGGTAACCTTCCGGACACAAGCCCAGACAGGTACACTGTGTGTGATGTATGATATTACGGTGCATCCGTGTCATTTTCCATCAGGCACTGACGAGGAGGACCTGGGAGACGACCTGCTCCTGTCCTTGGCTAGCAAGTTCTGGTGGTTCCCCCACATGTGGAGCCACATGCAGCCGCACCTCTTCCACAACCAGAGCGTGCTGGCTGAGCAGATGCTGCTCAACAAGAGGTTTGCCACGGTGAGCAGGCTCATGCGTGGGTTCGGGTGGGGCGGCGTGGGATGACGGCTGCCGCAGCGATGCGATGTTCTGTAAAATCTCTCGAATGAACTGCTGGAGAGAGGCATAGGTCCCAATCCTTCTCTCGCTCTTCACAGGATCACGGCATCCCCACCAACATGGGTTACGCCGTGGCCCCCCACCACTCGGGTGTGTACCCCGTTCACGTGCAGCTCTACGATGCCTGGAAGAAGGTGTGGGGCATCAAGGTGACCAGCACGGAGGAGTACCCCCACCTCAAGCCCGCCCGCTTCCGTCGGGGGTTCATCCACAGGGGCATCAGCGTAAGAAGACTTGACCTTCACCCAGTGAATTGCGCAGAATTAGCCAGATGCATTCGGATGCCGGAGCCAAGAAAAAATAAGCAGCCACAGACGATATTAACTTCCGAAACGAGCATGAATCGCACCCTCATTTATGCCGTCTATCAGTGTGATGTTTCAAGGCATAACCTTGACAGAGACGTGTTCCATTTAACCCTAGCAACGGATTTGTGTAGGTCTGTTTGTGTAGAGTTTTAGGAGTGAGCAATTCAATTCAATTTTATTTATATTGCACCTTTAACATGAAGCACTGTCACAAAGCGCTTTACATAGTTCCGGGCCCAGAGTCCCCAGAGAGTAAGCCAAAGGCGACAGTAGCAAGCAGAAACTCCCTCAGAAGGAAGAAACCTTGGGAGGAACCAGACAAACAGTTCAGATGTTTAGGTAAACAGACCTAGGACTGGTTTTGGTTAACCAACAAAAGCATTTTTTTTTTTTACTGTTGTTGTCAAGGCATTTGTACCTGCTTCCGTATTACCGATAACTAGTATGTTAATCTAAATCTAGAGGATGAAGGTTAAGATTGATAAAATATCAGCATTTAGCAATTTTAGGTTGGTTTAGTCATGGAGTCATAGAACCTTGCAGAACCCACCTCTAATGCTGAGACACTGCATAGAAGTACTGCAGCCAAGTTTTCATGATGACGGCGTGAATGCATTGCGGAGAATTTGTAATTCAAGCTCCGCTCTGCTTGGTGGGTAAAGCCGGACACTCACCCTACATCGACGTAATTAAGACCACGTGTCTTTGGCCAGTGTAAGGTTTCTGTCATACGATTACTAGCCGGCGAGTCGGAGTCCACTTCCGATTCCCGAAGCTGACGTACGTGCTAACATTCAAGTCTGGAGAGGTGGGAGCTGTCATGGAGAGAAGATCGAGCAGGTGTAGCGGTCTGGGAGATTAGCTGCCGGTAAGAGATATGGCAGGAGGAACATCGAATACAGGGGATCTCTCTATAAGCACATGGCCATGTGCCCTCGTGTTTTGGTGTGTAGCTTGGACAGCTACAAATTCCCTGTAATGATTTTAACAAGCTACACCAGACGCGGAGTGACTTTTTAGTCTTTTTTTCCCTCCTGTTCATGGTCATTAGCACCAGCCCGGCCCAGCCATGTGCTGTAATCTTTCTGCCCCAGCCCTGAGCACTTCTTCCTGTGAGATTCTGCCCTCCCTCCATCCAACAGGTGCTGCCCCGGCAAACGTGCGGCCTCTTCACCCACACCATCTTCCACCGCGAGTATCCGGGGGGCCCCAAGGAGCTGGACAGGCTAATTAATGGTGGCGAGCTCTTCCTCACCATCCTCCTGAACCCTGTGAGTGGCAGGCCGCCGCGTGTCTCACCTGTTTTCTTGGGACATCAACACGTGAAGAAGTAAAAAAAAAAAAACACGATATTAGATATTAAAAGTCCAATTTGACTGATTCTGGACCTCAAATAATTGGATATGACTATCTGAAAATAGTATCATCTGTATATTTAAGGCTCTGACTAATTCTGTGCGCCTCACAGATCAGCGTCTTCATGACCCACTTGTCCAATTACGGGAACGACCGCCTGGGTCTCTACACCTTCAAGAACCTGGTGAAGTTCATTCAGACCTGGACCAACCTGAAGCTGCAAACCCTACCACCCGTGCAGCTGGCCCAGAGGTACTTCCAGATCTTTCCGCAGGAGAGGGACCCTCTCTGGCAGGTGAGCAGACATCGAGAACGATGTCCTTGATTGTGCAAATGGGAAAAATAAGCTCTTGAGGTGCTACCTTTTACTGGACTAATGTTTTTTTTTTTTTTTTCTAAACATGACTGAGGTCTTCACGTGAATTCCTGGCTGTATCTGGAGAAATGTCTTTCAATCTTTAGCATCAGTCTTTATAGCATTACCATCTGCATTCTGGGGTTTGTGTCCACAGCAGAGCAATGATGATGCATCCAGCTTTTTCTCTACCGTAAGACAGAAGAAAGCATGCAGATTCGTGCTTTCTGTCTAAAAGCCACAAGTTGCATAACATTTTTTTCAGATGGAATAAAATTAGGCAGGCGCCTCTGTGGTTGGAGCACAGGCGTGATGTTTTGCTCTGTTACAGGGTTACGTAACCCAAACCAGTTAATAACACTGTATTAATCAGACTGCATGGTTACACGATATTAACCCTGAATGCCATTTATGAAGTGGCAGATGGTGACGCTTTCTTTGTTTAGTATTGAGATATAACCCAACTCCATATCTGACAAAAACATTTTGTATTTTATATTCATGGTCTTTTTACTCTCATCTGCTTTTTTAAGTTTGTTGAAAATCCTGCCACTCTACTTGAGTTTTACATCATGCAATACAGTTTTTGAGTATCCTCAAATGACATTGGATATTCAGTGCTATTCGGATTGGATTCAGTGTGGATTATGGACAACTCACGAAATTATTCATTTGGAATTTTAAGAAATCTCAGCCTACTAGAAATTCAATCTATTATTAAACCATAAAATGAAAAAGACAAGTTAATTCCCAAGACTGCCAGCTCAGATTCTTACCTGCCCACAGTCATTATACTGTGACTGTAAGAGTAATATCCTCATTTTAGCGTCCTCTGGAGCACCAGAGTATATTCCCCCAAAAATCTACTGGGAAGCATGTTTTCAGAGGATGAAATCCAACACTGATGGCTTCCATCTCTAACCCTGGCAGCTCTTTCCTACAGGATCCCTGTGAGGACAAAAGGCACAAAGATATCTGGTCGAAAGAGAAGACGTGTGACCGATTCCCGAAGCTGCTCATCATCGGACCCCAGAAAACAGGTCAGGAAGCGTTACTCAAGTTCTAATCAGGCTAACAGGACCAGAACACCAAATTTTAATGTAATTAACAGAACCAGAACCACAAATTCTTATCGGATTAACAGAAGCAAAACGCCAAATTCTAATCAGATTGACAGAGCCAGACCACCAAATTCTAATGTAATGAACCGAACCAGAACCCCAAATTCTAATCTGATTAACAGTACCACAATCCCAAATTATAAGCAGGTTAACAGAACCAGAACCCCAAATTCTAATCTGTTTTCCAGAACCACTATTTCTAATCAGGCAACATTTATTCCATGTCACATCTATTCTATTAACGTTTTTGCAAAATCTGAGTCAACAGAATCTTTTTTTTTTTTTACATTTACTATGTTTAGTTATGCTTATTGCTACTGAAATTCTGACTGGTGAAAAGTCCTGATTCTCAGCATTCCAGTATTGTTGTCGTTCTGGTGATTTTGAGGTAACAGGTGGCATAACTGACACGTGAGCCACGTCTGCGTTCTGGCATTTCTCCTTTCCTTCATGTTGACTCTGGCAGCCTCTTTCGAGGCTTCGATCTGATCTGCACGTGCTCCCGTTCCCCGACAGGCACGACTGCTCTCTACCTGTTCCTGGGCATGCATCCCGATATGACCGGCAACTACCCGAGCACAGAAACCTTTGAAGAGATCCAGTTCTTCAATGGACACAACTACCACAAAGGAATCGACTGGTGTGTTCTTCCCACATTGACATTCCATCCATCCATCTATCTATCCCTCCATCCATCCATAACAGCACAGGGTTGCGGGAGAACATCTTAAATTAGAGGCCAGGCTATTACAGGGCACACACACACTCTCTTTTACACCCACAAACATCACAGAGTCCAAACATTTTCCCTCAAGGTAACATTTCTTTTACGCTAGGCATTACAGTAATTGTAACCCCTATTCCTTATAATCCAGGGTGCCCTAACTGAAACATCTGGAAACAACAGCAAAAAAGAGCCTCTCTAATAGTTTCTTTTCAAAAAGTAATGTCCAGTGTTGTTCCACTGTACCACTTTATCGGTACTACTTGCCCGTGGCTTGAGGCTGATATTTGAGGGGGTTTTATCCGATGAAGAAGGAGACCGATGTCCGTGACACTAAACAAACACACTTGACATGAAGGAGGAGTAGAAACGGCTGACTAATGAAAGACAAAAAGGGTCCCTCTGACCTCAGTGCAAGAGCATCCATGCGTAAATAACATTTTCCATATTTTTTTAAAACCTTATTGATTTTTTTTACCTGAGGTAAGCATGTAAATGGGACACCATAGAAATGATTTATGTGCATAAGTTGCCTGACATGCATGTAGTCTGAACTGCTGCAATTAAGGTAATCTTTTAAAGTCAATTAAATGCCAAGTTTGTGTCACACATGACCCAGTTCTCCAAACATATGTAGTCACCAAGTTTACACGGTTTACACACTTCATCCGGTGGTTCATAATAAACAGCTGTAAAATGATCTTTTTGACTTCCATTACTGTAAATGTACATTGAAGCCAACCATTACACTTATGTTTAAAATACTGGCATGGTGCAGCTGCATTTTGACATGGGTGCAGGATAAGTCGACTGCTATGACAGGATTCCGACAGGCCCCGGAATCGGCCATTTTCATTTTAAATTACATCACACACCTGATTTGTGCTGCACACCAGCACAGCTGCCAGAGATCTTGAGTTAATTACGTTGATCGATGGCGCGTCGCACAGTTCGTATGAAGGTTTTGCGTCAGGCCTGTTTAAATAAATACGGTCCAGCTGTCACAATGTTTCGGCTCCGGAATTTCTGCTCATGGAGGTGGCATCAGCTTCAGTTCACGGCTGCTTTAAGCCGCTCCGTTGTGCACGTTTTCCCAGCCAGAATATCAGTCACGCATCGAGTTACCGTGAGGCACAGTCCCGCGACACGCTTTGTGGAGACAATGTGAGCTGCCTGCCTCCAGGTACTTCATTTCTTTTCTTGATGACTGGAATTAAATTTGAATAAGCTGTGATCACAGAGGCTCAGATTTACGCCGTGTCGGTACTACAACGGTACCAATTCATTGTATCAGAGTCGTGTCTTTGTAATAGCGGACCCTGTAGCCCCCAGTGTCTGTTGTTCCTGTTTCCTGTACATTCCTCTATCTATCTATCCATCCATCCATCCATTTTCTAACTGCTTATCCTGGTCAGGTCCTAGTCTTGTTACTGATTCTCTGATTGGCAACTTGCATCTCTCAGCATTGAATAACAAGTTGCGAGACAGTTAAATTTAACTTGAACCATGCTAACTCTAAACAAGCGATGAATGCTAATTCTGGGAACCTTACGGGACATGTATGCAGTCGGCTTTGTCGGCTGATCTGCATGTCTGCCGCTGCACGTGTCTGCCCCCTACAGGTACATGGAACACTTTCCGTTACCCTCTAACACCAGCTCAGATTTCTACTTTGAGAAGAGTGCAAACTACTTCGACTCAGAGGTGACACCAGGTCGGGCCGCTGCTCTTCTACCAAAGGCCAAAATTATCACCATCCTCATCAGCCCAGCGGACCGGGCCTACTCCTGGTACCAGGTGAGGCGGCATGGGGATTCGGCGGTGAGCCAAAACGGGTCAAGCCCTCCGGTGGGAGAGAGCTTTCATAGACACAATGGTCTCTGTGTTCTTCGACAGCACCAGCGAGCCCATGGCGATCCGGCGGCCTTGAAGTATACCTTCCACGAAGTCATCACAGCTGACCGCCATGCCCCTCTCAAACTGCGGATCCTGCAAAACCGCTGCTTGGTGCCGGGTTGGTACGCAACCCACCTGGACCGTTGGCTCAGCCACTACCACTCCAGTCAGGTGAATGCCTCCATATTCTACTTGCCAGCATAGTCGAGGAGACCAGGTCTACTAAATTGTCACAAAACTGTTGCAAACTTCTGTCCGATTAGGCCTGGCTCTGTGTCCTCAGCCATGTCCGATTAGGGCTGGCCTTGTGTCTTCAGCCATGTCCGATTAGGCCTGGCCCTGTGTCCTCAATCGTGTCCTGTTAGTCCTGGCCCTCTGTCCTCAGCCATGTCCGATTAGGCCTGGCCCTCTTGGATCTGACACTTAGGTTTTTCCTGTTAATACTGTATCAGTTATGAGTGGCCAGAAAGAAGGGAATATGATGCCATTTGTTGTGAGTTCTTTTCCCACTGTTTATGACTAGATTGAGAGTCTTTTCATTTCACTTGCCATTTGGCTACTGTAGGTTAAGAAGCCAATCTCATGAATCAGTGGCATTTTGTTCATATTTTGACCCATTCAGCTCCTTAAGCTGTTCTTTGTCTACTCCGTTAACAAATTAAAGAGTAAATACACACGAAGTAGTGGTCTCGCTCCTGATGCCAAATGGGGATGTAATGGCAGTCAATTACTGGTGGCCTTTCTTCTATGTGTCTGCAGATCTTGGTTCTTGATGGCCAAAGGCTGAGAAGTGAGCCTGCATCTGTGATGGATAAAATCCAGAAGTTTCTTGGGCTGGTGAACACTGTAAATTACCACAAGATCCTGACGTGAGTGTTGTCTGTACTCCAGGTAGAAGCTGACCATAGCAATGAGTCCCCGACTGTTTCTTGCAGCAGAAATTCTTACCTTAACTAATTATCAACCAGGACTTTGAGGCAAATCCCACCCACACCATCCCCAAAGTCCAATGGTTAGGTTTGCTGCTCTCTGTTTAAGAAAAACAAATCTGCCTGCTTATAAACCCGAAAACCACTGAAATTTCAGTCCTATGACAGACAATCACAAATGGAGCTTCAAAACCCATGGGCAGTGGGAGTGTCCCAAAATACCAGTTACCAGCTTTGATTGGTTAGTCCAGGATACTCCCACCCACCACAGGTTTTGAAGCCTCATTTAGAGCCAGCATTGATTGATGAGTTCAGGATACTCCCACTGACCACAGCTTTTGAAGCCTCATTAAGAGCCAGAATTGATTGATTAGTTCAGGATATTCCCACCCAATATGGGTTTTGAAACCTCATTTTGTCCCATCATTATGACAGCCCATTAGAAACATAAATGTTTTTTATCTAGTGGAAATAAGATCCAAAGAACACTTAAATGGTTTTAATCTTATTTAAAATTTCTGTGCCCACTGTGAAAAACTGGTAAGTCATAATCCCCTGATGTTGCACTAGGAAAAAGACAGTTTGATTCAGTTATTTTCAGTCTGCAAAAGTATACGAGCAAAAAGACAAACCACACGTCAAACATTTGGGTATTTTTTTGCACTGTTTTCCTCATGGGGATTTCTAAAGTGAATGGAAGAAAAAGCTTTTAGGTCTGTGCATTCCAACCACATAACTAAACGGCTAAGTGTGAGTCTGTTGCTCACCTCTCCGCTGGCTGAAAAGACTGCTGTTTCCGTCTTCATTTTCAAAACACTGGATTCACCTCCTGGAATGTCTGACCCTGAATGTCATCTTCTCCTTATTCCCCTCCCCCCTCCTTCTGGTGATTTTCTCAGATTTGATCCCAAGAAAGGATTCTGGTGTCAGCTCCTGGACGGAGGCAAGACCAAGTGTCTGGGCAAAAGCAAGGGCAGGAAGTACCCAGACATGGACTCAGACGTGAGTCAGGATCGTTCTGCGTGTCCTGTGCAAAGATTTGTCTAGATGAAGCAAGAGAAAATTTGTTGCTTGATATACAATGAGCAAAAGTATTGGGACACCAACAGGGGGGGTTCACATACTATTGGACTTGGGTAATTAAGCCATACTCGTTGCTGAGACAGGTGTATAATTAAACACACAGCCATGCAATCTCCAGCAACAAACACTGGTGGCAGAATGGGTCATACTGAGGAGATTAGTGGCTTTCAACCTGGCATCATCATAAGATGCCACCTTCCCAACAAGTCAGTATCAAACTTCTGCCTTGGTGAACTGCAAGTGAAGTGATTGTGATGTGGAAACTCCTTTAAACAACAACAGTTCAGATGTGATGTCATGGGCCACACAAACAGAAAAGGACCCAATGACCCAACATCAATACCCAACCTCACTGATGCTGTTATGACTGAATGGTAGCAAATGCCACCAATGATATTCAAACATCTAGTGTAAAGCCTTTCCCAAAGAGTGGAGGCAAAAAGAGGATCAACTTCTTATTTATACCCTTGGTTCTGGAATGAGATACTGCACAGGCAGGTGTCCCAATACTTTTGTCCATATCATTCAAGTCACATAAAACTATTTTGGGCAAAATATATCAGTGTTCAGCTTACCTAAGCTTAATAACTAATTTGAAATATTAAAATAGATTTTAATATCACACAGGAACCTGCTTATTAACAAGTGTGGAAGTGATATTCAAAACCTTGCAGCCTTCCCGTGAGCTGACTCTAATAAAAGTAATTCTAGGACACTCAGGTGACATATCGAGACCATTTGCAGTCTATTACCTCTGCCGGCATTTCCTCTGTGTTAATAAAGCACTGTGACACAAAGGCGAGATGCTTGAGTCATGCCCTTGACATTACCGTGACATCCCTTGGCCGTGATATTGGAGCTAATTAACAGCAACGTCACTTGGGGGCTTTACATCTTCACCAGGGCTTGAGGACAGTAGGCTCAGTATTACATCACAGGGTTTCAAATCGTCTTTTTTTAAATATGTAAAATTTGTTTCTTATTTTTGTTTTAAACAAATGTGCTCTCTGAAAGATGTGGTAGAAATGTGTGGAATTTCCTCAGAAAAACATGGTCCATCTCAGTGCCTGCTGGGAGTTGAGGTGTAAGACGTTTCTCCTGGTCTTTTTATTTTCCCCGTCTTCTATCTCCCGTCTTGAACTGAGTCGGGCTGTGAGGTAGTGATTGGATATATGAGGCTTCAAAGCCCGTGGTTGATAAGAGTGCCCCAAACTATCAGTCAATCCTAGCTAGTCTCATTTGGTGACAACAGTGACTGGTTAGTTCGGGATACTCCCACCCACCATGGGTTATGAAGCCTCATTTGTTCCATCGCTACTACGAGGTACCGGAACCTTAACCTAAGTGTTCTTTCTGCCCCATAGTCACGTTCCTTCCTGAAAGAATACTACAGAGAACACAACATCGAGCTGTCCAAGCTGCTCTACAAGACGGGTCAGCCTCTGCCCAGCTGGCTCCGTGAGGAGCTGGTCAATGGCAGGTAGCGGTTGGGACCAGTCCGGGTGGCTGCGAGAGAGGGTAACTCAACGGCAACCGGCAGGAGGCCGAGAACGCGTTCTCCCTAGGACCTGACACCGCCACGCGCAGACGGGCCAGCTAGGAGAGTGGCGGTAACGGGGCCCATAGCCCGAGGCTGCCGGCGACTCTCGATTTGGTGTGGGCTTTCGATTTGGTGTGGTGAGTGAGAACCGGAAAGGGGAGAAGCCCACAGCTTGCTGGGGATCGAGACAGGGCTTCGGAAAGGACGGCAATTTCCTTCCTCTACCCTCCAAAAAAGACCCCAAGGACACCCATGGTGGCAGAGCAGGCTTGGATGGTGGCAAATCGAGGTGACATTTCTATTTCCGACCTGTGAGAATAAACCCATTCCGAGTCGCCACCTGACAGACAGAGAGGCATACATGCACATACACATAAATAAACCCAAATCCTTTGGGTGTAGAAGCTGCTTTTTCAGTGCGGCTCTCGTTCCTACCTATACCCGTATTAACGTACTCACACGGGCCAAGTGGGAGTGGTCATTCCAGCTTTCTGTTAATTACTGTGATGCTGTTACTTATGAAGTTGTTTCATTTCGTCTTATCTGTGGACCTGCTTGGGTTGCAATTACAGTAATTGATAATATTCAAGTAACTTTACGGTTTAATAAAATGCTGGGGTGTTTTTTCAACCTCAACTAAATGTTTATTGAAAAAGAATATAGCGGTCCCACTTTCATTGGTTTGGACTGGATGAATTATTAACTACAAAGAAATGTGTGGGTGTAATACCGATGGGGGCTCTAGAAATAAACAGTTCAGAGAACGCTGGGAATCATTACACTGCACAGTGACCTTGAAGACGCTATTTTAAATCCTGAAGTTGCCTTAAATTGGGGGACAGAGAGAACTTCTCTGCACTGTCAGTAATTCAGTTCAGTAAGCTGGGGGGTGGCACCACAGAACAGGGTCTATTAAAGCTCACTATAAGAAGATTGCACAAACCTCCAGGAGGACACCATGCAGGAAAATGCTCTGTCCTTCTCGTGAGGTCAGATTTCCCTGCCGAATGATGGATACTGGGGAATCCGATTGCTTCTTTCCGAAACGGGGACATTACTGTGGATTTGAGCAAAACATGTTTTTATAATGTGTTGGGACTCTAGCTTTTCTTGGTCTCTGCAGAGGCCCATTTAGACACCTATGTTAATTTGGGTTTCATAATTCATTTCAAGTGATTTCAGCTCTGATCTGATAAGTAGTGATGGGACAAATGACGCTTCAAAACCTGTGGTGGGCGGGAGTATCCTGAACTATCAGTCAGTACTTGCCAGGGGTTTAGTTCAGGATACTCCCACCCACCATGGGTTTTAAAGCCTCATTTAAAGCCAGCATCGATTGGTTAGTTCAGGACACTCCCACCCTGATCTCGAGCAGCAGGGGGTAGCTGTAACGTGTTTATCTGCACACAGATGAAAATAAGCTACATTTAATGATCGTGAAACAGTGCTCGTTCATATTTAAAAGCTTAAACATCCTAATGGATTTACTTGCACAGCAAACAGGCACTTTGATTTAGCTGTTTAATATGCAAGGCCTACATGTTAAAAAATAGAAGCTCAAAAGGTGTTACTACTACATTTCTGGGAAGAATTAAAGTTGATTAAACAGTGGAATATACAGTTTCTATGCAAAAGGGAAATTATGCTTTGTTTAATCGGTATTATTTGACAAATTAAGACGTTACATGGTTTAACAAAATGGATGGCCTGTCATTCGATGATCAAATACTTGTGTAAATTGAATCAAATGCATTGTAAGTCTCAAACTAAGTTTCATAGGATTTGTTTTTTCCCTAAACTGAACAAATGGCCAGCTTGTGAATTAAAGTGTTCAGAACTATTTTGGGTAAGACATAAAGAATGTAGCAGTTCCTGATGATTGTTTTTCTGTACCATTAAATTGTCTTTGCTCACTGATATCTTAAATTCAGAAAAGGTAAAATGAATTCCTTGCTCCTTTTTGTGAAATTTATTCTCCATCTGAAGCTTAATGAATGTAATCTAATTGTGTTTCTTTTTTTAGGAGCCTTTAGTCTGTCAAGCCTAAATTGTTCCTCCTGAGATCCAATAAAGTAATCTTTAATGAAAGAACTAGCAGATGATAAAACACCTACTTTTGTGTTTGTTGTCAGAAGTACAGTGTTTTTTTTTTGGAATGTTCAGAAAAGAGGCATACTAGAACATGTCAAGACAGACATCGTGCTATCCTGGACAAGTCCATATAGAGCACTACAAATTTCACTGCTTTGATTCACGTACAAAAAAAGAATGCCCAAGCACTACCTATATGCCGCCGTTCCACATCTGATGGGCAGCCTATGGTCTTCTCCTAGCCGCAGCCTCAGCATGACAGGTCATTGCAGAAGTCATTCATTTTCTGACCGTTTCTTGCATCTCACACCGGGCGTCTTCAAAGTCAACGGATACTCCAACATTTGATTACCAGTTGCAAACTGACCTTACTTAATGTCTACAACCACTTCTGTTGCTTGGCCACACCGGAGATGCATGTGGCTGTAACAGAAAAAGATGAGTATTTTAATTTTTTTTTATTTGGACTTTGCTACTATTATAATAAAAGTGAGTTCTAACGAAATCACATACTGCAAAGTTTAGGAAGTTAACTTATGCCACACTGTTTCTCCTGTTTAAAATGTCAATAATGGAAAGAGTTTGTAAAATGTCACCTTAGAGTGAAAGCGCAATAGAGTTTGAACAAAGCATGTGGTCTGAGAAATGGCTACTTGGAAAAGTTCTTAGCTTTATACTACACCTGGAAGAATATATATGTATATCATAATTACTTTCAGATTTAAATCTCAAAACATTAGGGGGTTCCTACTTCTTAGCTGTACTCAAAGACCCACTGAGTTTCCCACTACCCATGTTTTCAAACAGATTGCATTCTGATGATAAATATTAACAATGAACAGTTGTGATAACGTGATACAAAGATAATGAAATGGTAGTGACAGGACAAATGAGGCTTCAAAACCTGGGGTGGATGGGAGCACCCCAACCTACCAAACAATGCTGGCTATTGTTAGTTAAGAATATTCCCACCCACCACAGGTATTGAAGGCTCATTTAGCTTGGTTAGTTCAGGATACTCTCGCCCAGCATGGGTTTTGAAGCCTCCTTTGTCCCATCACTATGAAATAGACTGTGTATATACACTGCTCAAAAAAATTAAAGGAACACTTGGAAAACATCAGATCTCCATGGGAAGAAAAACCATGCTGGATGTCTATACTGATATGGACTGGGTAATGTGTTAGGAACAAAAGGATGCCACATTGTTTTATGGAAATGAAAATCATTAACCTACAGAGGGCTGAATTCAAAGACAACCCAAAAATCAAAGTGAAAAAATTACGCTGCAGGCTAGTCCATGTTGCTGAAATTTCATTGCAGCAACTCAAAATGGTACTCAGCAGTTTGTATGGCCCCCACATGCGTGTATGCAGGCCTGACAACATCAGGGGATGCTCCTAATGAGACGATGTATGGTGTCCTGGGGGATCTCCTCCCAGATCTGGACCAGGGCATCACTGAGCTCCTAGACAGTCTGAGGTGCAACCTG
>JAACJT020000040.1:1868172-1907861 GCA_009936485.2 Gymnarchus niloticus | reverse complement strand
GTCACTGTTGTATGCATGCATGCACACGTGTGTGGATGGATGGATGGATGGATGGATGGATGGATGGATGGATGGATAAGATTTTGAGAGGAGCAGTAAACGTAAAATGAATAAACAGAACTTCGACATTAACTTATATCATTACCACTGATAAAACTACTGTTACAGACTTACAAAAACAGCTGTCCATTTATAACTGATGCGGTTATTGGTACAAAAACCTTACATTACCAACGTTTGTGGAAACTTGGTGTTTTGTTTTATTTTGTTAAGCACGCGAACGAACCGAGTAGCAGCGACGCAGCTAAAATGCCAAATTATTTTAAACGTATAATTTCACGTCTGTGTATTACACGCATAATATGACATCGACACATACTCGATAAGACGCAGTATTTCCATGTAATGCAGAGGGGTCACAAACCCTGCTAACAGCACTAGGCAAAAAGGAAGTGACACGTCTTTGTTAAATGTGACCACTTTGTATTCCAAAATAGCTTCCTCAAGCCTATATATATTCCAGATTAAAAATAATGCACGAACAAAAAAAATAAATAAATACTCGATAGTCGGCTTATGTTTGAGTGCGTGTTTACAAAAACTAGTCTCAAAACTAGTCAAATTAAAGTGCGAATGGTTTTTGTTTGGTTGGTTTTTTTTTTTTAATTCTTATGTGATAAAACGGGTTTGGACTGGAGTTATAAAATTATATAATGTATCGTTGTGAGAATCCATGTTAACGCCTCCATAATGCTCAACGAACGTGTGTGTGTGTGTGTGTGTGGGGGGGGGGGGGGGGGTATGTGTGTATATTACAAGCATTGATTACAAGCCCTTTGTGTTTCCCGCTTCTGCCCCAATATACTCACCAAAACATCATAAATGGCAAAAGGCAGATACATCACGTAAATGCAGCAGCGTAAAAACGATTTTCAGTCAATAATCTCAAATTTCGGCCATTATTCATTCTAGAAGAAGGCGCCTTTGTTCACATCTAAAAGCTTGTAAGGTTTCCGTTATCTCACATTAATTAGGCCGCATTGTTAAAGAACAATTTATGACGCAAACAGCAATATTTTACATTTTTGTTCATGCTCTTCATATCATGGTGGTTTTGTACCCTATGTCTTTCCTGGAAAACGTCGTAGAAATCATAAAACATTCCCATTGTTGCAGCAAACCGTCAACTGTCAGGTCTGTGGTTCATAAATGAGACGAATCCCATATGAACCTGTGACTCGTTCTTTCGCTCAATTTTGCCACATTCAATTCACAATAAACATGCTATGTGCAAAATTACAGAAACAACCTTTATTGCGATGCGTGACCGTATATGTATAATACAGGCCTAATTATAACGTGTTACAGTATAATTTGCACGTGGCATTATAACGTCACGAAACAAATTGTTGGCCTTCTTCAGTGTGAACGAAGGAGCAAAACTAAGTAATGAATATGTTTCTCACGTAATTTGTACTTTAAAAATAGACATTTCCGATTAATAAAAATGACCATAAAGCCGATAATACTTCACAAATGGTGAAAATATAGTACTATTTGACCTCTAAAATGCAATTGCTTTGTCTCCACCGTTTGATACGGTTGGCCGTTATGATTCCAAATTAAAATGGTCATCTTTGTGCACATTAAATTTATTCATGTATATTGAGCTCCATGGAAAACTATATATATGCGCCGCCTGAATGCTTAAGTTTGTAAATCTTTCAACTTTTTCCTGTAGTTCCGTTGTGCAGCTGCTACGTTACCTCAGACGGACCGGGACTGACCCGTCAGCCCAATTGACCTTTCAGCAACACAGATTTTTGTTATAAGGTTTATAGCATTTTTTTTTTTTTTTTTTTAACCAGTGCTAGCTTTGATGCCGGGTGTTGACAGCCTTTGAAATGCAGCTCCGTTTTTTCAATGTAAATTTAAGGCGCCCGGGGAGCGAGATAAAAGCTATAAAATCTGACGTCAGAGTGGCTCCTTTTAACTGGCAGTGAATCTGACAAACAAGAGTCCAGGTACGGCATCCAGGAAGAATTGGTGTGGTTAAACAGAAACCAGAACCGAGGAGGCAAATTTTTCTTTTCGGAGTCTCAGTATGATCAGGAGAGCCCACTTGGAAAGATGTACGTGAGCTACCTTTTGGAAAAGGACACTAGCATGTACCCCAATACCGTGAGACCCCCCAGCCTCAACCTGAATCCCCAGAACTTTGTTCCACCGCCTCCACAGTATTCGGATTTCTCCGGATATCATCATGTACCTGGGATTAACAATGACCCCCACCACAGCCAAACCGGAGCTTGGAATCCTGCATACGCGCCTCCTCGAGAAGAGTGGGCGCCGTATGGACCAGGAACTGGGCCCTCCACTTCAAACCCTGGGCAGATAAGTTTTAGCCCCCCAGATTTCTCTCCTGTACAGCCACCGGGGCTTCTCCCACCAGCTATCAATCCAACTGTTGGTCAGCTCTCTCCAAATTCGCAACGGAGAAATCCCTACGACTGGATGAGGCGCAACGCTCCGCCAATGAACTCAGGTAATGTGTACAGTACTTTTAAATGCTCCTGTACAAAAAACAAAACAAAACAAAAAAAAAAACAGCCAGTTTGCAATTTCAGAAAAAAATTCAGATCATAATCTGAAGGTGTAAGAACCCTATTTCCTGTCAATTTTGTTGTTGTTGTTGTTGTTGTTTTTAAGTTTAGTCAATATTTCAAAGAAACACTTCACATTTGACATGACAGCTATTTTAGGTTGGCTGATTTTTCATATTGTGTTATTGTAAAATAACGCTATATGTAAATACAGGAAAAGAATCTCGTATTTAGGGTCAATATGAAGAACAGGTTGCCAGATTGCTCCGCTATACAAACCCCAGTTTAGGATTATAATTTGGCGGAATTACTCCGTGCACTGTCTTCTTGTCTATTTTTTTCCTTGTCGGTGAAATGAATTAGGAATTCATTTCAAATGGAGTGTTTTAGCAGTATTGTTACCTTACGAAAAGTAGAGGCTTCCTAAGTAACTCGCAGCTTCAGGGCCTCGTTGTCGGTGAAATGTGAGTCTTGAGTGATTTGTAAAACTCGATGGTGGAGATCCTTCACCCGGTCCACTTACCCTCTTTAATAATCTATGCGATTTAGTCCACGAGCTCGTCAGTTTTATGAGCACTATACTGAGTATGTAATGGATTTACAAGGTGAGGAGGTCCAATCTTTTTACAGCTTTTTACTTCTGGTATAGTTGTACTCTATTATCGGATTATCCCACCTGCACCCGGTGTTCGAATTGTTTATAGAGAGGTTATGATTATTATGGCCATTGTTAACTCGTAACGTGACACTGCCAGTTTTTAAAATTTCGGGTGTTACCTACAAAATTAAGTCCCGCTGTCGGATGGTGAATTCGTTGCATTCCAAACTAAAAAAGTTATGCAATTTAGAGTTAAGTAATTTCGCTCACGGTATGTATAGGCCTACATGGAACTCTGAGGTAAAATTAGTCATGTGTATCGAAGGTCTGGAGGTGGGACTCGCCTGGCCGAAAGACCGATTTTATTCAGGTAACTGGAAGTGCCCCCCTACCCCATTTCTGAAGCAAACACAAATGTATTACTTGCAAGAGCTTGTCATGCAAATGGCCGCAGTTTTACTTTGTTTTACATCGGGTTACACCGTGCGTTCGAATCATGGTAATTGTTTTGTTGTCTTTCTTTGTTTCTCGCATGTCTCGAGGCGGAGATCTGCTGTATGCCAGTATCACTTTGAAGTTTTTTTCAGTTTTTTAAAATGATCCTGACATTAAAAAAAATCCTATAAATAACATTTAATTTTTATTGCTGTGTATTCAAAGTTTATTAACCAGAAAAATCTCACCAACAACAGTGAGTACTATAGTAAATAAAAGCTTCCTATTTAATATAACTACGTAAAAGTAGCATTAAAGGTAGCGATTATAAAACTATCGAAACGTTAATACAATTATTAAAGCACTTTTTAGGGATTTTTGTAATTACAACGGGTATAAAAATAGTAATTCATATAAATGTTCTACTACTACTACTATTAATAATAATAATAATAATAATAATAATACTGAGATGCTTTAATGCTTTTCACAAGTATGTAAAAACTAACGTATAAAATGTGTAATTGTTCGATGCTGTATCTAAGCAGAAATTGGGGACTTGCATTTTGTCCGTCGAGAGAACCAATATTCTTAATTATAAATCAATATTTCGATTAAAATATCGCTGCGAAACTGGAAAAAATAGACTAAAATTCGTTTAACAACAAAAACAATTGCAAAAAGAAGAATATTGTGGTCTTTTTCGGTTAATTAAATGTATAATATTTCAAAGAGCCGTTAAACAATTACGTAACTATAACTGAAAGATCTAAATTTACTGTCAAGAATTAGATAAAGAAATGTAACATTTCTATTCAATTTATAACATTTAACTGCATTAAATTAAATGTATTTATCTCGACGTTTTTAGTCATTTTTTGTCGGCACAAAAAAAATACAATACTTTTATCACAAATCCAAAAGTGTAAAGAAACGACAAAAACTTTTTTTAAGTATGAAATGTTAATCGGGTTTGATTTAGGAACATTTGTTACAGGCAAGATATAAATAATTGAAATAATAATTTAAACGAAAACACGAGCAGGTGATTAAAATCTCGAGGGAAAATGCGGTTAAAGTGACGACACAGTCCATAATCGGAGACATCCTTATTTAAAAGTTGTTATTGTGGTAATAGCTGTGGGATTCCCATTTTATATTTTTCCCCTTTTATGCTATTACATAAAACCCAGATGTTTCTCACATATCACTTTTCATATACAAATAAATCAATTAGTTTTGGACTTTACCGTCAACAGGCAAAAGCCCCTGATATCCAAGCCTCAGACATCCCTTAATCAATTAAAGACATCTGTCTGCTAATTTTTGGAGCGGGCTAAACTATGCCCTGGAGATTATGTTAATAGCTCGTAATGTTGTTCGAACGCTGTGGGGATGTGAGGACATGGCCATGTCATAAATTTCCTAATTGCTCTCTTTTGTAAATGGCTTCTGCCATTTACAACCCATTTTAACCCAAATTTGCTGCCCCAGTGTGCACGGTTATCTCGTTGTCCGAGACGGGGAATTTTACGGTCCACGTTACAAATTAACCCCCCGACAAGAGCTTCCCCACTCTACCATGTCATCCCCTACCCATTCTTTCTCATGGACTTCCCATTAGCCGCAACTGCAAAATCATTTATCCCGGGGTGACATCCCCGACATAACGCAGTCATAACTCATGTGCGAGTGCATGAGCTGTCATTGGCAGTGTCACGAAAATTAGCGCCCCAAAAACATGCTTTTTCTTGGACATGCAACTAAGTGACGGCGTCGTTCATAATTGTGTGTGTTTCATAATGGGCTCCTTGGCTAAAACGGCACCAATGTCAAGCTCCAGGCTACGCCAAGCTCAAAGGAATACTCCACCCGAACTGCAGTCTTTACACTCAGGTATCCTTGTTATAGTACAGAGAAGACATAACGGAACTGAAAAGGCAGATTACTGCCTGGATTATCGGTCTTTTTATTTGGAGGGTTACTCAATGGTTCCACAGCTGCTTTCAGTGACACGTTTGATGGACTGCGTTTCCTCCTCCAGTAGGTCGAACTTGGCAGACCACTTCGCCCCGTAACTTTCTCTAACATGCGTTTTAATTTTTAACTCGGTTGCCACCGGCGCACTCATGCGCAGAAAGCAGAATAAATTGACTTTGATATACAATCCAATTAAAAGACAAAATAAACATTTTATGCGTACGCCTGCGCGAGGGGTTTAATTCGGCAAATGAACCATTCAAGGACCGTCCTCGTCATTTATTTAAATATTTGTTTTCGTAAAGTAGAAAATTAAGCCTTCGAGAGCATACAGTGCGTAATTAAAAAATCAATATTGTTAAGTCTAGGCTGCAATTCATTCTTTCTTATCATTGTCCTGACTGTTTTACCAAAAAAAGTGTTCATTTCTGTATTTGTAAAAATAACAATATCATACTATGAAAACATGCATTTGTTTGTGCTTGTTTATAATTATGTTAAAAAACAGAAACATGGAAACATAAAGAACAATTTTGCACATGCGCGAAGAGTAAAAACCGGGCTGGGGCTTATGTAACGTGGGATTTTAATTGGTTTCAGCAGGAAAGACTCGCACAAAAGACAAGTACCGGGTGGTGTACACAGACCACCAGAGACTGGAGCTGGAGAAGGAGTTCCACTATAGTCGCTACATCACTATCAGACGGAAAGCGGAGCTCGCCACAGCCCTCAGCCTTTCTGAACGCCAGGTGAGCCCTGGCGACCAGACCCACACTGCGTAATAGTCAGAGCTGGCGTAGCGACATGCCCCTGTGATTCCACATGCACTGTACAGGCAGACGTTTTGGATCTTCGCGTAAACCCTCAGTTCGGCCTTCCGCCCTCCCCGACTTACAAATACATTCCACGCAGGTGAAAATCTGGTTCCAGAACAGGCGTGCCAAGGAGAGGAAGGTGAACAAGAAGAAAATTCAACAGCCCCAGCAGGCCTCCACGACTACACCCACTCCGCCTGGCATCGGAACCTCCGGCAACGTTGGCATGGTGACCAGCAGCAGCAGCGGTCTTGTATCACCATCCATACCAATGACTATTAAAGAAGAGTACTAAAGATGACGAATAGCCCGTGCTCCTATAATCGAATGGGCAACACCCTGGTCCCGCACCAAAAACGTTTTTAAAGAAGACAAAATAGACTGCTGCAAGAAAAATAACATAGAAATATTAAAATATGCTGAAGGGATATTAATATATATAAAATTGTGAATTTTATCATCAGTGCTGTGCTGTTTTCACTGTAAACGCTGCCCTTGCTGTTCTTTTCACAGGCATTTCTTGGACACACAAATATTTGTAAGTGTTTATAATTTGACAGATTTCAATAGGCGTTTTTCTTTAAACTTGTGTGTGTGAAAAGATTTATTGTCTTGCTGCTTAGCCATTTTATTTTAGTAAAATAAAATCTTACTTGAAGATGTGAAGAGAATGAAAAGAATCGTTAATTCAGTTCAATTTATTTTTATAGTGCCTTTCCCAACACAGTTGCTCTAGAGCACTTAACGGGAGTGTGTGGTCATTACACTTAATCATGCAGGGAAGAATGAGACTCCAGTACTCGATATCAGTCAGATTTTATTCTTATTCTGTGACAGCCTGTGTTTTACTTTTCCTATAAACACCTGCTGCTCATGCGTTTAACTGTACAGGTTCTACCAATTGAGGATTGGATGTCTTGTTGTACAAGTTTGCTGAGGGATTTTGCATGGAATAAATAGGTAAATTGTGTACTTGTCATTCTTCTTGTTCTGCCATATACCAAATATTTTTCGGTAGCCAGTTTAAGTTTTAAGATCGTGGAATAAATAAGTAATTACAGCACATGGATATAAAAGCTCAATAACTTTCTTAATTTCTGCCAAGTGGTAAATTTTTCTTTTCATATGCTGGAATTTTCCTGAATTATGGGGAAGCTGGTAAAGCATACACAGGTTACATGATAATAACTCTATTTGATTGTGCAAGGTAACATGGTGTTGTTGGTGTGTGTGGATGGGTGGGTGGGGTTGTCAGTAGTCAGAGATGCAACAAGCTGCATGTTTTTAGGAGGGTCTGCAAGATTTTTTGGGACCCTATTCTGCATGCGTTTTACAAAGTGAAAGATTCACAGGAGTGACACGTTTGTATAACATACAGGATTGTGTTGGTGTCATTGGCAAAAATAGGCCGAACCATGTATGTATAAAAGTTCTGAGGGCCCCCTAGTGGTCGGTGCGCCCCTGTATGACATATTTTACATGATCCCCATTTGCCCCCATGGCTGTAGTCATAGACATCATTCCTTACGTATGAAAATGGATTGAAAGAATCAAAAGTGGATAAAATTTGTTAAAGGGAGGAGTCATTTAGTACTCCTTATCAACTCCTGGGAGAGAAAACATCTCAGAGACCCCATATCATCCATTCTACGTGTGCAGACATATTTGCCAAGGTTGTTAACAAATGCCAGGAGCGGCGTCCAAAGGTCAAGGTGAGGCCTTGGGTAAATACACCCTTCTGGATCCATCTGCCCAGGCATGTAGGTCCTTGGTGAAGGAAGTGAGCAGGGCTTAGCAGCATGGAACGTTGGAGTGGCCCTCACCTCACTGCTATAGACAGGATGGAGGCTAGATGACACACCTCAAGACCAGACCTGTGTTCATCACCTTACAGTACTTCAGGGGCATTTAAGATGAGTACAGCCAGACAATTCCAGGCCAGTCTCCCCATGCAACCTCTAATAAATGGGGCAATCTATGTTATCCCACGTCTGCCAATAAAAGCAGGTGTTGAAACTAGGAAATGGTGTTTGTACATCAAGAGCTCAAGGGCAGAAGACAATACAAAACATGCCTGTCAGTTTTCCATCACATGAGCCATGGTGGGCTTCTGTTCTGACACTTACTGGCAATTCTCGCTAGGACAATAAATTTGAAAATGCACCTGAACTACAAATGACTCAACGGCAGTTACTATCTTCCATCATAAGGACATTTTTGATGTTCAGCTTTTCTCAGTGTTGTTTTTTTATGCCTTTCAATTTAATCTGAAAAAAATACTCTATGTATACCATGCATAAAGCGCTTTCTAACAAACTTGCTGTACTAAATGAAACGTAGTCCCGATTGACTGATCTGAAGCGGACCTTGGTAAATATGTTAAAGTACTGCAGTGAGGACTGTTATTCTGCGGTGGTATATCTCTGAAATCCAGAGTGAAACAATTATCCGGATTGCAGAAACAAGGACTCCTGAGTAGCACTGGTCTAAAAATATTTCAGGTACAGCAATCTGCACGTGTCGAGTCTGATAAACAAATCGAGGCAACAATGAACTGGGGGTCAGAAAGCATTTTGAATTTTAATAAACTGGACAACTTGTTTTGTGAATTTTTCGATGCCTGCTAGTACACTTACACAGACAGACAGACAGACAGACAGACAGATAGATACTTTATTACAGTTTGTCTCAGTCTCTTCTGTACATTTCTCAGATCAGAAATGAAATTCTCAAAACTTCTTGTTCAAACTCATCATCTATAGTTACTTGTGCACATCCTCATTGTTTTGAACAAAATTGGAAATGCTCTGGCACATTCATGCAAACGATTACGTACAACTGTCCACTGTTTCCCACATTATCAATTGCTTATGTCATGTTGATCAAAATGCATTATACTGGTTCTCTGTTGAATAGTCTTACCCTCCAGAACATCTAGGCATTACTTCATTGCATGCAAAATGGTTGAGCTAGCAGACGTAAACTGTCAAGCATATTTCTATTAGACATTTTTTGTAAACACCGTATGTCCTGAATTGATGAATTGCTCTCGGTTTTATATTCTCAGGTAACCAGCAATCAGCCAGTTCTCTAAAATAGATCAGAGGTGCATCTCGTGAACCTTCAACCGGCAAGCGTATATTGACAGAGCATGACATTGTGTCACAGTTTCTGAGAATGGAAGAGCAACAAGGAAATGAACAGGGTCAACAGCTGGGAGTAAGTAAGGTCGTAAGGCTGTGTGGTGGAAGGGTAGGGAGGCGAAACAGATGAAGACGCTGAGGACATAGGCATGTTCCGGATGAAATAAGGGCCACAACAGTGGACCATGTTCTCAATCATGGCTTTACAGTGGCCGAGGCTGGACGAAGGGTACAGCTGAATTTTGTGAGAACGCCCATGTCCTCAGTCATTCAAACGTTTTGTAGAGACAACGGGTGTGTAATCCAACAATGTGCACTGTACTGTCAAACTTTATGCTTACTGCGATGCTTCGTATTACAGTATTTCACCTGAATTTTACAGTATAGAGTAAATATACTTTATATGGACACATATCTTACATATACTGTAACAAACAAAAACACACACATATGTATACAAATATACAGTGCATATGTATGTGGGCCATACATAGTGCATGTACCATATATCATGCAGAAAAAGTGCAGCTTTGTGCATTTTCAATCATTGTCATCAAAACCTTAGCCATAGTTTGCATCAGAAAGTATTTACAGAATACTCTGTTATATTGACAACATGGCTAAGCATTTTGACTATCTTGTTCATAAACGATGACACAAGGACTTGTCATTCTGATGGCACTGACATGTTCATTGACATAAATGTTTACTTTTGAGAGAGAGACTGAAGATTTTGAGCAAGTTATGGGCCTTTGCAGGTAATACATTGTGTGGTGCTGTTTGTATTGTTTCGAGAAATGCATTTACTGTTTTGTAAATGCTAAGGATGATTCAAGAAATGTTCCAAAGCGACTGAGAAAAACTGTAATCTCCGAAGGGAAATTCAACAGTTAATTGTGCATTCATCCTCTTGGTGGATCATTTCCATATCTGAGTGGTTAATTGTTCTTGTTCTTTCTCATGCATATATATCTGTACTTGGATGCAGTTTTGACTTGATGCCGGTGAAGCGCCTTGCTCAAGGGTTCTACGGCCTTGAGCTAGTCCTGAGACCTGAACCGGCAACATTTTGATAGCCGAAGTACACTGGCTGGCCAAAAAAAAGTCATACACCAGTCTTTCGTTTGACCATCTTTAGCTTTGATTAAGGAGCATTCGTCGTGTCGTTGTTTGGACGAGCTTATGCAATGTCTCAACATTTTTTTCATCCTAGATTTGCATTCATTTTTCTTCGAATCTTGTATTGACAACAGGACTATCGAACCACCCCATAAAGTCTTCTCTACCACATCCCAAAGACATTCAATGGGGTTAAGGTCAGGACTCTGGTGGCCAGTTCATGTGTGAAAAAGATTCTTCACGCTCCCTGAACCACTCTTTCACAGTTTGTCCTGGAATACGGCCATGCTGTCAGGGAAGAAAAAATCCATTGATGGGATAACCTGGTCATTCAGTAGATTCAGGTACTCAGCTGATGTCATTTTATTGCTGCATAACTTTGCTGAGCCTAGACCAGACCGTTGGCTCTTAAGTACTGAATTTAGTTTTTTAAATTGAAACGGTGACCTTTTTTTGGCTAGGCAGTGTATATTGCCATAAATACATTTTGATATGTTAAATACATTTTTCTGCTGCTGCGTTTCGTGTGGTTTTAATGTTGAGGCCACTGTAACATGACGTGATAATGGCCATGCACTATTCGTTATTTGGCATAGCGCATAGCAACGACGTGTTTCTTATACAGACTACTCGAGTCGTGGCCTTTCAGCCTGGATGTAACATCGAAATCGGCAAGAATTAGTACATCAGTGTGTCCTCAAGAGCTGTGCTGTTTCACCAGGCAGACCCCAGACAGAGGATGTTTCAAAGATGCCGATAACTCTGCAAACTGAATACCGAAATGTCACATGTCTGCGAAACGGGCTCAGGCTGTACTGTTTATCAGGCAGCACGGGTCGTTCTTTGAGCCAAACTGGCGCAAATAAAATTTAACAAAAAAATGATCGTACAACTTTTGCCAGTCCAATAAAGCTATTTATTTGACAGCAGTCGTTTTAGTACACATTACGATGTGTTTATGGGGCAGTTCTACCATAAACGTTTGTATTTACAGTATACTTAGTGCCCCCTAATATCCTCTATATTGGTTAGACTTATTCTTAAATAAACAGAGAAGCAGTAAAACAATAGTAATCAAAACGGTGTCAGCACATTAACTGTCCGTAAACGACAAGAGCGCTTAAATATAACGGCATTCTGCAATACCTGATGTACCATATGGAAACACACGCATTCCAGCGCACTCCAATCATCTGCAAATATTTTTATTAAGTGAAATCACGGCATATGTTTTGATATTATTATTATTATTATTTATTAATTATAATGATAATAATAATAATTGATGAAGAAGAGCGTACTTCTGAAGAGAAGGTTGAGGAGAATAAGCTTTCGAAAAGCTGTGATCTTAAATACTCTTTGCTCTGTTGGTACAAAAATTCTTCCAGCATAATTCAGTTAGGGTGTCGCTGATTGCTGAAATAACAATTGTTGAAGATGAAGTAGGCTGTTTAATATTTTTGTATGCTATTGGAACCAGTGTATTGATTTGTTTATTTGTTTCAGGTACTATAAGTTTTGTTTGCCAAATCCGAAAGCAGCGTTATATTGTCAACATATTGTCAGATCCAGGAAAAATATTGTGTTGGACCGTCGTCTGTGCCGCTCCGATATTCTTCACCTCATGTTTTACATCGGAAATCAAATCCCCTTCATACCTCCAATCTATTTTCTGTATAGTCTGAATAAAGAAAATACATATGTTAAATATGGTTTTGTTAATATTTCAACATATTTCATTAATATCCTTCATAGAGTTAGAATTCACATATCAATAGCTAAATAAAATACGTAAAAAAATTGCATTAATTGTTTTTCAAAATCGGGCTATCTGTCTGTCTGTCTGTCTGAAAGTTTTACCTTCTGATAGACTTCGATTTTTCTCCCTGTGTACTACACATCCATTTCATTCATAAAATGGCCGGACTGATTCATTCGTCTATTTGCGACTTTTGATACTAAGACAAAAAAAAAAAAAAATGTACGACTTTTTACTGCCTTTCCCTCATAAAAGTTTCTAACCTGCATTCTCGAATAGTATGACCAAAATGTAAATAAAATGCAACTGACTAAATTTCTCTTAAGGTTGTTCACTACAGCAGGTAATCTTTTATTATAGTCTGTTAAGCTGTTGTCAGTAGCCTATATATAGTTTTATCAGATATTACTGTAAGAGATATACTTCGGTTGCCTTTCCCGAAAGCTTCGTGGCTCTAAGTACTTCGTTATCTCGTGGACTATACAGCTCTTCAATAAGCGAGTGTAAATTTCCTGAAACATTTCTATTGTCGGGTATTTTCTCCTTTTATGGAGAACAATTTTAAAGAGACAATATACAGAAATATGTATTTTGTGTGTGAACTAACGTGGACCCATGCTAGTATCTACCTGTTGGTTTCAGGCTGTATGTTCTTAATGGTTTTCTGGAGTAAAACAGAGTGGATCGGTGTTGTTTGCTGGTGTTGCGACCATCGCAAACGTCCGCAAGCGCAGTCATCACAAATTTAAGGATTGTCGTAATCGAAATTATTCAATTACAATATTGTAATGAGCAATACCAATTGCCACTTTAATCAGCTTTTAATCACAATAAATACTAGAACACACGCCCGTTCGCATCTGCTGTTAAAAAAAGGAACGAATTTACAGTAGTCTATTTTAGTATTTCTGTAACTGAGCCTTCATTTTTTATTCTAAGGATTAAATCTCATTATTAAATCGTGAATTTGCATCCCGACCAAGGAAAAGGGGTATGCTTTACACCGTGCTTAGTGTTTCTGCTTGAGCTGTTAGGAAGTTTAAAGTTTGGGGGCTTCAGGAGAAGCCCACCAGTAGTAAGTCTTCTTATTTTTTTGTGCTGGGGGGCACTGCGTGGAAGTGAAGACCCAAACCGCCCAGAATTTTGCTAGAGGTAATGTTTATTCCACCGGAGGCTTTGGAAGCTGACGAATAGACAGAGTTTTGGTTTCAGACCCACCAGAGACGAGAGTGTAGGTGTTTCAGTAAACGCAAACACACCATTAAAATTACTCTGTTGTCCGGCCTTTTTTTTTTCTTTTCATTCTGTACCCAACATTATAGCAGCAAATATTTCTCAGACATGAGAAACTGGCTGTTTTTCCATCACGACTTTCAAGCGGATGCTCAGTGCTCATGTTTTATCTCAGGCGAGCGTGCCAGAGGTGTGTAAGGAGATAAAAAGCATTAGCACACCAACATTAAAGCATTTAGCTCAGAAGCGAAGAAAGAAGATGCCCTTGAGAGATTGGTGTGCCCCTAAACCTGTCCAGGGTGTCGTTTGCAGTACCTCTAGGGTGTGCTCTGAAACCTCAGAATTCAACCATTTTGCCCACTTTGCAGCATTTAAGTTCATGCAAAATGAAATTATAAGATCTCGTTATGTGTTGTATGTTTTGTTGACGTCAACCCACCAATGCAGTTTATGTTTGGCCTTCCCCATTTTTATTTGCTGTCTACGACCCACCCCACGCGGTTACTGTGGCCTCCAGCATCTTATGATTTACAAATGAAGTTCAGATCTTAACCTTTCAGGTAATAGTTACAAATGTTACAATCCTGTGTCAGAAATAGGTGGCGAAAATGTGGCGATATGTAACATTGTAATGAGGGGGTCTATGCTGTTGGACCTTTAACCAGTGTGGTGCATGGCATGGACCCAGATGGAGGCATGACCGCATCAGTTGTTTAAATCACAAGGTCTTCCGACCTTTACCCCCAGCAACTGAAACTTTTGAAGGTTTCCCCAGGTGAACTTGGACACAGGGAAGACGTGGCATTCTCACTTCAGTGGATAACTCGAGATCCGTCCAATGTTCAACCGTGGTTGGGATCAATGCCACTGTCGTGTGGTATGGCGATGAATCAGGACGCGGCACGGCTTCCATGGAACGGCCACGCCTGTTCAAACAAACTTTCGGCTGGCATAATGTTTGGCATGGCTGCAGCAGGTGAACATGAAAGTCAGGTGCAGCAGAAGATACTACTTCATGGCGAGCTAAATGAAACTTACCTCAAGGGGGCGAGATGGAGTAAAAGTTAATCATTTTCAGGTACAACTTCTAAAGCAAAAGACAAAGACTTTTCAAGTGGTCAAGCTTTCAACCAAACAATTGGCTACATATTAAGTATAAACACAAACATTTAATTTATAGCTAATGGTTTAATAAAATCTGCCTTAACTGACTTAAAGTGATGGTTTTTGCATAAAGACAGGACTAAGATCATTATCTTACTTAAAGTTACTAATGACAAAGAGAAACAAAAGCCTAAATAAAAGCACGTTTTAAAGGTCACAGTGCAGTAATATAATCCCCTGATAGTAAAAAAGATGATTGAGAGGGTTAAGTTTTAACTTAGCAAGCTGGGTCATACATAGACTTTGTGCAATGCCTTCAGGTGCATGTGTGGGTGGGTTTGGACTCATGGCTCATGTCCAGAAGGTTGTTGATTCAACAACCTTCATATCAATGCCCTACACCCAAAAAAGTCTTTCAGGCGTGCTGGGTAAATGTCTGACCCCAAGTCTCTCGTTCACTCGTTTAGGTCTGTGTCTCATGCAGAGCACGATGGGAAACGTGAAGACTGAAGGATTCCTTGAAACCATTCCTCGTACTCGTACATGGACCAATGAAGTATCATTTCAGTGAAGGTGACCATGCAAGCTACACAGGGTGTCACTGGATTTTATCAACAAAAAAGGCAGCATGCTATTGGATCACAGAAAGTTGACTTTGTGTCAGTGAATTGCTTTTATCACCATCACTCATTGTACTTATTTGTATTTATCTTATATATATATATATATATATATATATATATATATTGCCATTTTCAGCCAATTCAGGATAAGCAGTTAGACAGATTATAAATTTTGCTGTTGTGTGTCTATGAGATTATAAATATGTGGCTGTCTGGTGAAATTGGAGGCCATTGCTTGACAATATCCCTGTTTGTGATAAACGGGCAGTAACAGAAGAGACTTTAGGTATCTGTGTTCCCGTATTTGAGGACCGCTGTCCCTATAGATATGATACAATGGGCCAATTTGTCACCCCCAGAGAAGCCCACACTCTGCATTGTGTGCGTATTCCTGTTACACCTCTTCACCTCTTAACTGAGGCTAATGGCCCTTCAGATGCAGAGATCAAAGGACTTCCTTCCCATTGATAACTTGGAGGAACTCGCCCCTCCGCTTCCAAACCCCCCTACCTAGGTGCCGTAAGTCCGTGGGAGCACTATGGGAGGGCCCTGAGCTGGGACCGTCTGCAGCCGAAGGAACCAGAAAAAAGGCTGGCTGTGTCACCACCCTGGGGGAGAAGCCTGTGAGACAGACCAAGGCTGGTGTAGCCAGGTTTAAATTCAGGACTAAGGTGAAGAGTACGTCACACTGCAGGGTCACCGTCAGAGCCGCGAGACACACGAGCTTTGAGAAAATGACGGTTCAAAATTGATTTTCACAGCATGGAATGATAACTGTATTCACTTTTGGGCACCACATAAAAACAAACAATTCCAACTCTGAATAGTTATTAAATGGAATGAAATGAAAAATGATTGTTATAAGTAATTTGATTTCATACATTAATGTAATCGATAAACCATATCAAATCAATTCAATTTTCTTTTGAGTTTTTGTGTTAGTGTAGACTTATTTACAATATTTAGAAAAAAAAACACTGTGGTAATGAAATATAGTTCATTTGTGGCAATGACTTAAAACTGATGCAAATGAAACTAAATATGAACTTGTGGCAATTAAATAAAATTGAATATGAACTTGTGACTTAGAGGAACATTTTGGAAAGTAAAACTGATATCCGTAAATGATAACTATTTCTGATGGAGGCTTGGGTTTGAAAAATGGAAGAAAAAGATATACAGCATATGGGATGGAATTCTGGGAAATCCCTGGTATATGACATTACATTAGCTTTTACCATGGAAAAGAGTTGGTGGGAGGAGCTACATTTTAATGTGAGGAAAGAAGCCAATAGGATGAGCTGTCTAGTGATTTGGTTCTGCCTACTGGCTCTGATATATTGATTCTCCCCTTGGAGATATTGTCACCTTTGGTCCCAACAATGGCTATCTGAGATGATACCACAACTTAGCTTTCAGGGAGCGCTAATCCTTCTGGGTAGAGATCTCAGACTCCTAGGGCAAAAATCACACTACGGCTACATGACTCTGTTCTGATGGCCATGTGACCAGTTTGGTCTGATTACTCTACAGCTAAGAACAACATGCCAAAAGACATTCTCCAGCTGTTCATTGGCAATGGCTTTATTATGATTTAGAAGTATCTGGAAAAGCCCTTACCTTCAGTTTTTTGTGGCTTCTTCAAATGTAGCTTTACAGTTAGATGAGACATCATAAGAGATGAGATATCACAGGATATCACAGATATCACAGGATATCACAGGTATCATAGGATATCACAGGACAAGAGAAGAACCCAATCAGATGCCACCCGATTATATGAAAGAGAACATAAGAAAATACAAATATTTGGAAAAAAACCTTTCTCTTATGTCAAGAACTGCTTTTAAATGGCTTGATTCTAAGGGAGAAAAAACACACATTTAATGGGGATGGGAGTTAGACTTTCATTGAACCTTATTTGTACATCCCTGTCACCTGTCTGTAAAATCATTAACCAAAGCAAGGCCATGAAAAGGTAGTTTATGGAACGTTTGATTATGAGAGGCTGTAAAGATTGTGCTTTATGGCCACCCTGGACCCTCGTAAGGTCTCAACTTGACACAATTTACATGTGATCCTGAAGGTATCACATGAACACCCAAGACGTTTCCACAGTTAGAGGATGATTCTGTTAAGGGGCTGTGTTTTAGTTGGTGTGAGTTGATCCGTATTTAGAAAATTACCCCTAGGCTGTATGGTGATGGTCATTCTGCAACAATGACATTGAAATGAATGCATTCATATACTTAGTTGAAAAAATGTGCAATGAAATATAAATCACATGGGTGCTTTGAGTTTTTAAGACTGCCTTTAAGATACATGCATTTATACCGGACATTGGCTTTTCAGTCCTCGTATGAACTTGAAAAGCTGTATGCTCATTGTAGTGGGTACTATTTTATGTGCCCCCACATGAGACCAGGTAGGACCCCCTGTTCCCATGCATCTCTAGAACAACTTCAAGGGTAGACCAGTGTGTTTGGAGACGCCTTTCTGCACACCGCCGTTGTACTGAGCTGTTATCTTTGTGCTTGTGGACTTCCTGATAGCATTTACGAGTGCCCATTCTGCCCATTCTCCTCTGGCTTCTCTCGTTAACAAGGTGTTTTCACCTATATAACTACTGCTGACTGAGTGCTTTTTTGGCAAATTCTAGACACTGTCATACATGAAAATCACATACAAGAAATATGATATTTCATGTATGTGATTTATAATCAGTCCATTTCTGCATAAAGGAAAATAAAACTATTCAGGAGCCTACTTTACTTTTCCATTTGGCCACATGATTTCATTCACATTGCAGGCAATGTTCTCTGTAACCAAGCAATGCTAGAATAATCTTCAAGAGTGCCTTTTCCAGACCTGACACCAGTACTCTACACCAGTACTCTACACTGATGTTAGTGCATGCATCCTCCATAGCTTGTAGGAAGGCCGCCTGTTGATGAGATCCATGGTCGTACACTTTCCAGCACTAGGAGGAAAAACAATCAGATTTAGAAATGGTGAATATGGTGGGACATACAAAACTGATAACTGTGGCTGATCCTGGAACCATGTTTAAATAACTGCTTTATGGTGAAAACTGACATTGTCCCAGGTTGCTATGTAGTTGGGCTGCTGCTGTTGGACATCTAAACCTCCTGCTGTGGGTATAGTGAGAATGTTGTACAGAGTGTCAGGAAAACCAAGGAGCTGGATGGTGATGTATGGCCCACTTACAGCATGGTAATGGACAATACCATTCACACTGATGACAACACGCAGAGTAACGTTACCCCTACACTGACCAGGGACATCACGTCTGGGACATTGACCAATGATCTTCCTCCCACACTCCTCTTCTTTTGCCTCATCTATAAAAACATCTTAATGATGGACAACAGTAGACTTAGTCTCCTTGGGCAAGCCCTTCCTCCTGCTCTGCATAATGCTCGTCCTTTACTTCTGAGCTCCCCTATATTTCCTCCACCTCTTTTTCCTGCAACATGTTCCACAGTACAGCAGGTATCAGCAGAGCCTTCTATACAGTTGTTGCCTATTTTATTCATGTATCTGCTGAAGCCCAGTATAATCCAGCTTAGAAGTCCATTGACTGAACATCGAGTGCCAGATACAGTAGATTCATACGATAAATTATATCTATTCAACTTCCTAGACATTTCAGTCTATTTGTGCCTCTTTTCATTATGTTTACTTGAGAAATTACTTACATTTGACTTCACTTTCTACTCTTTTTACTACTGAAATAGAAATGTAGAAAAACATTCTGCAGTGTTTGTTCTCATGATGTCACATTTCTGTCACTGAATCCTAAATGTATACATTTTCTCTCATACTTTCAATAAATAAATAAATAAGCAGGGAAGATTATCGTGAAAATTGTGCCTAGAGATGGTGAACTGTCTTTAGTGTTTTGCAAAACGTGATTAATGAATTGGGAGTCACTGAAATGTGTTTAGAGTTTTGTACCAATGGCTTAGACAAGAGACTTGAGTTTTGAGTTTTGGGAATAGTGTGCCAATGTCCTATAATATTGTTTTGCCAGTTTTGAAAAACTGTACACATATTGATTACAAAAACATAACTCCGTATAGTTGGTCACGTATTTTAATTGCACTGTGAACCTTTAAGAGGACATTCCCTATTACACTTCACAGAGTTTCAGTGAAGACATTATTTCACAAAATTTCGCACTGACTCCTTTAGTTTTAGACAATATTTCTAAAAAAAATTCTGACATTTTTCTCAATTTTTTTAAAATCCCTAATTTTAAGACAGAAAATATGAGCCTTATTCAATTGTATTTAAACTGAGTCGAAGTTCAAGTGAAAAGACGCCGTAAACCTTTAGTGTTGTAAGGTTTCCACCTAGTGGTCAGACTTTAAAAAATTCAATTATCAATTGAAAATGATCAAGTTCCATTGATGACAGCTGCTTACCCACGCTGGATGGGATGCCAGCTCATCTCAGGGCATACAATTACGCACAGTATAAGTAATGTAACGATGCCAGCTTAAGGCTGCTTAAAGAAAAGAACCTTGCCATTTTTTTTTTATTAAAATGCAGTAGCAAATCGTGTGAAACGAAAAGTTACTTAAACATTATGCACAACCTGAATTACTGGGCTGCAATATGCGTATTCTTTAGAGCAAATCATTGTATGAACTAATATGAAACAAAAGTGAAAACCAATAGTTTTGTGTCGATGTTCAGCTGTAGAGTGCACAACTGTAACTGGGGCTTGTAGAGTAAGAAATTTCTCGTTTTAAATGCCACATTTACAGTTTCAGGTCATTTGATAAAGGAACTTTATCTCAGTTGCTGTAGCTCTGAAAGCAGGTAGTCCTTTTATATCGAATATATGCATGAAGAGCAGTTTTAGTCATCTATGACTAGTAAAGACATCAACACTGATCTTGCATCACCAAAGTGTGCATCTTCACAATGTTAGTCATATAAATACTATATATTAGTTGTCTATAGACCTCTACGTTACACATTTGCATGCTTGACATTGCGGCTACTTTCACATACAAATAACAATGTATAGTGAAAGGGAAGGAAACAGCTCCCTCTGCTGGATCAAAATGAAGAAAGCCCCTGGGGCATTTCTAATTAAGGTAAAACATTAAAAAGCAATACTATGCATAATCATATGAATAAATGTCTTGATGTGCTTTAGTGTTTCAGTCGAGGTAGCCTTATTTAAAAAAATACTATGATTATCATGGAAAATCTGATTGGTTAAGACATCCGTTCCCAAGCGTAGCCTTTTCTGACCAGTGCGGTAGATTTTCTGAGACGCGTGAGAAGGCTACGTAGTACGCGCATTACTAGTAACGTTTTATGTATAATCGCATTATTTACACTTAAAATCTATTTTTAACCATTTTCTCGCGACCCTATTTGCATATCAGGCGAGCCTACGTGGGATCGCAACCCCAAGGTTGAGAACCGATTGATTAAGTTGGTAGAATGTTCCTCACCGAATGTTCCTACAACTGATTTTCTTATCACTTGGAGCCTCTGGGTAAGTCAATTTACTGTTTTTTAAGGTGGACACCTTTGTTTGCATTTGAATATTTTTAAAGGTCCTCACTTTTTGAATGGTATTCCCTATAACGACATTCTAATAAACTAATTACGAAATAGCATATAGCACTTGAGCCCCCTGGCAAAACATCCCTGATTCAAGGCACAGAGAAAGTCTATAGAGGCTTCCTGTAACTCGTGTAAGAAAGTTATGTTACTTCCTTCTCCTGTTACTTCCTAACTGCTGGTGTCTCCATCCATCAGTGAAGCCAGTTCAGGTATGGCCTCCCACATGTTCGCTCTGGCTTTTGTGCTTTTAGCAGAATTCATTATTAATAATGAAAATCTGGATTATTATGGAAACCGAGATTAAATAGGGAAAATGTTAAAGCCTGCCAGACTCAGCTTGCCCAAGAGAGTCAACCTCCCAATGCAGATTGGAGGAAATCTAAAATTACTCCCCAGCTTTGGTAAAACCAGCAACTGGGCCTTCGGCCTCAGACAAGTCACATCTATTTACAATCTATATTGCTACGTTGTGAGGTTTATCAAGGTTTGTATTACATCCTCGATAACCTCGTCAACACAAATCTGTGTGACCCCTTCTGCGTTAGTATTGGGACACATAACACAAGTATTGATTATGGTTCTTTGACATGTTACCATAGGGCCGTTCGCCAATGAAAGAAGAATCTGATTAATATACATTGTAATATAAAGTAACCCTAAGAGCCCAGGCACTCCCGGCACCACCAGCTATAGCTGAAAATGTTCCAGAGCCTTAGCATGTCCCCACACTGCGGATCGCTAAAGGTCCGTGGTCTTTAAAAGAGGATGAGGTTCCCATCTGGACCAGGAAATTCTCTCTGAGCATACAGTACTGCCTCACATCGTTCTAATCTCACATCTAGTGGTTGGCCCCTCTGAAGTGCTGAAGCTCACTCCCCCTGCTTCTTCCTCACTAGTTCTGTGTCTGTCTTCCTACTGGGCTTAAGGTTGGAGGCATTATCTGGGAACAGCGGGGCTCAGTTAGCAGCCAAGCTGACTGTTGAGAGCTCCTCTTCCTCTTTCGGGACATCCCTTCCTCCCTCTGTAACTGTGGGTATAGATCAGCAGGTGGTGGACGAGGAAGAGGAGGAAAGGAAGTAGAGGAACATTGCTGGTCTTGCCTTAACTGACTTTGTCACGTGTTTAATTCAATTCAATTCAATTTTATTTATATAGCGCTTTTAACACGAAGCACGGTCACAAAGCGCTTTACATAGTCCCGGGCCCACAGTCCCCAGAGAGTAAGCCAAAGGTCTTGCAGGTTGCAGTCCAGTAATCAGAGCAGGCTCGGTGGCTCAGAAAGCAGCAAGCATAATTGATTAATGTAGGTACACACAGCATAGCACCCTCTGTCTTTGAGAAGAGTCTAAGTGTGGTGGGGGCTGGCCCTTTATACCCTCCTCCTTTACCAGATACTTCTCTCAGTTCTGAACTTTGCTACAGCCTTGAGGTGGAGTTGTCACCTTGCTCCCTGATTGTCTCCTTTCTTCGTTTTCCAGCTTGTGTTTGGATTTCCCTGTTACTAGGTACCGTTACTAGGTAGCGCACCCTCGATCTCCGGGGCTCTGAGGGCTTCTGCTTTGCTCGTATCTTCATCGCCCTGCCCAGGCCCCAGGTTCCCTTCATGACGTCTACCATACTATAACCCATATCTTATTTCTCCTACTCGCTTATCTTACTCGCAGCTATCGCCTTCCCCTTTTACACAGTTCCCTACGACAGTACAGAGCGTGCCGACTGCGAAGGAAATTTCTATTACGAATGGTTACATGTACAGAATCTACGATCAAACTTTGCACACACAGACATCGTTAATGGTCGTATAGGCATTCCTGATAAATTTTCATCCACAGAGGATGACAACATTGATATCATCAATAATTATTGTAATAATTTTTAAAATATTATCATAATAAGAAAATCCCCTGAAAAATATCTAACACCCACAGCCAGCAGCCATTTCAAGCTTACAAGTTGACTTTAGTATCACCGAGGCAAAGTGAATCAAATGGTGTTTGAAAACAAGGTTGCCTGTGGCCTCATTTGCATTGTAGTATTTATGGGAACTGATCTGTGACCTACAGGCAGTCAGAGTTTCGAGACCCCTGCTTCTCGGATTGTAATAACAGCCTTAATTCGGTAAAAGTTTAAAACAGCAGCAACAAAGAATGGCTGAAATTTGCCACATTTTTAAAGTTTAATGCACTATAATATACTACTATACATTCACAAATATTTACAAAATAATCGCTGGATTGTGTGTACTACCCATCCATCAATCTAATGACTGCTTATCCTGAACAGGGCACCGACATTTTTGGGAACCTACATTTTTAGGGTCAGTGTTTCTGTTTAACACATTTTTAAACTTTGGGCCAAAGGAATTTCCAAGCGTACACATGTCTGTTTATTTCTGAAACAGTTTAAAAAACAAATCATTAATGGAACTGAATACATATAAAACAAAGGAAGCGATAAATGAAATTCATCAGTGTCAGTTCAGTTTTTCAGTCATTTCTGCAATCCAAATAATCACATGCATTTAAATACTTTATGACGTCACCTTGTTTGTTCTACAAGCTTTTTTCCAACTCAAAGCAACGTATGAAACATTTATACATAAACGTCCTCTGTTTCCTGTGCATTTTTCCAGGATCCATCTCTTACTGGCTGAACGCTGCACGACACTGGAATCAGAGCAGGCAAAGAAATATTCAGACATAATCAATATTTAAACTGCAGCCCATGCTCTCCTATTCTACTTAAACGCCTACAACGGGTTTGTTTTTAGAGATGTTAAGCCAGCAGGGTGTCCACACTCCGCAGTTCTCATAGATCTTTGGCTTGAAGCCACTGAAGCAAAAGCAGGTCAGCTTACCCTAAGAAAACCTTATTATTATTTTTTTCTGTGTATTTTGAAAATGAAAACATTACCATACTGGGAGGTATCTTCTTCTTTCTCCCGTTTAACTCCACGGTCACCAGCCATGATGACATAAGTATCTTCCACACCTACAACAGCAGCAAAGATTCCTTTACAGCTTCTATTTAAAAAGCTACCTACTCCTGACCAACAGTTCACTCACAGGTAGAGCTACAGTATTAACTTGCATATGTATTCCTCCTACTCGTACTTGCAAGTTTCTGGTGTTTTCCCTTGTAAGATGAGTACATGTAGATGGAATAGGTAGAATTTCAGAGGCATTAAAAGGGAGTGCAAGTTCTTCCCGACTTAAATCTAAGTTCCATCCATAATGCATAACAACTTGTCCATTACAGGGTCACTATGAGGGTCGTTTTCCCTGCCTTCCTTAACTGCGGTGTTACTGTCAGTACAATTTACACATTGTAGAGAAAAAGGAGTGAAATTCGTCAATGTCACATTTATGGCTTCGTAAATCTTAGCTTACACATCCTTGTTATTTTGTTCATACGAGAAGTGTTTTTTACCGTCCATTTTCTTCTTTGACAGTTTCCCGTTGACCTTCCAAAGTGTCAAAATGAACGATATAAAGATCAAAAGTCCCAGTGAGATTAAAGTTGAAATATAACCTGTTTTATTGAAAGAAAAATGTCACTGTTAAAAGATGTATAATATCAAATATCAGAAAGTAATATAGCAGGAAGGCACATGAAACAAAATACAGAATTCTCCTAAAACATTTTTTGTAACAGTTTTATAGCCCTTTTAAAATCACAAGACAAACCTCGGCATCTTATAGCAACAGACGAACTGGTTTGCTTGCTGACTGCATTTTCTGTCACACATACAATGTTCCCAGCTGGGTAATTGCTCAGATACAAAGTTTGCTCCTTTGAGGAAATTAAGTGATGGGATGTATTGTTTTCTGAATTGGCGTTCGATGTCCAGTAGAACGTGACGTTGTCTCCCCCAGTTACAAAGCACGTGAGTATGACCCTTCCATCCGCTGTGCAAGCTTGTCGAACTTCTGTGCCGGATATGGACTCTAGGGGGCGGTAATGCAGACATGATTACACGGAGCACTAGTTCATTAATTAAGTGGGCGAGATGGTCAAGGTGAGAGAATTTACTTATTCGACTCGTTTAAATCCATGCCTATAATTATATTCCTGTCTGCTTGTTTAACAAAATCCCAAACCAATCATATGCAGGCTTCAGAAACGGGGACAGATGGAGCTGTGTAAAGTCATACACCCTCATGCATTTTGAAAAAGCATTTCCATCATGTCAGAAGCTGTTCACTAACCTTTGAAAGAGCTAAGCGTGCCTTCCATGAAGCAGTGCAAAACCAGGCCTCACTTCAGAAAGATACCTCTCATAATGCTTCAAAGAGCCCACTTTGTGACTGTTTCATGAATGTCCAGTCGCGATAAATTACGGGTCACATGACTTGAACTGAATTACAAAGCACAGATAAAATTCTGGCTTATTACTGCAGATCGCACTGCTTAATTACCTATTTCGTAGTAGTCTAACTGTGTATTTTAACAGTAATCCGGATACGCAGTTGGAAGACGGGTGAACGGGTTAAAAATAAGAATGTCACTATTATGTGTACTATATGTATCGTTCAGCACAAAAAAAAAAAACAGCAAAGTTTGAGGAGGCATAAATTAAAGTTACTTAGGAAGAAAGATTGTCTCCTGCACTCATAAATTCAATAATAATTTCTGACAGGTAGATGATCACCATTTAACCGAAGAAACCAGCAGATATCTTACCCAGAATTATTAGCGTGATGCTTTCCCCTGTTGTAAGTTTGCCGTCTTTATCATATATTTCCAAGTTATAAGTACCGCCGTTTGCTTTGCTAGCACGAAGTTTTAGTGTTCCGTTGGGGAAAACGTCGTAGCCCTCGTCGCATGTTCCGTTGCCCAGCCTACACAAACGCCTGCTGTTGTATTTCCATCTCACATCTGCAATTTCTTCCAGCTGCAATTTTTCCGGAGCGAGAAAAATCACGTCTCCAGATCTAACAAACATCTCCTTGTTTTCTCCCGTGACTGAAACAATAAGAACATACGTGAAGCTGATTTTCGCTTTCACTATCCTATTTTTAATGTTTTTTTTTTTTTTTTGGTATATTGTCCTTCACTATTATTTGTAAGTCAGAAAGATATGAATAGATTTATTTAATGTAAACTTACCACATTGTAATTGGGAAGACAGAAACAAAACACTTGAAACAAACTGTTGTAGAACAAGCGTGGGAAACATTGTTTTTCCGCGTTTAATTTCGCAGAAATCGGAAGATTCCATTGAGTTTATCAGAAGACCAAACTCTTTTTGAGGAAATGCTACGTTTTTCAGCTCCACCATATGTGGTCTATTGTTGAAAGCGATGGTAACCACAGCATCGTCCACCATACCGCCAATGATCGACACAAAATACATTAATATTTCCGGCGGTGTGGAATTAAAGTATCTCGGGTAAATGTACACGCGTGTCTGCCTGTATCTTCATCATCTGGTCTGATTTGCCACGCTAGGTGTGAAACTATCTTTGCATATCTTTGCTGCGTGCTGTTTATTTTTATTTTTTTATTATTGTTTATTTTTTTTAAACTGTAAGGTCTCTGGAATTACGAATACCTCGAAAATGCTTGTGAGATCCCTCGAGGGAGTTCAACAAATAGCTTCGATCGGAAATTGCACAAAGCACTTATATAGTCACGAAAAACCCCGCTGAGCATCAGAGGGAAACAATAAAATGTGTGCTTTACTGACTAAAACACGCTGGATCTAAATTATTACCAACACAGGAAGTAGCAAGAGGGGGGACCGATAAACCTACAGGCATGACATGCATGGCAGCTGTTATAACATCAATGCGTTAGTGCAAGCGGCAGATGATGCAGTGGGACCCTGCAGAACCGTTGGTTTGAATAACAGGGCTCTGCGGCATAGATGACTCCGTGATGTTTACCGTTTGACACTTTAACCGTTGTCTCTTAGCACCTCAGAGTTTATCAAGCTTAAAAATGCACACGTAGACCTGCTTTTCTTACATCTGAACCAAGAGAATGACACGATGCGTGGCAACTGACGATAGATTAGAACTGTAATAAAATAAAACAGTGCATGCTTATTAAAATGGAGCATCATAATGCATCATTAAATGCACCTATTACCGGATTTACAACTTTAATTGTTTTCTGTCCTGTGTTGTGAAACTGAACAAAACAATGCCTTGAGGTTTTTTGCAGTGGTTTCCTTTCTTTGAAATAAACGTAGATGTTAAATATAAGTAGTACCTGAAAGAAAACGCTAATAGCATGACAATATATACGCAAACTAGACACACACTGCAGACTCAGGCTAGCAAACACTGAAGACTTATAATGATTAAAGATACAGTAACACTGAAAGTGTTACAACAACAGATATTAAACTCTTCAGACGTGTGCGTATTTAAAAGAGGCAATGCTACTCATCCATTAATGTTTCATAACTGCTGCTTAACTACTACAATGTCACAATGAGTCCGGATTCTATCTCAGGAAGCACAGGGCAAAAGGCAGGGGACACCCTGGATGGCATGGCCGTCCATCTTAGGGCAGGAGGCAGGGGACACCCTGGATGGCATGGCCGTCCGTCTGTTATAATGCAATAGGCCAGTGGAATAGCTGTGTGCAAGGATACTAAGGTGGTTATAAGAACTCAGATGGTAACTGTCGAGAAAACGCGGACATTTACTGCTAATCGTTTTGATACTTAAGAAGTCGATCTGCGAAATCAGACAAATCATAAGTCCAAGAAAAAAAAAAAAAAGCATTTGCTTTAAACACTAAGTTAAATGTTTTTGTTATTGACATCCAGGATATATGGTATGTATTTGAACATGCAAAATGTACACTATACATGTCAGATTATGGCTTATTTTAGAAAATTAGCTTCAGAAATACAGCTAATGATTTCAGCAAAGATTTTTTAAAATCAGGTTAAATTTGTATTTCTTGACCTGTTGTCATGTCATCGTCTGGTCGCTTTCCTGAACGACTGCATATAAAGTACACGACATGTCATCAGTCCTGTCCGGAATTTGGAGAGCGGCATACTCGGTATGTTTGGTTTCTGGCGTCTTCTCCCGTTTCTTGCTTTCCTTCCGTACTCGAACCTGTGCGTAAATTATGTCTTCCTTTTTCTCCACATCTTTAAGAAAAAACAAAGGGGGGGGTTAGTCAATATGGATGTAGCAATATGGTGTCACATTTTTCAAATTATGTATAAGGTATCATTATTACTGACCTGGTGTTCTGGATCTTTTGATCTTCGAGCAGAGACACTGCATTCCCACTAAGATGAGAAAAAGTACAAGGGCCATTCCAAAAGCTGGAGATGAGAAGGTTGGTGAGAACTTGAGACACGGTAAATCTCCTGGAGAAGAGCAAGTCCTGGCCAGACTGACTTTTTTAAACACTCCGTCATTGTCAAGATCATCATATTTATCACCAGGGTCCCAACAAATTAATACAAGCAATCCAAAGCCATAAATCAATGAATAAATGTTTGAATTCTTTTTCAGGTTTTTAGTATTTCTATCGGTGTTTACTGAAGAAAAATCAGGACATTCTTACCATAGAGATAATGAAGGCTGGGTTGGCCGTAGCAAACTACAGTTAAAGTCTCCTCATTATTAAAACTAATGAATAATTCCATATTATTCAGCACAGACTGGGAATCTGTAGAATTCATTCTAACTAAGACCTCTGTCCCTTTGTGCAACGTGCATGTCATCCATCTGTCAAGTCCTGTGGGTTGAAACAGGGAGACTCGGTAGAAAATGTACATATATTAATAACAGGAGTGACTATTGTTTAACCATATGATTGCATGATTGCTGGTTACACCCATCACATATGTTCTCTCACATATTTCTTCTTATTCTTCCCACTTTAATGGCACCTAAGTCCTTCTACAGTTTTTACACTAGAAGCTTCGTTCCAACTGTACCGTGTTCGGCCCGTTGAGGAGAAGGGTGCTTGGATTTTTCTTTTTGATATTCCACCCGCATCCCTCTTTTTTTATCCCTCTTTCCATCCATTTTCTTATAGACTTTGGATGGGAAATTTTTCAAACTGCTCACATTTGGTCAATTTTCGAAATGATACCTCCAAACTTACTACGCATGTTCTGGGCAATATTACAAAGCCCTCCGCCTCTTTCTATACCTCTCAGTTCTTTCTTTCTTTCTTTCTTTCTTTCTTTCTTTTTTTATCCCTCCATCCTCATACTATAGGAATCCTATAGACATCTTATAGACATAAGCGTCACGAAACTTGGTATATGTTTTCTACGGCAAAACTACAGCACTTGACTACTTTCATACTGATGGCACTCATCCCTCACCCTTCTATTCTTTCATTCGTCCCTCCATATTTCCATAGCTAATACAACCAACAATCATACGCATTTTCTCCGGGACATGCCCTCTCCAGTTAACACTTTAAATTGTTATTTGACCCACCTGGACAGGGGATAAGTTCCTGCGTGACTGTGCTCCGGCTGACATGATTGCTAACTGAACATGTGAGGTTCCCTGACACGTTCTCCTTCAGTATGATGGTGTTACTTTTAAAGCTAAGGAGAGTTGCACGTCCACCCTGTCTCTGGTTCTCCAGGGTCCAGGTGACTTCATTGGAGTCTCCCTGTGAGGAGCAGGTCACCTTCATCTCTCTGTGCGGTAAACAGAGCTGGGAGAGTGTCAGATTCGACACGGGAGCTGTGGAGGAGAATCAGAGAGACCTGCTAGCTACATCTTCTGCTGATAACACGGCATGTACACACCTCAGCACAAGGCTTAATGTTTCAGAAGGTGAAATCAGCCACCGAAGCGAGATCACTCAATTTATGAGGCTTTTAGAAATGTCTTCTTCATCAAGAACGATATTTTAGGTGGGGATTCAACGGAAGTAAACAAAAGCATACCTTCAACATTGAGCAGTAGAGTCGATGAGTAGAAAAGGTTTCCTTTTAGATCAAATACTTCTATTTTGTAATTTCCCGAATCATTAAGAAAAACTTTGTGCTTCTTTAATGTGTCATTAAAATTGTCCCATGTAGCTTGCTTCCATGAATCCTTATAAATGTATTCCTTATCCTTCACCATTCTCAAACAGTGAATGCTGAAGTCAAACTTTAGAGGCAGAAACAGCGGTTCTCCTAAAGCGGCGTGACACTGAACAGTTTCCTGATTTCTGGTGCTGCAAGTGGTGGTAGAGGCTATAAAATTTGACACATTTGAACGTGAAAAATGTAAGTCAGCTACATATCAAACATACCACAATGCTAAGCCTTTCCAATCAGCTGAAGGCCATTTGGTCACTTCACTGCTTTCAGTGCTTTAGGAATCTTACACATTATTCAGCTCTGGTGTCATAATGGTGTTAACTTTCAGGTACATTGCACTGCATCACAAGCCAATGAGGTTAGAAGCTGCATTTCTACAGAATAGATAATAGGGTTCTTACCACGTATTATTGAGATTAGTAGAAGGACGACTCCAAAGGGCCACTTCATTGTTCCTCACACTGCACAGCAGAAAGACAATCAGTAGTACTGTCAACATAACACCCCTAACCAAGACGCAACAGCTGTTTAAAGAGTTTTTGTAGCCTGAGCCCTCTGCAGCTCACTGTCTGAATTCTTTGCGAATGTGATGAAGTTCTGGTGCAACAATTACAAGGTCATGCATTTCGATGGTGTCCTGAACCTTCGCACGGCGTGAAGAAGGTGTGAAAACGTTAACCTACATTTGTGACGAGCGACGTCAGATTTCGGAAAGAAATTGTCTACTCTCACAAATTACAATGTCTGTGCTAACATTACTTTCACCGTCTACGTAGTGTTTACATACATATCCAATCATTTTGCTTTTATATCTGTTGTATGGATCATTACGTCTAATGTAATATAATAGCTCATTATAACCTATGGCCATATGAATTCTATAAGGACATTAATGCACTACAGCTTATGAAGCAAGGGAAATAAATTTCACAGTACTTGTGATTGATAAATACTGTTTTATTTATGAAACCACCATGTTTATTGTATTAATACTGGCACTGATGTTTCTTAAAAACTGAAAGACATAGGAGCAACAAAAATAAATAACTGAACAATTACATAAATAACCAGCCATTATTCTGCAGTGATATGGATCAAACTTACAGAAAGTACAGATGACAAAATCACAAATACTATAGGTACAGATTTTGAATCATGTCGCACGTTTTTTTTTTAATCTCCTAGCAAATATTCAGGTGTTACAGATTAGAGTCAAGTCCATCTATAAAAGTTCAGCGCAGGCGATGTATGACCTGGTAAGCACGGCGTTAGGGTTAGAAAGGTCTCTGTGTGCTTCAGACGACTGTTTGGAGGATTGTCGGTACGACACACTACTGTACGGGAATGAATTTATGTTGCCCATTAGTTGGGGAAGCTGAGTGAAGATGCTTATTACTGACATGGGCATCATATTTCCTATATTACAGGTATCTGTCCACCATTATCAAAGATGATGATAACATAATCATCATCTTCGTCATCATCATCACAATGCAGCAGTCACCCGATTGCTTGAATGCACAAAATGTTACATAAATGAATATCACTTGGTTTTGCTTTACAGCTGCGAGGGCATATTTGAAATCACTCTGAGTATAGTTTAGTACTGTAGGATAAGGACTAGAGTAGAGAACTGGACAACTTTAGAGTACAACTCCAAATCCACGGAGACTTTAATCGTGAAATGGAGAAAGCGTTTCAGTTTTCAAACAAGTGCTGAAACTTTTTTTTTTTTTGCCAATTACTAAATTCTGAAAGGATGTTTGTGAGCTCAGCATCAATGGGAAAATGTATGGAAGGTGAGCTCAGTCTTGGATGGATAGCTGCCAAATAAAATATATTGATAAATACACAATATCTTGGTCCCACGGACAGCTCATTAAAATTAAAATCCATGCCGCTAATAACATTTTTGCTTACATTATACAGCATATTCTGTATATTAAGCTGACATCATTTCCAGTGTAAATTAAAAATTTTTCATATATATAAAGTCCACCATTCTTCATTAAATACATGTAAAGCATTAGTACAATAATTATATACATACAATGTAGTCACACACAGAAAAAGTATAATTTTCACCATAGTGTGCCATAGTATTTACACACTCCTGACTAAATACCAGATATTTTACATGAGTTTCAGGTGCGTCATATCCCTTTAATTCAACAAACACAGTACAAACTGCATGCGTCCACTGAAGTCATTTAGAACAAAGTATTAATCATTTTTTATGCAAGTTCTGATGAGGCGTCCACTGGTACAAGGAAGTGAAAACAAACAACCAGGAAAACTGATCTGATGGAAGTTCTTACATTGAAGCCAGTGTCTCTTTAAAACCAGCTCGACTATTCGTTAAATGATGTAGTACGAGTCTCCAAGGAAACCGAGTTATAAGTTCAGCTTCCCTAAAGCCTGGTTTGGTACTTGCTATACAAATGCAGCACATATTAGATAGAATCCCTGAATCGTGGCTTTATGTTAACTCTGTCTAGGACTGGTTTACTTCCTATAAAAGTTTTCGGCAGTTAAATAGCTCGCCTGTTAAAATACATACCCACAAATGTGCTGAATTGGAATTACCATGCAAAGTTAAGCCATTGGTGTCGATTTTTCATTTTTGTGACATGCAATCAAATATAGATGTACAGTTTCCTATCACTTTTGTGTATACACTATATTCACATCATACATTACAGAGCCTGTCGTGTTGATTCTTGTTCAGAACTTTCCCAGTAGCCTTTTGTTGGCCTGACTGACACATTAATTTTACCCACAATAAATATCATGGACCTGTCCTCTATTCCCATGCGTATGTGAACTGACCTCCTCCACCCAGCCACAGCAAAGCTGATCTGAGAACAGAATACATAATATTTATTTCACTTTCACAGTCAAATTATGACTATGAAACAATATACGTAGCAGGAAGTAGGAAAGGGAAGAGTATTCATTATGGACATCTTGAAACACCGTTCTTCCTTAAGGTAAAAAATAAATACATCAGCGCTTTTATTGCAAAAATACCAGCATGGCCTTCTGTGAATTGCTTCTCACTATCAACCATTACCTACTGTAAACAACAGGACTCGTTCTCTTTACCAAGGCTCGTTACACACCTTGTTAATTGGAAGAATACAGGCAATAAAAAGTGCTTTTGTAATTATCCCCTGTCCACACAAAAAGATTTTGAGCATTTTGAAATTATAATCTGGGTCAAGATTTCCCCCTATCATTGTACTCTGAATTATGTTGTTATTAATATCGTATCTGGCCTATGAATGAGTGGATACAGCTTGTGGTTGCAGATTCATTTACGGGCATAATGTAAGTGCAAAAACGAGGTTGTTCTGTTATGAAAAAGGCAAATCCAATATCAAGTGTCCACATCTGTGCTGAAATAAATAAATAAAGTGCTTACATTCCACATATATGAAACAGAATTTAATATCTTTGGACCAAATGGCATCCTCAGCTTATACTCGTATCCTGCAGATAGCCCCAGAGCCAAGCGGCTGAGTGATGCCAGCTCCCGTGATCTTCAGATGCTTCTTAAGGGATTCATTTACACAGCATCGCTAACACAGATTGAGAATTTATGGCCCTGCCGTTACCACGTAATAATATGAGAAAGAAAACAACTGCGGCAGTTCGAAGGCAAGGTTACGGTCAGTACGGTTAGGAAATTAAAGCGATTCCTGGATCTAAAAACCATAAAACATATAAATGTATAATCATGCCTGTATTAAGTCATACTAAAATAGCTAGACAGGAAGGCAGAAGAAACAATATCTACTGTAGGCACCTGTATGTATACAGGATATGCATGTATATATCGTATATATCGTACTCTAATGTGTGACTCTCGTGGTTTCATTCATACGGATCAAGCGGCGAAATAAACACAATTAAAGTAAGAGATGAGAAGCAGAAGGTGTGGTTCTTCGAGCAGGCAGGCTTTCCACCCCTTCCGTACAGTCAGCTGATCACTGGCATCATCAAGAGGCTTTTGACTTGGTTCCTCTGAGAACTTCCTTAGCTGGAAGAATTAAAAACAAGGCCAAGGTTTTCAAGTGGTATGCCATAGCATGGAGTCACGTGCCCATCGCACACCATTCAGAATGATTTATGAAAGGAAAACGCCTGTAAATACAATTCATGGAGACCTGTCATTAGGCCTCCACACCACTGGGTGGCGCTAGCCGAGATTGTCAAGTATGAAATGGTCTACATACCTAGATAACTTACTTAGTAATGGCAGAAGGGGCTCCAGAGCGGTGGAAGTGCACTATCTGCCACTTGCCGTCACGCCGGTGCCAGATCCGTGACTCCTCAGACTGGGCGGTCCGAGGCATGCCATTGGTGTCAATGTACTGGGTGATGCGGATGTAGGCGATACAGGCTGCCTCCTCGCCGATTAAGTGGATGTGAGGATTCAGGATGGTGGTGTGGACTGGCTTGCTGTTTTTTGACCACACTGACAAACATAACGCCGTTCAGGGTACAGGATACACTGGACATTCAACAGCAACTCTTCATTGGAATCCGACTCAGAACAACACCTTAAAAACTGCGTGCGAAGACATGTTCATTTCCGTTTTCTACGACAGCATTTTCTTTTGTCAGGTTATTAAGACCACATAATTGGCGTGTTTATTTTGATTCACTAGAGTGACTTCATGTATTAATGACCACCCACCAGTTTATCTCTCCCAATAATTGCCTTTATCAACCCCATAGAAGCTGTCTTCTTTTCTTCAGGGAGTATTAGCTGACATCAAGCCATTAAAGTGGACCACTGATGTAAATTCCCACAAATACCCACAAGCAATCTCACAAACCAGGAAGGACTCAATGTCTGCAGTCATGCATGACTGGAATCGCATTTTGACTAATGAGAACAACACTCAGGAGACGTTCTCAGTTTAAGAATAAACTCACAATTTTTACATGTGATGAAGAATCCAAGAGCTTTCTGACACATTATAGTGTAAAAAAACAAGTTAGGCTAAAGTAAGGTTTTAAGGGACTGAAGCAGGGGAGTTAATAGAAAAATGGAAATCACTGCTATATGAATTTATTAACTTCTAATCTTGTAGACAACTTAGATGTTTTTTAAGTCAGTATCAGCCCACAATGTCTCAGGACCCATACCACATACAACACAGCCTGAAATGGACCACGGAGATGCTTACAGTTCTCAAAGTAAAAACGATGGAAGTCCAGACCCTCCACCAAGTTTCCCAGGGCTTCGGGTTCGAAGGCCGTCACGCTGGGGTCACACATTTTCCTGGAGAAAAGAACAAGAAGGACCATCATGGCAACACACTCTGATTTCACTTTTACACACCTGATATCTGCATTATTAATCTGCAATATATTTTTAAAGTCTCCAGGCGGTTTTTAACTGACAAACCACAGGGGAGGCATCCTGTGTACATTTTGTTCCACAGCTGCGAGCTGCAGATCCTTGCCACTAACCCCTCTCACACTGTCATTACTTCACACCCCCAATGTGATATACAGAAAGCCTGAATGATATCTTGAACTTCAGAATGTATTTTTCTGTAACATAACAGTTCTTGCCATTTGTGAAGTGGGTCAGTGCTCCTCCATACATTATATAAGAACTCTGTTTATATGCTAGCCTAACAATCCATTCGACTGTGAAAAACCCAGTTATTTCTTTGACGTTTTTCTCTTCTTCAATATTATTCCACACATCTCGGTGTTCTCACCACTGGAGAACTGGAGAAATGTTCATATACCGTAGAATATAGTTGGATATATGTAAACCACACATAAACTCTGCTAATGAGATGCCTAGATATTCATTTGTTTATGACTACCGATGACTCTAAAGTATACGGTCATCAGCCATGCTGGACAGAGAAAGATTGTGAAGGTGGAGGGCAGGTCTGCGTAAACAAAGGAGGCCTGATTCAGACATTCCGAGACATTTCGTTCTGAATCATGATGCCCTGCCTCAGAACCGCCAGCCTGCCAGCTATGGTGGAAAAGTTCAAGATAGCATCTGTGATCAGTCATAGAGATAAAACTCCTAAAGCACAGAAAGAAAACAGCCTGATTCGAAATGAGTGACAGATCAAAAACAGCTGCCACAATAGATATTCTCTATTTAACTATCACAATGGGATACCAAAGAGACAAATGCACATACATACACACGTGTGTGTGGTTAATTCTCCAATCTTGCCTTTCAACAGTTAGAAAAAATAAATGTTATTTTCCAGCTGGTCTGGACTTTAAAATCCTCACAGGCAAAGATGTTGTGTTGGGGGGTGGTGATTCTAAGGTCAAACAGACGGTTCAAAGAAGAAGTCAGACAGAAAAGCCTGCCGCTTACGCGTAGCTCTCGAAGTCTCCATTGCTGATAGCTTCAATGAGCTGCTCTGTCACCTTGATGATTTCCTGTTTCCTCACTGTGAGACAAAAAGGGACAGGCGTTAGTGTGGCTGTGATGACGTGCGTGACCTAAACGCAGGTGTTTGCTGCCCAGTGAAGTCACAGCATTTTCTGGCTGATACTATAGACCCTCATTAATGTTTATTAATGTACATTTCTATTATTGGCAGAAAAGTTAACTGAATCCTGAGCTTGGCTTCTCAGAGCGCTGTAGGTATCACATGACCTGCTAGTAGACAGCAGGCAAATGAGGTGCCCAGTGTGAGGTACTTCTGTGGATTTGAGTAGAAGACGGGCCTTGTATGCATTTGATATGCTTGTTTGTGTGCAACCTTCTTGTCTCATCGTCTCACCGCTGCCCATGTGTTTTATGTGGGTGCGTGTGCTTCTGGATGTTTGCGTGAGTTTCTGTAAATATCAAAAAAGCATATTTCTGTGTAAGTGAGTTTGTTTGTCTCAGATACCTCTGCCCATCTGTGTGTGCGTCTCTGAAATCCTCTCAGCTTCTGTACGTGTTTTTCTGATACGACTGACCGTCTCTGTGTCTATGTGTGTGTGTCTTTGAAACCGCTGACAATCTGTGAGTGTGTGTTGGTATTTGACACCTCCGCCAATCTCAGCCTCTGGGTGTGTGTGTCTGACACCTCTGCCCATCTGTGTGGGTGTCTGAAATCCTCTCAGCTTCTGTACAATATGTGTGTTTCTAATGTCACTTCCTGCTTCTCAGTGTGTGGGGCCCATTCTCTGCCCACACTAGCTGTGCCTACCGTAAAGGAGGTCTTACTGCCTTTATCCATTCAGTATGGGGAAAGCAAGGGTGGGCAGCACACATGGTTGAGGGGCCCAGTCCAAAAGATCACACCTGGAGGAGGGGCCCTGTCCCCAGAGCATGCCTGGAGGAGGGGCCCTGTCCAGAAGGTCATGTCTGGAAGCGGATCCTTGTCCCCAGAGCATGCCTGGAGGAGGGGGCTGCAGTTTAGGGAGCAGCTCCCCGCTGCACACCTGGACGAGGGTCACTAGGTCCACAGTTTTTCCTGCACTGTCATTAAACAGCACTCAGCATGTCTTAGCTCAGCTCCTTCAGGCTGATTTCACCACTGTGAGCAGCTCAGATTCTTCTAACCCTCAGAATTTATGAATGCACAGCAGAACGGATTGCTTAGGTGCGTAAGGTAGTCAGATTCATAATTACTGGACTGTCATAAAATACATCATGACTGATACAGAAAATACATTATCACATCCACAGTCTTTTATCAGTCCAGTTCTTCATTAATACTGGGTCACAAAAAGCTGGGAACCTATCACAGGAAACAGAACCTGGATGGGATACACACACACACACACACACACACACACACACACACACAATGAACAATTTAAAGACACCAATTCACCTAACTGCTAGTCTTTAGATTGTGTGGGGAGGCTAGCGTACCAGGAGGAAATTAATACAGCAGGAAAACACACCATCGCCACACATACACAGAGCCAAGTGTGGATTTAAGCCACCAGTGATATGAGGGCGACCGGCTCAACACAGACTACACATAAAACTGTGAGGTAATGCAGAATTGAATGGTTTACAGTGAGGGCAACACTTAGTGCGTTTTCCTCTTCTCACTCCTCCTACACGATTACAGCCAGTAAACTTACTATGTCAGCCCATCGCCTGCTCTTAGGGTGAACCACCTATAGATCGACAGCTCCACGGTGCGCCAACCGCTAACAACGAGAACCCAGTCCAATGGGGTGCTGGCGGACGATCCCTACTGGCCCCGTTTTGTAAACCCAACTCATCCTTGACAGCATATAATCAGTGACACGGAAAGGATCCTGGTAACTCGTATTAAGAGCTGTATCACCTGAGCTGCTGGACTATTCTTGTAATGGCACAGGCAAAAGAATTGTATGATTTGGCACAAGTTATTTGTCAGCAACCTGTAGCCTATGAAAGACCATATTATCTTTCATTATTATCCAGCATAACTCGTCTAGTCATCAAAAGACACCAACCTAACGCAATCCCCTACTGTCCGGCACACTCCTAGTATAACATTCATATAGTTTCTTAAATTAGCAACCCTCATATTCAAAATAGCAGTCCACTGTGCAAGGTGATGCCAGTCACATTACCTCTGGTGTCCTCATCCTCGATGGTGGTGTTGGTGCTTTCAGACGATTCCTAGGGAGAGCAAATAGAAGAAGCTTAGGCAACCAGGCATGACACCGACAGGGCGGACCGCTTTTCAATGCCGAAACTGAGCATGGAAGCCCCAGATCTCCAAGCACAAAAGCTTGAACCGTTTCTGTCCCTCCTACAGGAAGTCTGCACCTTCAAAAAAAAACAGCCTTGTGAATTGCTTTTCAGGCGGAGAAAGGAACCGTGCTCCATTCTAGGATACGGGGTGGGGGGACGTACCACCTGTACTGGAAAGCCTGTCACCCAGCAATGGTCTCCAAGCAATGGCTTTTTAACAACATTGAAACACATGAAGACATTGAAAAGTCACACTGAAAAAAAAAAAGAAAGTCCAGCTCCAATTTTAAATTACAGCTTAAGCGCTTGTTTTGAAATGCTTGTTGTTTGAGGGCACTGTTCCCTCTTTGATGGGAAGTAGATGGGAGTTGGGGGGGGTTGTGGGTGTGTGGGGGTGCACTCACCATCATCTGCACACTGGAACTGGACTTCCTTTTCTGGAAAAGAAATGAGAAGAAGTTAGACAGAAACAGAAAGGATGGGATGAAAGCGTGGGCCAGGACACGACAAAGAGAGGAAGCAGACAGCTCCGTGGCGAGTGCTAGCGTGTGCATTCTAGTGCTCCTGGGCGTGTTCACAGATGCCGGGATCTCTTCGCCACCACGTCCGTCTCACCGCTGCCCAGGATACTCCAGGTCCCAGGTGGCAAGAAACAGCTTTGATAAGAGTGTGTGGTGCTGTGATGTTACGCGGGCCGGCATTGCCTGCCGGGCCTGTTGGGAATTCCTGGCTAATGATCCCCCCGGCCCCCCAAGGGACCGGCAGCTGGAGGAGTAAAACGTTCACTCAGACAGGCTCAGATCGAGAAGCACACTCATGTACCCACAGATATTTTTCTGTGCGACCCTAGATCGGGAAATACAGGCATGTTTATTCGTAAAACAGCAAAGGCATGGATGATTATTCGTAAAACAGCAAAGGCATTGCTGTTTATTCATAAAACAGCA
>JAACJT020000040.1:1854948-1868072 GCA_009936485.2 Gymnarchus niloticus | reverse complement strand
TAAAACAGCAAAGGCATTGCTGTTTATTCGTAAAACAGCAAAGGCATGGATGATTATTCGTAAAACAGCAAAGGCATTGCTGTTTATTCGTAAAACAGCAAAGGCATGGATGATTATTCGTAAAACAGCAAAGGCATTGCTGTTTATTCGTAAAACAGCAAAGGCATGGATGATTATTCGTAAAACAGCAAAGGCATGGATGATTATTCGTAAAACAGCAAAGGCATTGCTGTTTATTCATAAAACAGCAAAGGCATGGATGATTATTCGTAAAACAGCAAAGGCATTGCTGTTTATTCATAAAACAGCAAAGGCATGGATGATTATTCGTAAAACAGCAAAGGCATTGCTGTTTATTCATAAAACAGCAAAGACTACGTGTTCAAAGTGCTGCTGCCCCTACCACAGCGTGCCTCAAATTTCTGCTCCACACAGGTGGGTGAGGAGGTTGACTTTAACATTCATCAAAAGAAGCCCTCCCAGCCAGCACGGAAAATACTTTAATCAAATGTGGCGTCTCCTTCTAAAAACCATCTATCACTGTGATCTATCATTTCAAGGCTCATGCTGAGAGTAAGCATAAAATTTATAATTACACATTCATAAGGTTCAGAGACTCAAAAGAAACCTTACTACAGAAATTTGCCAAATTTATGATAAATACCAAGAACTCGAACGTGTCAAAACAGCTGATCGGTGATGCATGTCACACCTGATGTCAAATGGCGGGAGCTGGGAGGTCTTTGGCTGTGAGGAGTATATCTGTGTAGTGAGTAAGTACTTACTTACTCACTACACAGTAAGTAAGTACTAGTAAGTAAGTAAGTACTTACTTACATCCATGTAGGAGCAACAGTCATGTCTGCTAAATCATGGAAACCTCTGAAGCTGACTAAGCATGTATAATCGTCAGTCTGGATTTAGGGTTCCGATACACAGAGGTTACAGTTCTCAAGTTTTTAAACGGGTGTAAGTTTCTAGGGGACCAAAACAATTTAAATCAATCGCTTCAATTAGACATGCATAACAGATGGCAGGGATATTTTTGGGACATGTCTCTACCATCCATACCTAAAACTACAACTGAGGTATATAGAATTACATTCTACACAGACGGTGTGATTTCATTAAATAAGCCAAATCTCAACAATCAAGATAAAGGAGAAGAAGAGGACAAGCATTCTACAGAAAGTGAACACGCACAAACATGAGCGACATTTCGCTCCCTCGGCTGGGACCGTTTTCCGACAGAGAGACCCTCCAGCTGAGCCCTTGAAAGTCGAAAGGGAACACCCCCCTACCTTCACGCCGTCGGCCTTCTTGTTAGCCCCGCTCTTGCCTCCTGAACATGAAATAAGGAGAAAGAGAAAGACAGCAATGAAGAAAGGCACGAAGGCCCCGAAGACGAGGGGGAAGTACATGACGGCAGGCTGTAATCGAGGAGAAAAAACGATCAACAAAAACAGTCCATGGTCTTCCAGGTGGGTCTCCAGTCTTGTTGTACGTATTCCTGCTCTCTTTAATTCATAGATTACTGAGGCAGCCTCTCACAATTATAAAGTGTACTTCCTAAGACCAGCAGCCTAGAGCCAAAAAAGCTAGTATTCCTGGAGCAAATAAATTATCCAGAAGATCCCTCAGAACATCCAAAAGACCGTTTTCAGTTCATTCCCACAGCTTATTGATCAGTAAGGTAGAGGAACACCTTGGAGATATATAACTGTATAAATTTTATTAATGTAAACCACTCGACAAGGCCTTCTGTAATTAAATAGCTACCACAAACATCATGGCCTGTTCTTCTTGCCACCACATGCTGTTGACGGGCCCTGAAGGCTGCCCCTCATCGCCTCTTCTCACTGTGGAGTTATCAATTCTTTCATATCTCCACAGGCTTGGGACCTGCTGTTTCCCCTTTTTAATTTATCAGCACTTTGCTAATTTTAGAATTCTCTGATCAGGTTACATGGAAACCATGAATGGGGTTGGGAGTGCGTTGAGTTGGCTGGGGGCCAAAGAGCCCCACATTTGCTCTGGGAGGGGAGGTTGGGGGAATGGGACAGAGTGCATGCTGCTGGACCCATGCCACGGGGCATTAAGGAAATATTACCCCAGATGCGCTAAACAATGAAATGAAGCCAAGTAGCTAATTTGACGTGGCTGTGATTCTGTCAAGCAGCCCCCTCTGGGTCCAGGTAAGGTGACTCAAGGTCGACATGGAGCACCAATAGTACTGCACCTCAACTGGGTGCCTGGAAGGCAAAGCCAGCCAATCAGATGGTCCCTGTTCAGAAAGAAGAGGGACGTCTATTCTGGACTGCGCAAAATTCTAGCCTCCTGCCAGGCTTGCTAACCCCCCCCCACCATACCAGTAATATGTAAAGACACATGTTTGAAAATTGAGCTCTGGGGTATGGATTGGGGGGGGGGGGGGCAATTCACTCCATTACTCTGGATGGAAGAGTATGGAAGAGTGGAAAACTCCAAGGCCAATTGGGGGGGGGGGGGGGGTTAATTTCCATGTTTGGGAGGCAACTGGGCCAGCTGGCAACTTGTTCGGGTCAGCTGAAACGTTACGACATCAGAACAGGGCGAAGAAATGTCAAACATAACACAGACGAGCATTGGGCCTCAGCTGTAAGGAACATATTTACACATAAACAAAACAATACAAGCACATGTTAATACTGTTTTGAATGGGTGGACTACAGAGACAGAAATAATGTAATTTGTACCTCATTAAACATCAAATTAATGTGGTGGGAGTAATCAAACAAACAACGGATGTAGTAAAATACGCAGTGATGCACTAAAAATGTGTGATAATTAGAATGTGGCTGAGAGCTTGTAATAATTACCACAAAAGACTATTAATCATTACCAGGCATTGTTTTAGCAAAATAATGACATGCACTGCGTAAACGGGATCCTGAAGGCATTACAGTCAGCCTCCGCAGGTCTGGATAACCTTCATCATAGGATACTTTGCCACAGCCCTGGTTATTCACTTTGGTTATCCACATGACTTTTAGAAGGGTACTTTTTAGACTATCCCTGTTTAGCTAAAGAGCCCCACCTAGCCCCTATTTTTCATCTAATACTGTCACTGGTGTATCAACAAAGCCACCACAGTGGCAGCCATGCAACAGTTTCCATGACGATACTAAGACTGGCACTGAGAAGACTCGCTCACAGTAACAAGGCCCGCTACATACGGTCGGCAATGACGGCAAGACTTTTGACTATAGAAAAATCGACCTGTGATATATCAAGTACAGCTAGAATAAAATAAAGCTTGATTCTCAATAGAAGACACTTTCACATTTTTCAAATAATCTTAAAATATCTTTCTATCTTTTAAAGGTAATCAGCAACACACCTTGATCAACCTTGGTGACCCAGAATGGAGTGTCAGATTTTTACTAGAGCATAAATTTTTCCCTCAGTTTGGTTAAGCAAATGCAGCAGAGTCCACTCAAATCTCAGCATCCCCACCCTTTGCGTGTGTAAATCTCTTCCCCTTCGATGCATGTGTATGAGTATTTGCATATACTTGGAAGAGGGGAGTGTTTTGCCTTTGGTTTGCATGTTGACATACAAGCCTCTTTACTTCAAAAGTTTTTGTGACGCATTCTTTCAGACTTATTAATTTGTAACTGCAAATCAAAAAACTGGCGCAGCATCTCACTAGCGCCCCCTTTTCTATATCATGTATAAAGTATGCTTTTCTAGTAAGTAATTCTGTATGAAAAATGAAGAAAACCGCAAAAACTGAGATTAAGTATTCAATGGTATTTGGCTCAACCAAGATGGCCACCTGTCATGACCACTGTGATTTTAGTCTTTGGTCCCCATGACATTCCAGACTGATATATTGCACCCCGGTCTCACCACACACTAACTCCTCTATCCTCCCCTTGCGGGAGAAAATTTTATGATACTGGATTAAACCGTTTATGTTTGCTATATTATGTGTTTTAGGCCTGTTGGCAAGAAGTTTATGTTAAGAAAACAACGTTCTTTATGAAAGGGGGTGATGATTTGCTTTGCTTAAAGTCTTGAAGGCACATAGGTGCATGAGGGGATAGATGTCAAGTTGTATAGTTAGGCTGTGAATAAGCATGAAGATGTTGTTGCAAGGCATCATGGGATTTGTGTAAAAGAAGGCCATAGACAAGAGGGGGGACTTAACCTAACTGTTCTTGGCAAATGTCTACGTGCAGGCAAACAGGCATATGTGACTATTTTAAATAGATCAAAACAGTAAGAAAGACAGATTTGTGAACGATCAAGACGTACTGAAACCTGTGGTCAAGCTAAGTGTGAGAATTTTGAAAGAGGGTTAAATTTGCAAGCTTCTGAGCATGATAAAGGCTTCTGCAGGATAATCAGGGTATTAGAACGGAATTGGCTAATCCATTACAAGAGGGTGGGTGTCAGATGGTCGTGTGGGGAGTTACAAAAACAACAAGCCTGTTGTCCTGTGCTTAGGCCTCGACGGTAGCAAGACTGAGAAGCTCAGAAGAAGGCTTTTAGGTCAGGGGGACATGAGAATATGGGGAGAAAGAGAATAACCTTAAGATCTTGGGGTTGTAAGCCCAGTTAAAAGCTGTTATGCTGAAGAACAATTATTATTCTATATGGTTACTTATTAAGGCTTAAGACTGCTCTTTAGGTAGAACTTTGTTTTGTGATGAGTAGAATGTTAACTTGTGTGTATGATAATTAATCTAGGAGGATGGAGTTAACGCTGTAAAAGTATTGATCCATTTGCATGGAACGTAACCGATAAAGTCTAATAGACGTTGATAGTATCCGCACAGCAACTAGATTGGGGTGACCAGTAAAGATGAAGATTGCCATGTATGGGGCGGGAAAAAGAGTTTAAAAGGTGGATGTCTTTGAAGAGGAAGTGGAGATGGGGGGGAACACAACACATAGCTTGTTATTCAGTGTGCTGATAACCAATGAAGGAAGATTTCATCCTGCAGTCTCAGTTACGACTCTTTTGTTTTGAAATGTTTAAATTTTAGCTTATACACCCTGCATCGCCCATGCAGTGGTGTCGAACCACAAGGCTGCAATCATTCAACCATTCGCTGCAGCAGATGGCTCCAGTGAAGTAGGTAGGCAGCCATGACAGACTATCCCACAGGTACCTTTGTCAATGAAGAATCTAAATTGAGATAAAGAGCTTCTTTAAGCAGATGGTCATTAAACCACTAACTTGCATTTGAGCATTAAGCCATTGCACTTGTGACTCACGGATGCTTGCCTTGAAGTCTTTGGGAATTGTTCTTAAATTGTTTTTTTTTTTGGTAGACTAAAAAACTGCTCATTTTTTGCTCTTTGATTTGTTTTAATTGGGCCTGCTTCTCTCCCTTGAGAGAAAGTCTCAATAGGTACTGTTGCTGTTAACGTTTATGTCGGTGAAACAGAAAAAAAAGGCAGTAAGTGTCTGATGGTGGAATTGTTGCCAAAAACATCTGGAAAATCCTTAACCCTGATTTCTAGAAATTACTTGGTGGGCTACTCAGAGCCGTATCTCATGTACGCTAAGAAGAGTTTTATTCATTCCTGTAGAAGTACGAAGTTGTTTAGGTGGCATTGCATGGCTGACATCCTGAAGGAAGATGACGTTTCTCCTCGAGACTTACCGGAAAAATTCCGTGTTGCCAGCATGGTTGTAAGTATAGCCCCCTGGAAAAAGAGGAAACAGTGACATCAGAATCAGAATATCTTTATTGTCATTGTAACGAGTACAACGAAATTAAGTGACTTCATGTACTACAAATGATAATAGTGTGAAGCAAATTAAAACGAGAATCTGATGTTTTATCACGGCAATGATCTTGGGAACTGTGTACGTAAAAATAATTTTTTGGGGGAATTTTCTACATAAACAAAACACGTGGGTCAGTCACAGACGTCTGCAAGGTCAAGAGCAGGGGTTTGAAACATTTTTTATTCTTTTTTTAACTTGGTGAGTTACCACCCAACACTGATTGAAGTTTCTAATGTTAGATGTGAGCCTGTCAAAGTGTGATTCTGCGATTAAAGACAATATGTATGTGCTCAACTCAACTAAAGCTATAAAGAAAATAAGCAGTGTTGCCTTTTATGGAAAAAAAGATGAAATACCAGATATGACAGCAAACAGGTATCATTAATTTGAACTGGGTAACTGTAAGTAGTTCAAATACAATGTGAGACCTACGAGCAATGTGCTGTATTGCATTATGTCAGTGCAGCACAGTGGATCAGTGGGTGGTGCCGTTGCCTTGTGCCTCCAGGTTCTGGGGGTACGATTCCTACACTCAGCTCTGTGTGTGGAGCTTGCGTGTTCACTCCATGTACGTGGGTATTCTAAAGGGACTGAGGCTTCCTGGTGCAGACCAAAAGCATACGGTTCCATAAATTAGTGTTTCTGTATTAGTGTGTGTCCTCTGGGGACTAGCATCCCAGATAGGGTGCGCCCCAGCCTTGTGCCCTGTCCTGCCTGGGGAGGCTCTAGGTTCACTAACAGCCCTGGATAAGTGTTTGGAAGATGGATGGTTGTATGGATGTTGAAGCAGGTATAATCCTTATTATGATATATAACGATACAAACACAAGGTTAGGAAAAATATAATCTTCAAAATGCATCTCTGCTGTCACCATACCGTACAAGTCTTTGGCTTTCTAGCCTGCTCCTTTTCAGCCCTAATGAATGATGTGCTTGGCTCTGTTCCCAAGAAGACCCTAGTCATCTGCCCCCCCACACCATCCAGCCCCCAGTACCTTCAGCTTCCTCCTGGCATTGAACTTCTTCAGGCATTCCACGGTCTCTTGCCGATGCATGCAGGAGGCCACGGTGGACCGATGCTGGGGAGAGGGGGGAAGACACAGGGAGTTAGGGGGGCTTCTCCTCTTGGCTTTTAGGGCAGTATCGGCCTTCTCTGAATCGCGACCCAGCCCACGTGAGCGTTGGGTGGACTCCACACTCACCGAGATCCAGGGGTGCTTCAAGGCTTCAGAAGCGGTGATGCGCTTGGCGGGGTTGATGGTCAGCATCTTGTTAATGAGGTCCTTGGCCTCAGGCGTGACAGTGTCCCACTCTGGAGATGGGAACTGAGATGGTGGAGAGAAGCCAAAAAAGATCGTCAGGGTCAGCAACTAGCCCACATTATCGCTAATTAAAAATGTTCTCGATCATCAAACAAAAACACATGCACTGCCTTACTCTCGATGTTAAATCAGGAAAACGTAATCTGCATAATTATACTAAAACACAAGTCTGGAGAGCATCCAGTAACTTCTAGCTGAGATATTCGGACCGTCTTCGTTGGATAACCAAGACAGGATCCTGTCACCTTTCAGCTTTGTCTTGACATTTTATTCAGGAAGATGAGTTCACTAGCAGTTTCGCCACTTTTTTATTATTGCCTGTTGTGTGTCTTATGCACTGTAAACCCCCCCCCCCCATTACCCTGCCGTCTGTGTTGCACTGTATCCCTTGTATTTATTGTAAATCTGTACCAAGTTTTTTTTTCCTTTCCATGCCCTGTCCCCTCCGCAGCAATTCTGGCACAAGATTTTCACTGTGTTCTCCGAAACACATGACAATGAAACTTGACTTGCCGAGAGATTTAACATCTATATTGTGAATCCTCTGCATTATCTCGTTAGCTCATCAGAGCACTTTTGCACTTTTGAACCAGAAGGTACTTCCTGTCTGAAGTTGAGATCAGATCACAATGGCATCCGTGTGTATGGAGTTTGCATGTTCTCCCCATGTTTCCTGGGTTTCCTTCGGTTACTCCGGTTTCCTCCTGCAGTCTCCCGTGATCTAGGTTGATTGGCAATTCTAAATTGAGCATAGTGCATGGCTGGGTGTGTATGTGTGTGTGCTTAACCCTGCCCTGTGATGGGTTAGCATCCCGTCCAGAGTGTCCCCCGCCTAGTGCCCTAAGCTGCCTGGGATGCGCTCCAGGCCCCTCCACAATCCTGCACGGCGTTAAGCGGTTTACACCGTGGATGGATGTATATTTGTACGTGATTGGTATGACAGTAAGGCACAGCTGACTTTTCCCTGACTAGACTTACATCAACACACATCCTCCTACAGACTAACCAGCACCATTTAGATAACATGTTCATATCCTTGATCACCACACTGTCTGCCATTCAACAAAGACGAATGACTCACGTCGTAGGCTCCAGCCTTGATCTGCTGATAAAGTCGGTGCTGGTCCTCGTCCCAGAATGGAGGATAGCCCACCAGAAGGATGTATAAGATGACACCTACAAGCAGAGACAGGTACAAAACCAGCACAGACACAATTGTCAGTAATCCACGACGTAGTTACTATTGCAAATTCAGGACAATCTATCATAATCTTGCAGTCTCAATAGAGAGAGAATATCCATATTATCCCTTCAGATATTTTATACTAAAAGAACAGAAGATCGGCCTCTGATTTACTCAGGAAATCTTAGGGAGAGGGTGAACAGATAGCTCAATTCCATAAAGTCCCTGCCTCACTTGAGCTGGTACTTCTGTCAGTGTTTCAGTCTCTCTCTTGATCTCCAGAGAACCTGTCTTGCCCGTCTTGCCTGGCTGTCCTGATGGACTCTCAGATAACGCCTAATGATGGGTCCATCTCCACAGGTAGCTTGGCGATCCCGTCTCCACGCACCTGATCTGAGCGCCGGCATCGGCTGCCCTAGCCAGAAGGCTGGTTACAAATGCAGCCGGCCAAGGTTCAAATGCAGGGTCCGTTCGCTGACAGTCAGCAGCCTCGCCATCTCCTGGCTTCCATCAAGTTATATGACGAAAAACCACAAATGCAAGAATTCTGTCCTGTCATCAAAAGCAATGTTTGCAATCACCCCCCCCCCCCAATCTAGAAGCAGGGCATGTCTATGGGGAAAACACATGGCCCGTTTTTAGGAAGCCCGGCTGTCAGGGAAAGCAGTGATGAGGCAGCCACCAACATGCGCACGCCCACCAGTCCACCCACGGCCGCTGCGCTTGTGATCCGTCTTCCTGCAGCATGATGCCCCCAGAGCACCAAGTAGTTAGTTCTGGTGTTGCACGAAGCTCCGAAGCCTCAATTTCATTACCCGGAGACGTTCCCGTTGAAACGTTTACCGATCCTTGTGCTTCGCATAAACCACCAGCAAGGCAACAATTTCGGCAATCTCTGTCATTTTCCGAAACGTTCATGTGAGGTTGGGGAGCAGAGGCTGTTAAGAATCCTCACTTGCACTTTTTTTTCCTAGTCCAATTAGCGAGTGCTTAATTGTCCCGGGGGTTTCTCGCAGTGGTGCATAAAACTCATTCCTGGCTATTCATTGTTTCTGCTCTCTTTTTTTTCCTCGTGTAGGAGTTCTTTCCGTCGGAAGATTATAGGAGGAGGGATTCGATATCAAGGCTAAAACATTCATATTCTTTCAACCGCCCACTCAGAAAATCTCTGTTGAGGTGATATATAACCATCTGTAATAAACCATTCATGTGCCTTTCTGAAATGCCCCTCTGCACACCATTGACATTCACAAAATATTCTCATGCCACTTAATTTCACTTCATTGAAACTCTGCATATTTGGTGATCATAACATTTGATTGTCTTATAACTGTCAATATGCTTTTGTCCGTAACCTTTATCTGTTAAATATATTTATCAGTTGATTTCTGGCCATTTGTCTGACCTGTCAACTTTTACTCGTCTATTGTGATGCTCATTCTATCGATACGTGCTCATTTTTACGACCTGACTCCCAAAACAGTCATGGATGAGATAATACTGACAGTAACTAGAATATTAGCTATGTTGCTTCGATATGCTACTGACTATTAGGTGGAAAGGTGAAGATTTCTCTCACGAACCACCCGAAATACACACTAAATATAAAACTTCCTCTTTATCCCTACATCTTGTTAGTGTGAGTTTGGGTTGATTGCCATGTCTGCATTGAATGAGATAGCAGTTTAAAAGCCACACCTGGTCCCAAAGCTGAGTTCAACTCTGAGATATGTTATCCGCCAACGCTGCGATGGAAAATGATCAGGAGTCATTCTGAGAGGGTATGCTGTCTCAGCTAGGTGCTGTACAAACACTACCTATAAACCTGTCAGGTGTCTCCAGGTTGCCAGTTGCCAACGAGATGCACCGCTGCTTGAGCAGGTTGCCAGTTGTGAACAAGATGCACCACTGTTCCAATCATCGCTGACTCCTCTGAATGACACGGTGGGATATTTGTCACCTTGACAAATAACACGTCAGAGGAACTCTGATCTCACCTTCATCTCACTCAAGACCAAGAGAGAATTGGAACCCAATTGACCATAGAAAAAAACAAAGCAAAGACTACATGCCAATCAAACCATAACTCGTGCGTTGAATATATATTGGTCATGTAGCTTTCCGTGTTCTGTATTATGGTAGCATGCCCTAGGGGGTGGGTGGCCAGTTGACCCTGGACCCTGAGAGGTTTTTTTTCTCCATGCTGAGAACTTTTTGGTTCCTCTCCTCTGTTGTCTTCTGACCTTTTCCTTTTTTATCAATGTACATTGTAATTACCACAGACTCCTGTTAAATGCCGTGGACCAACCGTGTTGTGAAAGGCACTATAAAAATAGAATGAAGAAAACTGAAAATCAAGCTCGGTCTGAAATAGAATGATGGACAACAGCAACAACATATGTCTTGATTTGCAGTTTACGCACATACTTGCCATGTACAGAAGATTTAAGTAAGTGCAAGTTTTAAACATTTTTCCCACAGTAACCACGGGAACTAGGGTGCACACAGCTTTGGGTGTTGAAAAAAGACATGGATGTCAAAACAAGTTAATGAGATAAAATAAGAACCTGCTGTCAAAAAGATGACGATGAACAACACACTGGCATATCTGTGTTTCTGTCATGGAATCACAGCCAAGTGCAATGGCTGAAAACAATGGGACAAATGAGGCTTCAAAACCCAGTGTGGGTGGGAGTATCCCAGACTACCACTGAATGCCGGAGCTAAATGAGGCTTCAAAACCTGGTATGGGTGGGAGTATTAAGAACTACCAATAGTACTTCTGGACAATCCCACACACCACAGGATTTGAAGCTTTATTTGTCTCATCACTACTGAAAGCCAAATGTTGTCACTTACCGCAGGCCCAGAGATCGACAGCTTTGCCATAAGGATCCTTCCGTAGGACCTCTGGGGACAGGTATCCAGGGGTGCCAGCAAATCCTGCATGCATATCGACAGTTAATTACAGGTTTGAGCAATTCATTCAAAACCTGTGTGGGAGGACCTGGAAAATGACCTGCCATGCATCTGCTGTTTTCCTGGCCGCTTTTTATTTTACAGATGAGTAACTAATATGGCAAATCCCTTTTTTTATTCTGAAGTGATCTCCATACTCTGTTAAGAGGGATGGATCACTAGCTTTGAATGTCATGTTCATAGACAGAAAAAGAAAACAATTTAACATTAATCCCTTCCAAAGCAAACAAGTCAGAGATTTATTTCACTGGCCAGCCGTGCATGCTACTTTTTTCTATTTATAATTTGTTTTTTTCTGCGTTGGTAATTATTTCACACTTTGATTATTAACCGCATAAACGACTGTCTAATCCCCGCATTCCTACAATCATTCTTTAAACCGTTTCACCATTTATTTATAGATAGATAGATATGCACATAACATTTGCTCTATATAGTTAATTCTATAACATAATGCCCCAGAAAACGAGTCTCGACCAACAGCACTTAAAGCACGAGGAATCTCTATTCAGTTGACTTATTCCAATAATTATCTTTTATCTAAATGAAGCAAACTGTAATTAAGTTAATCACACTCACAGAATTACACCTCCAGTACTCTCAATGGCCTAATTGTAGGTGTGGAATACAGATGTGTGTATTCCGCCCATGATGGCACATTTCATAGACACAGCTGGAATTATTATCCTCAGTCTTGACAGGTGGAAATACACTGTTACATTACTATCTTTTCTTTCTAGTATTCTGGGCTATTCAGTGGTCGTTCCCCTACCGCTCTTGGCTAATTCTTTTACGGCATGCGACATCGCAATAATCGAAGCTCAAGGAAGCCTTTAAGGGTTGCGGTATGTGACAATACTTCCATTCTGACTCAACATGGCATAGTAATGCTAATTTCAAACAACTCACAGAGGCCAGAAATGTGGAGCGCTTGTTTAAGTATAATAACTAGTTGTTTGTTTTTTAAAAGAGTCTGGATTTGGGCTATTGTTAAGCCATCACTCATGTCTCATCAAACGAGAGACAATACCAGTCTAGTGGCACATGGAACATTGATAACTGAGCAACTGGTCCATTACAAATGAAATTTCCAAACATGTTCTAATGAATGGAGATGACAGGGTGCCATATGTGTACCACGCAATCACCCACAGTTGTGGGTGACACATTGACTGTTGGAGGAATCGCGAGGTCGTCCTCTGACCTTCCTAGTGAAACATGGCAACCTGCTTTATTTTCTGACCATGATCCGATTCTCTCATATGCAGCTTTACACATGCCCCCATACGTCAGTATGTATGTGTTTTTAACATACGTATAGTGGAACGCAAAGTTATCTTGGAAGGAACAATTCAGGGAAGCCGGTTCTGGCATTTATTTTGTATTTCTTCTGTTTTTCTTTCATTCTTTCTGCTGAACTATAAATATCAATGAAGGTAACGTGTGCGAAGCTTTCGGAAAGTAGTTCTCTTCTGACCTGACAGTTTATGCTAATGTTGGATTTTTTTGAATTTTTATTCCAAGAAATAGAAATCGGTTATAAATTATCATTCATAATGATCTCCTGGTGTCGGGCGGATTTCCTCCAGGTACTCTGGTTTCCTGCTGCCCTCCAGAAACCTGCAGTTAGGCTAATTGGCTTCTCTAGATCACTAGTGATGGGTGTCTGTTTAACCTGGAAAGATATCCCCTCTAGGATGTTTCCCTGCCTTGTGCTACATGTTGCCCCCCTGGGATCCAGAGTAATTGGTTAGAATATGGATGGATGGACAGACATATGGATGGATGGATGGATGGATGGATGGATGGATGGATGGATGGACATACGGATGGATGGATGGATGGATGGATGGAT
>JAACJT020000040.1:1816116-1854848 GCA_009936485.2 Gymnarchus niloticus | reverse complement strand
TGGATGGATGGATGGATGGATGGATGGATGGATGGATGGATGGACATACGGATGGATGGATGGATGGATGGATGGATGGATGGATGGATGGATGGATGGATAATACTTCTACCAAAGACTTCCTTTTACTGTATTCTGGCAAAAAAAATTGCTTAATGCTTTAAAAAGTGAAACTTTTTTACTTATAATTCACACTTTCAACCCCGTTTAATTCTCTCAAATTCTGTAATATCTTAAAACCATATTTGACATTTTTACAAAAGGCTTTGGGGTTTTCAGCTACAATCACAGTTTGTGTCAACCGTTCAGTTTGTAGTCTCCTGCACTTCTGGCCAAGCCACAACACAAACACAGTAAATGAAACAGGAAATTCACTGTTCATGTCTGGTATAACTACTCGCGTCGGCCATTACCGAACCATGCCTGCTGTTCTCCCTCCACCTCGATGGCCAAGCCGAAGTCGGCCAGCTTGACTGCCGCTCCCTTGGACTTTGACGCCAGCAATAGGTTTTCCGGCTGCGGACAGACAAGTCAGAGTTGAGTAACCGCAGAAGACAGACCTTGACACACCATAAGCTCCGCCCACCAGCTCCATGGAGATGAACAACGCTTGCGGTGGCACTGCCGCAACATTTCCAACTGTTAAATTTCCCTCCACCCACCTTCGCCCTCCTACACGGCTAAACACTGCCCATCCCTCGCTGCTTTGCATATTGTGCGGTCTTTAACGAGTGCGTACACACATCTACCCACACACTATCCCCTCACACCAGCAAATTTAGCTGAATGCAGAATATGGCCGCAGGGTGGGCTTTCGGACACGCCTTTTACATGGACTCGCACGTCTTATCGTGTCCTGAAATCAGGCGGCTGTGTTTCTGCAGACATTGTCTTCCTCGTCGTCCTTCATCCGACAGGCATTTCCCGTATGGTGATGGCAGATTACATCAGAATGGAGGCAGGTTACTATGTGGAAACTGGGAGGGAGGTATCCAGGGATCGTTACTGTGGGACCCGCGTGGGACGCATTATATAAACAAGATAAGCTCACTCATGTCTGACTATAATTCGGGAAAACACAATTAATACAACAAGAAATACAATGTTTCTCTCCCTGGCTCAGTGGATGGACAAAACCAGTTTTCTGAAGTAAAGAAATAGTGACATATTTATCATAAAACTCCTAGAGTGTCAAAGAGTAATTTTCCTCCGTCATAAAATCTGGCAATGATATGCCTGAACAAATATGGGAAAATGAAGGCAATTGTGAAAAAGAAACCTGGAAATCTGAGGTAGCAGGAGCCTCCTAAAAGGCATTTTAAGTGTAACTGTTACATTCACATGATACAGCGACCCAAACAGGCCAAGTGAAAGTGAAAGAGTGCCTGTAATCTGACACAGGGTCTCTTTCTAACAATTGTGCCACTAATTGGGAAAGTCAGCTGACTTGATTTATGCATAATGATTGGTCCACATGTCCATCATTTTCTAGTTTTACTCAGTAGTGTTGTCTGTTTTGCTTTTTGCCCTGGTAATGTGGTTTGTCGACTCATGGCTGTCCCTTGCTTGGTTAGCTACCTATTTTACTCTTCCCCATCACCAACTTTTTAGTTGTCTCTAGGTTTGCCCTGTGTTGACCCCATCCCGGCTTGTCGCCAGGAAGGGAAAAAACTTTCTAATGACCCCACCGCCGGCTGCCAGGCCCTCTCCCCATCACACAGCTCTATCTGGAGTGGCGACGTCTCCGCAGTCACACAGGAAGAGCAGTGGGAGGCTCTCCTCGCCTCCCAGTGGCATGCGGACCTGCATATACTCTCTGAGACTCACGCCAGGCACCCGGCTGCTGTCTGCGACCTGCCATGCCGTTCGCCTCTGCTACCTGCGAAGATGAGACCTGATGACAACGCAGAAAAGCTTGTAGATATGCTCAGGCGGACAGGCCGCTTCTGATTGGCTACTGTGCCCCTGACTCCTCTCCATGACAGCAGCTATCCAGATGGCTGAGAGCAGCCTGGCTGCTTGCCTTATCAGGGGAAACCCACACAGCTCCAAGCTGGCTTCCTTCCCCAATACCTTTGCTTCCTCATCTTCCTCCTCCTCCTGCTTCATCACATGGGGAACCCCCACACCCCCGACAAAACCCCACGTTTGCCATCTCATGACCATATTAAGAAGGGTCCCATCATGCCTTGCAGTTCAGCTCTTTCTCTGGAACGCTGCTCTGCTCCATGGGGAGCTACAGGAGCTTCAGGGAGGAAGCGCTGGCGAGGTGGGGATCTAAGCCACTTCCTGTCGAAAAAATCCCACTAATGGATGTAGGCATCATTGATAAGAGCATCTACCACATGGGTCCGCTGCCTTCTTGGCAACTGATACTGGTACCAGTAAAAGTGTGTGCACTATACTGGATGGGGGCTGTGAGCAGTCTCTCCTGCTACAAAGCATGGTGCGGGGAAATTTATCTGGATTCATTTATATATTCATACAGTGCAGTGCAGAAGTCTTAGGCCACCACATATAATTGTTCAAATTGTGTTTATTCTGGTGTAATTCTGCCCGTCAGCTCGTCCTTTTCAAAACCTCTCCTCGTATATCCCCTGTATTTGTAACTACCATCCAATAACCTCGTGAATTTGTTGACCTTGAGCACCACCACTCCTCATTTAGCTAATCAGTACCTCGTGAAGTTCATCAACTAATTAAGTGAGTTGGTGATGTAATTTTAAAAAACGCACGGAATGGCAGGGGTAAGACTGGGAGTCAAAGCCGTGTTCCGCTAGCCGTCCAAAGAGCCATCAGTGGCTTGGGAAAAGCAGAAAGAATTCATGTTACTTATATTGTGTTACTGTTTGTATACATTCCAGGTTTACTGTTTTTTTGAGCAAATGTTCACTCACTGGGCAGATAAACAGCCTTAAACATAATTCTCTTTGCCAGCCTAAGATTTTTACACAGCACTGTAAAAGTTACCGAACGACAGTGAAATATTTCCGTTCTCTCTTATAAATTTCCCTGAGCAGTCCTTGGATTATACCTTTCGCGAGGTGACTGATAACGTCATTAACAACGATGCGTAGGTATTTATTTTGGATTCATGCAGTGATAAATGAATAGCATGTAATACCCAGTGAATCGGGACACGTTAGATTACTTGGCTAAAAGGCACCATGAATATCTTGTGTAGCTCATGGTAAGCATTGGTGGGGGGGAGCGGGGGTGTTATAAGTGGTATATAAGGTAGTTTCTCAATCCAGCTGCACAGGATGCTAAAATCCAAGAGGTATGACTGGATCTTCCCAAAACAGGTGCTACACTTCTGGTCCCCGTGGTGGGAAGCTTTCTCTGCTGCAGATCTTCCGGGGAATGCAATTCAGCAAGGTTTTTCTGGAAGTGATTCTCCCCTTCCCCAGTCACAGGGATCTCACCGAACATCTAGTACCGACCCTGCTGGGTGAGCAGGTTAGGTCTCACTCCAAGGCCGCAAGAAAAATGTAGTACACGAAGAACTGATTAAGACGGAACGGGTCACGAAGGAGCACACCCAACAGGTCAGCTCATAATGAGTCCGTATGTTTGTGTGGGTTCGGTTGTGTGGATGTGGCGTCGATATTTCGCCCATATCTCGTACTCCAAATCAATGGCATGCTAGGTAGGCTGGATTCAGCGTATTTGTTCCACATTTGATATGACCAAAGGCCACAGGAAGATGTCACAATCCAAGGAAAAACAGCCTCTCTCCTCTCAATTTTGATTGCTCAAACATCGCCCCTCCCTTAGCATCTAATGTTCTTTCTCTTTAGATCTATGTGGTTGCCAAGAGAAATTTACAACTCCGCAAGGGGCAGGCACTTCAGATTGTTTGAGCTAAAACGCCAGCTACTGGGGCACCCCCCCACCCGTGGATGCTAGGAATCATAGGCTTGATGCCCAAGAGGAGAGACCACTCCATTCTTGTTCAATGCCCTTTTTGTTTCTGAAGCATCTCTCCAGGGGTTAGTATATTTTTCCTCTCTGTAACTCAGCTCCCACTGTTACACTTGCATTCTGGCCACTGACCTCCACACATCCCTGATTAAAAAAAGCTTCCTAACAACCCTCTTTATCACCACTAAGTCTCTGTTACATGGTCCAGTTTGCAATCCTGACTCCAGATACTGTATACTCGCAATGTACAAATACCCAGGTCTTCAGACAGACTCTTACTAGGTCCTTTATGTCCAATAGTCAAACAGCATTATCTGTCTGCATCCACCCGCTCCTTCAGTCAGGATGCCGTACCACTCTAATAGGCCGACGAGGGAATAGAACTGGGAAATATCTGTGACTAAATAGATTTTTAAACAAACAAGTCACACCAAGGCTATCTGGGAGACTTCGTTTGTGGAAAAGGAGTGGAGCCTGCCCAAAAGAACAAGATTCATCCCAGCAAAGAATCGATCATGTTAAGCCTTATGGTATAGTTACTGTTAATGAAAATTCACAAGCACAACAATGGCTTCCACTGAATGCACAATTCAATCAAACTGATGATTTTTATATCCAGGTCTGTCAGTCGCAAATGATTCGCTGATATTTTTAACTATGACGTGCACATCCCATTATCAAAATATTTAAAATCTTACATCACACTCCTAAGTTCCTTCCACCTATTTTTCTATAATTGATTACAGGTCATTGTTGAAGGCAATATACCTAAACCAGGACTAAAAAGCTTTTAAAAGAAGCGACGTGACTATTCTTCCATTCTTTTCCCTCAGCATTTTCTGAGCTAGGACAGCAGACCACACCTTACCTTAAGATCACGGTGGACAACCCCCATCTGGTGACAGTGAAGAACGGCCTCAAGAATCTGCTGGATGCAATGACTAATTGAAGAGAAAAAAGTTAAGAACTAGTCTGATTCTTTGACCAGTGAGTCAATATTAATTTTACAGGTGGTTCTGGAGACTTAAATTGTTTAAGGTCAAATTTGAGCAGCGTAAGTTGGCAAATGCCTTGTACAAAATGTGATGTAGCTTATTTGTCTTTAAATAGTTTAATTTCTGTGTGTCTGTTAGAACACCAGTATTGTCCCAAAGGTCTAACAACGAGAAACCACTACTCATCTAAAGACACACAGAGGGAATGATAAAAACATATCTGTAATTATTAAGTGCCGTTAAGACGAAGTCGACTCCGGGTGACCATATTGATGGTACTACACCAGAATTCGCGGTTTTGATTGGTTCTTCAAAGGCATGGTCGTTGTGGTGATGTTAACATCCTACAGTTTTCACATATTGAGATTTCATGTCTGACGTGTGGGTTTGAGATGCAAGAAGAACACTGTCCGTTTGCGGCCTGTTCATTACCTGGCGTCTGCTTCACTGTAGTATTCTCTTGCCACAATGTCTTCAAAGAGTTCACCGCCTGTCACTCTGAGAGATATCATGGGGAAGCACCGCGCTCGTTATGTGGTCTCAAAAGCAAACAGGGTCAAGCAAGCTGGCTACATGTTTTATTCATCCTACAGGGGCACTTAACTGTTGCGTGACCATCGGATTTTTAATAATCATACTCTTTGGTTTCTTGATGGGTTTCAGAGATGAATGTGTAATAAAATATAATAATTAAGCCAGGTGAGAGGCTGTTACAACATGTGGATGGTTCTGTCTTCAGCGAGCTTCAATCCAGGGTTCATTATGGCTTCTAACTGCTCTTACCGCTCCTCTTTCTCAAAAGCTTTCTGGCCTTGGGTTTGGTGTTTTTTCACCCTACTGCCGAATGTTTTGCTAACACTCTATTATACCACACATGCCCATTTTTGCAGGCAGGAAGATAAGTTGGCTTTGTTGAAAAATGGCTTTCTTTGTGCTGGTTGTCCATTCAGGTGAGATTTATGAATGACCTAAGCTATTGCTGTTGTCAACTTACAGACGGTTTCTCTCAGCCCACCCTGGAATTCTATTGGCCTTTCAGAGAAGACTCAAAACTCATTGGAGGACCCAACATCACATCTCTCTTCCCTGCTGGGTCAGCTCAGGGACGCCCCCCCGAACAAACCCTAAACGGTCCTATATAATGTACATTCCACTTCCTGATAATTATTTCCCCATGCTAAAAACATTACATAAACATTGCAAGTACGGCCATTTGTAACGTGAGCAATAAACAATTTAAATGTATTAGACATTTTAAGCACAAGACTGAGAGATATAACTAAATATAAGGAAGAGGAGCAACACTGTAGTACTGATGTCATTTACAGACTAATTCAGGAAGCGGTTATCTGGTGTAGCTCAGCATAATGCAACCTGGTATTCAAATTGCTGCTTTGACAAATTGCACCTTATAGACCCCCGAAGCACCCTAAGGACCCATTAAATATACTTAAATATACTCTTTAAACAGGAGGAGTCATTTGAATACTAGGGACTTTAGATGAATGGGTCTTTCACTAGCCGTAGCTCTTAGAAAACAATTAAACAGAAAGGACATATCACACCAAAAACATCAGAGGTGTGCAATGCCCATTATGCTGCCTTTGAGTAGGACTCACAAAAGGGTGAACTCTGAATAGCAAAGCAAAGACTTATCTCCCGTTAACTATTTGTGCTATAAACATTTTATTCTGAAAGGTAGAATACACCAAAAAGTAGGGGATTGTTGATCAACAGATGCTACAGTATGCATGCGAACGTTCATACCCGTTTATGAGTATAATTGTTGTTTTTCCATAGGAAGCAATCACTAATAGCATCTTAGATCATAACGACAAATCTGTTTGTACAGCATGTTTTGCGGGGACCTTTCAGGCATGGATGAGCCTGAAACGCTGATACCCACAATATCAAGAATGGGCGACTCATTTCTTTATGTCTAATAACACCTTTTATTGATTGAGTTCCGTTTTACGTCTGCGTCTTTCACAGATGCGGTTAAAGAGAATCTGCTGTCCTTTTTGACCCGTCCTGTTAAAAAACTTTCTTCTAGCCATCTGTTCTAAAGAAGTATAACTGGATTGAGCAGAGAAAACAGTAGGCGATGGGCTTCCGTATTGTGTTATTATAACACTCTTCATTCCCATCCTATGTATCACTTGGTCTCATAACCTCGTGGTTTCATCCGTTAACATTACTCATGGCTTTAAAACCAAGTTCAGGTTGCTGGCATCTAACTCTTATAACAGTAATTCCAGAGTTAGGTTTTGTGAAGTGAAAACAGGAATCCCTTTAGTGAGTAACATGAAAGATTCACCTTCATCATCATCATTAATATCTCCTAACCCTGATGGGACTCCAGCAAAATTTAGGGCTTCATTGCCTCCATCCCGCATTCTGTAATTACAGCAGGTTCCTCGTCAATCTCTGAGCTTCTCTAGATTTGTTGCTTTGATTCAAATTTTAATTGCTTAGTAAAATAGTTTTAAACAGAAAAGAACATCAAAGAAGAGCCATTCAGTTGCGGAAAAAAATACTTACAGGTCGAAGATGAGGTAATGATGTCCTTCCTCAGAGATACTGTCATGGAGCCGCACTGGAAAGAGACCATGTTTTCTTTTTATTTCAATTCAGAGTTAATTAAAATGGCCTTTTCTCTAACTGAGAAAGACCAAATGATTTCTCATTCTTGAGCCAGTAAGCAATGAGAGATCGAGACCTGAAAATGTATGCATGATGTCAGTGAATCTGCATGATTTCATAACATACGTCACCCTCCAAATGCATTCTGTGCTTGGGTAACTCCGGACATTAACAGTTACCAGGTGACCACCTTTAAGGATTCACGTTGAAACAGACACAAAAATACCTGTCTTCAAGGTCAGACCCAGGCTAGATGAGACTGATGCTGATTTAGTAAGCGTTGCTATAACGTTTGCATGCTGTTTCTCAAGAATTCTCTTTGAATCACTCTTCCCACCCACCTGAACACCCCCACCATCACCACGTGTGAATGACTCCAGCACTGTGTGTGTCTGTGGGCATGTGTGCACTGCAAGAGGACATGGGTGCAACTGTGTGGGTGCCGAGGACGGAAAGAACAAGAGGAAGGCACTCCGTTCGTAACTCCTTTCTCTGCCAACCCCAACCCGACGCTGCAAAATTACATAAGCCGCAAACGGCAATTTTGTTCCTTTTAACAGTTTAATCACTGCATCGATAGCTGCCAAAAAAAGACAGAAAGAACAATGAACACCCCCACTGGTGCATCTCATCCTCCCATCGCAGTCTCTTCTTATCGCCGCCGCACCTCTACGCAGGGGTACTTCATGAGTACTGCCGCTGTGCAGTCGCGAGAAATGTCTGCACGCCGGAACATTTGGGCCACCGTCACCTCAGTGATTCATCTTACCGTGTCCTTGATGGCGGTCTCCGCTAACAATTGAATGAGCATTCTGCCGCCGCGATATGTAAAGGTTATGCCGTTACGCGCAGCCACAGGGACGGCAGCGTGTTCCTGGGACCGGGCAGAGCTCGTGGGTTTGAGTCTTCAGAGACCCCTTGCTGATGTATTAACACTGGCTTGTGTAAAATTCACGGCATTCCAAAGAAATGCTTGGCAACCATGTGTGATCAAAGGAGCCTTTTCTATGAGATCTGGGCTCAAATGAGGAATGAAATATCTACATCTGCAGGGTAATATATAATTCTTGGTACTTGTATAATTTTTTATAATTTTCTGGTTTTTACTGTAACTCATTCTATTTCAGTTAGTTAGATTAACCTTCTACTCCATGTAGACACCAAGAATTTTTTTTTAATTAGTCATCAAAAAAACTAAAAAATTAGTCATCAAACTAAAAATTAGTCATCACCCAACAAATGGAGACCGTCTATGGATGTTCCTCATATGGGGCAATCCCATGCAGATTTGCAGATTCAGTGTTAACTACATTGATTCGTGTTCAGTGTGGTGATCAAATTATGCATGTCCTAAAAGATGGGTGCTACCTGCAATGTGGTACTTAACAAAATTTTAATAAATATGCATTTATTAGAATAAGAATATGTTGATTGAGATCAAATGGAAATTTGGGTGGTGGGTTTTTCACGCTGGCCTTTGCTGTGTGGATCAGTCAATGGATTTTCCTCTTCTATCCAGGGAATAGGAGGGTCTGGGAAGTAAGATGATTAACTCAAACAAACGACAGGAACTAATATGGATCCTGTTGAGGGTGGATTCCTCTGTTATTGCCTGTGCTGCTGCCTGCGACAGGCTTCAGATCCCCAGCAACCAGGCTCAGGACATCAGGCTCTAGAGATCAGGCTCTGGATATCAGACTCTGGATATGAGGCTCAGGACATCGGGCTCTAGAGACCAGGGTCTAGATATCAGGCTCAAGACATCAAGCTCTAGAGATCAGGCTCTGGATATGAGGCTCAGGATATCAAGCTTTGGATATCAGACTCTGGATATGAGGCTCAGGACATCGGGCTCTAGAGACCAGGCTCTAGATATCAGGCTCAGGACATCAAGCTCTGGATATCAAGCTCTAGATATCAGGCTCTGGATTTCAGGTCCATGATATCAAGCTCTGGATATGAGGCTCAGGACATCTGGCAATAGACAGTATAGACACTGTCAATTTCAATGGTTTTCAGATTTAGTGATCCTTGTGTTTGGCCTGAGGAGGACAGGCTTCCCCTTTGAGTCTGGCTCCTCCCAAGGTTTCTTCCTCTTGAGGGCGTTTTTCCTTGCCACTGTCGCCTTTGGCTTACTCTCTGGGGACTGTGGGCCCAGGACTATGTAAAGCGCTTTGTGACCGCGCTCCGTGTTAAAAGCGCTATATAAATAAAATTGAATTGAATTGAATTGTGTGACTTTTAATGCTGAATAGTAGCTTCTTCAATCAAATTCAAAGACACTGATGATAATAACAGGTGGTAGGAACGCCAGAGACTAGCTGGACATCTTCAGGCACAAGAAAAGATGCACAACACAAACAGTTAATCAAGCAAAAGTGTATCTTTTGTCTGTCAGTAATTGTGCTCAGTTTTATGCTGTAAAAAGCCGTCAAACTATTACGCAGATCACAAAAAAACATGACATTAATTTACGAATGTGTGTCTGTATTTTCATATTTATAATTATCAGTTAATTGCCTAATTGCAGTTTCAATGGTTTCAACACATTCAAGTAATTTTTTTCATTCTGCTTTTCGTAAAAAATAGTCATTCCTCCATTGAGGAATTTCTAAACGTGAATGCATTGTATTATTGGATTTCTTATGTGAAAAGTACCGATTCAATTTAAATTAAAAAGCTGGCAATAAGCTGTTATTGCTTATTTGATTATCGATGCTACATTGTTAAAATTACGTATAATTTAGAATCTGCCCATTGTGCTGGATGTATCATGTACTGTTATTGTGTTCTGATGTGCCGTTTTATATTTGGCAGATGTGGCATTTGTTTGTACGAGTTGTCTCTCATGAGGCCATGAAATGTACTTATGATGAAATAATTTGAAATCGGCCCATGTGTATGTCAATCTTGACAAGACTTTATCTTCTTTCCGTGTGACACATAGGTACAACTAACGAAACTATAAATAAAACAATCCATCAATCATGGCAGCTTAACCAAGACAGGGTCACGGTGTTAGCCTGGAGCCTATCTCAGGAAGCACACACTATTGGCAATTTAGAGGCACTAATTCACCAAACATCATGTTTTTGGACAATGAGAGGTAGCTGGTGTACCCAGAACAAACAGAGAAAGCCCGCAAGCAAACAGCACAACCAGGATTCATACCTCAAGCCCAAGGCATTTAAGTCTGCAGTGGTACACACTAAGCTACGAAGCCATCTTCATAAAATGGAAATGTGTGAAGACTGCGTCTCTATAAGTCAGAATGCAAACACGTCTTACATGTTTGATGAAGACCATAGCAGAATGGCATCAGGAATTTTGTAATCAGTCGATATCAAAAGATCATGATGATAATAATAACAAAGGATTCAATTCTCTACCACATTACTGTCATTTCTGAAATGATTTTTCTCGAGGGGGGGGGTCATCCTATGTAATGTCAGTAATGATTACAGATGAGAAGTAATGGGGGCATCTACTTTCTGTCAATACCAGGTGACCATGAATCAGGCTGACCTTCAGGATTGCTGGTATTTCATTGTGGTGACCTTACAGCATGATCTATTGCACCTGATAACATGTATTCTTCTAATCTAATATGTATCATGAAAGCAAATATGACTGATCTTAGGGGACAAATATCTTGCCTTTGAAGCAGCACATTTAAAGCAGATTCATAGCTACCCAATTCCTTAATATTCCTTTATGCTAAATATATACGAGATAGAAATCAGGAGGAGGAAATTCATAATTTAAAGTTGCAGCCTACAGTGTATCTCTGCTACTTAGACAGCAGTAATTATGCCTGACATGCAGTATGTTTTAAGCCATTTCTTTAAATGCCACGGTGACGGACCACGAACACTCACGGTTCCCGGAGTTCATGGCTTTGTCTCGAGTCCCTCGACATCCACTCAGCCCGACCTTCGCTGAAGATGTCAGCACCGTGATACCCCTTAGAAACGGCAGCATTTTAACCAGTGCTTCCGAGTGAGCGCCTTCCACCATCCTTGACTTGCTGAGTGCCGTGCCTGGGTCTCCAGCTCCCCTGACCACTGCTGCCCCCGACCCCTTTAGTCAACTTCCTTCTAGTTTTGCCACCATGTCTCTTGTATCCTCACCCCTGTTCTCTCAAATTGCCCATCCCCCAACCTTTAAGGTCAACTCACTACTTACTTCCTGCAACTTCATAACAGATTGTTGCTAGGCGCCATCCCCCATCATGCCCAGCCGCTCACTGCCTGTTACATTAGCTCTACATGCAAACAGCATCAGTCATTACCAAATCGTGACAATATAATCTCCCTTATCAGCTTTCCATCTCTTCAACCTCCTTCCTAAAATCGCACTGCGGTCCATTTTTCACATTCTTAAGACGCAGCAGAGAATTGCTCAACCCATAATCTCTGCCTAACTGGTCATTATTGTCCCCTTCTGCTCACTCGATGCCCAGCTGACCACTGGCTACAGTACAGTAGTTCAATTCCATCGCTTGGGATTTCATAATTTAATGGCTTTAAATGAAGAGACACTTTTATCCGGAGACATATGAGAGTTTTGCAGATTTACAGTGCTGAGTGTACTTCTACACGGTACTCGTTCTCACCAGTGTTGTAACGCCAAGCACCAAGCAGATACATCCTACCAGTTCCCACGCTAATTCCCCTGTGCCCTAACTCCTAAATCCCCTCATTCCAGTTTTATAAATACCCAGTATCCTGTCTGTTTGATGCGAGGTATTGACTGTCTATACTGCCATTATCGATCATGTCTTCCTACGAGCTTCTTCCGTAAATGACCCTGTGTTTTCCCCTTTCACCAACGTATTCAAGCATTACTTGATTTATATCTGCCTGCCTGGTTGTGGATTGGATTTCTGGCTTTTAGACTCGAGGATTCGTTTTTGGATTATGTGTTTTGGATTGCGTTTTTGTGCTGATTACTTGGACCTTCCGGTTTTTTGGACTCTCTACCTGCCCGTCTGACAACTGTCTTTGCTCAGCCAGTTCGTGAATAAATGTCAAGTTCTACACCTGAATTTGGTCTCTAGGTATTTGATACAAGGCTTTAGATCGACCACATTTCAATCATGCCTAGCTCTTTAACAATTATGTTACCAGAAAAAAAACTTTTATTAATGTCATATTACAATTTTTACATTTTTAATGTTTTTTAGACATTTAATTCTTCAAATTATCATGACATGATTTAAATCTGATTAATCTAAATTCATTAGATAAAAACATACTAATACGTATTAAAAACTGATTTTGAAACCTAACAAAACAATGCAATTTTAAGCTCTAATTTTTTGTTGGTCAGGTTTTTTTGTTCGTTTGTTAGTTCTTGGTAATCAAATCAACTTCACTTTAGCCATATTTCATAACTACTTAAGAAGCAAATGATGTTATACCTTGAACAGGAAACCAGTTCATCATGGAACTCTCATTTGAGATACTGATCAAATCACACCTTTGGACTATATGGAGAAACCAGAACAACTGAAAGAAACCCAAATCAAATGTTGAATATTTGAAAACATTGATCTACTAGGACTTCATGTTTGGCTATAATTACCTTCTAGAAGGACACATGCTGTACAGATCTTAATCCAGCGCTAACCTGCATGTGGTTGTTCATCCCTCATTGGACACTCAGCCTAGCTGGTCCTTCATTGGACACTGGCCTAACTGTACTCATACCTTAGGTAGCTCCTTAAAATGTTGCATGCTTCAGTTGAGTCTGCCTCACTATATATGTCTGGACAAAAGTGTCTGCTAAATGAATGAAAAGTAAAATATAACATCCTAAGTCATTACATCCTCTAGCGGCAGAATGCCTTTGCCATCAGGAAGCAAACAAATAAAATGGCAAAGCTGGGAACTGCAGAAACTTGCAGGGTACAGCTGAGTTGACTTGAGTTGTGTTGAGGAACACAGCATGTGAGCAAGACCACCGTCATCTCCCCAGGCCCAAACCCTCCTGTTTCATAGAGAAGACCAAGTCTGGCAAGCAGCTTCAGTCATCTCAGCTGGTGAAATGAACATCAGAGGCAAGTAAACCAGTAGTCTGGTAGCAGCTCCTGGATACATGAGGGTGGACTTTGGTACTCTGAAGAGTAATGCAACCAACAAGCTGATGAGAAATCATGCCATTAAAATGACAGGTTTAACAAAATTGAATCAAAGCTCTCAGTCAATACTGAAAAGCCTCGGAAACTGGGCTAAATTTTAGCGGTGACTGAACTACTGCTGACAGATTTATGCAATTAGACCAAACACGTGACCAAACACAAGGCTTTCAATTCACAAAAGAGCTGGCCAGTCATCTCAGAGAGTGCAACTGTTAATAAATTCACTTTCTCTCTACACAAAGGAAGACAAAACCGGCAGGTATGACGATGCTTCTTTTGCCGCAACCCTGAAGTCTCGCAAAGCTCACGAATCACGCTGACCCGACATCCACCTGGCATGGTAATTCTCTCCCCGTTTCTTTTTTTTTACTTCAACATGTATGACTACAGCCTCTTTATCTATGAAGAAAAAGGGTTGAAAATTAGTATAAATTAATAATGCAGCTGATCATGCCCACAGAAGTGAGCAGCTGCATTATTTAACATATGAGAATCTATGAAAAGCCTTCCATGGCACATTAATCAGAATATTACACACCCAGCAGTGTTCCCCTGCACCCGCAGTGGCTGAAAACAGCAATCTCTACCTGTAAGGAAACATCGATCACCAAGCTCTATAACAAATAATATGTGCATGAAATAGGAGAACGTGTAGTGTTCAGTAAACATCACACTGCCCCTCAAAAACACACTCAGGAGATGCCACATATGTGTGACATGCAAAATGGGTTCATTCCCCCTAAAAGCTGCCGGCAACATATGTTTTAACTCACCGATGTTGGGGTGCTTCAACAACCTGCAAATCCTGGCCTCTCTGTCCAGCTTCTGGTGATCTGGAAGCAAAGAGACACTTCGAGTCAGATGCTACCTTCCCGGTAGGTGGTCAGTACACAACACCCCTTTGCCAATTTTTTCAATTTTTCTTATTAATTGAAAACTAATTGTTATGGTTTCACATAAGCATGCCACACACTGCGCTCCAGACCCATTTATGTGAAAATGAACTGCTTTAATCAGAAAAACAGGGTAGAGGCACCATGCCTCTTAGCACCTCGCACAGCAAAACCAGGCTAAAATCAATTGAATTCCTACGCATGTCAGCAATCACTTATTTTTTACTAATCACAGCCAGTTTACCAGTTCTTTGACCGGGTGCCACAAAGACTAAATTAATGACGGTAAAATATATTACCATCTGCTACCCGGAATCAGCCATTCTTGGTTACCATACGGCAAAGCTTACGATGAAGGAAACCAAAATGAATGCAGTAAGATCCATTTTTCATTTTGTTTCATTCCACTTCAAAATTTTCACTCTCTTTTTTTCTCTTTTCTGAGCCTGCCAGGGAGTGGTGTGTAGTGTTCAGTGGGGTTTTGTTTGTGTTTAAATGTGTATTTAAACATAGATTTTTTTTTTCCTAATCCAGTAGAAGGTTCTTCAACTCAGAACAGATGTGCTCTATAAATGTTTATGGCCATTTTTACAGAGTAGCTGAAAGGCACAACAAACCTTGATATAGTTCTGAAATTTGAGTTCCTGGGTTTAACTTCAAGGTTTTCAGCCCAGTACTCTTGTACAATTAGGCTATAAAGGAGGTGATGGTAGGTCACAGCTTTTAGGGAAATAACATGCTGGTGAAGGATGGAGACTAATTTACACAATGCCAAATGTACCTTCACTATTACATTCCAGCAAATGATTCAAACTGTAATATCCAACTGTGTAAATGCTTTAATTTGTGTGGCACTTTTCAAATGACGTGTACGATAATCACAAAATATTTCCACAAGTATTTCCTAAATGGCGAAAATGTTAAAAATTTCATCATATTAGGCAAATGTCCTTAGCAAACCCAAAGGGAAGCTGCCTTATGAGACTATTGGTGTAGTTCTCCACCTCATTAAATTGCAAAAGTACAAAGTACCTAAAATACTTTATTTTTATGTCATCAAATAAGACATTTCAATATCAAATATGTGTGATCCCCCCACCCCCCACCACTTCATAGCACTGTACTGGCAAGAGTAATATTTAGGCATAGCTATTTTGTGGACTTTGAAAATTGCGTTGCTAGGCAACTCTGCAGAATATACCAGGAATAGAATAAGGTATATGAACAAACATACCCAAGAAAAAAATTCTAACCTCTCTAAATTCTTTCACTAGAAATAAAAAGTATGCTTGAAATGCATTATTCTTAAATGGAAAATGAAAGAATTTATAACCAATAGATGTAAGTATATTTGTGAATGTTAATATACTAAGTTAACATATTAATATATTTAGAGTATTACAAACTGTGAGTGACTTCTTTGGTTCAGTGCATACTTTGGCATGTATATATTCTTGATATATTTTAGGGTGTATATACCTTAGGCTGTATAATGCTCTTCAAAGTCATTCTCCCTCAGAAGACATCTCAGAACTTAGCAAGATGATCAAGCTGCACTAAACCTGGTTACACTTGACCAGTACACCATGATATTTCAGTCATCATTTGTTCAGAAGCTCTGGTGCATCACAGCCAGTAATAATTACGTTGAAAAAGCAAAGGGTGCAGTTTGGGTGATACGAGATTCGGTCCAAACGTTGACTTAGGCGGCTGGGCACACAGCCCCATCACGCCTAACTGCTCTGCGTGCAGACGACGCTTCTCTCCGAACCATACTGCCGCTCCGTGGGGCAGCAGCTCGTTGACACTGTGGGAAAACGGTGCCTTGGCACGGCCGGCACCATCTGCAGGTTCGCCGTTAGGCCAACTGTTTGGTGCCCTGCGGTGTCAAATGGAGGAGTGTGACGATACGAGAATCCTCCATTTGCTCGGCAGCCTTGGGTTCACCTACGGGTGTAACCAATTGCACCAAGTGTCTAAATTAATATACAGTCTAGTACACTTACTGTATATTACAGTAATACGATGGCTGATGTTTGACTGCAGTTCGCTCCGGACCAGATATACAGCTTAGACTGAGCCACAGGGTTGAGGGAAAATGTTTAGAGCAGTGGTACATCAAAGTTGTACTGATTTTCTGGATGACAAATGCTTTGACTAGACCTTACTAGATGCTTGTGTTTGGATTAGTTACATGAACTAAAAGGCTTACAACTGCCTGATGCTCTTTTACCACTCATTTCTGACTCAGACACACGGCTGAATTGTAATCCTCTCTCCAGATAATTATGGTACCGACACTGTCCTTTCAATGCAGGGTTGGCTGACTGTCTGAGACCTTAGGCTGTCCTTCTGCCATGTCACTGTCAGTTAAAAACCCGTACCTGAGAAGAGGGCTCAGGGTACCAAGCACAGGCGAGACACATTGGATGGAAACCCAGGGATGTCATTATCTTGTTTACCAGCACCAGTTGACCATTTCGGCATTGCTTAGTAACAGTATCCTCACCTAACATATCTACATACATTTTATACAGCACCTTTACTGCAGTGTTACTGAATTTTGCACAACAATGTGATTTTACACTGAAATAAAGACAACAAGGACACCAAGGATTTGAAACACCAGATCCATGTGGTTTTGAGACTGCTTACTGAGTTTGGGATTACAGCAAAAAGAAAATCACAAACTCAGTCATTTAGGTGGTTTTATATGTAATAACATATGAAAATGCTGCCTTTTGAATATGTGGTTCAATAAAAAAACAGTTTCTTAGCATAACAGTCAGAAAATGTTTCATGGTACTTATACCTAGTACAAATAAAATATTGTAGTGAGTAAGCCCACAACCCAGAACAAGATAAGTACATGGATAAATGGATGGATGGATGGATGGATGGATGGATTGATGGATGGATGGATGTAATGTTGTATGTTATTATGCAGTGAAAAAGATGGTTTGATTATCCCATTTTCTTGGGTGGGAGTCTTTCCCATCTGTGAGGTCAGGTGATAAACTGCAGGCACACCCCAGAGACATCTATGGAAGTCTAGCGAGCCGAGGAGATGCTGCGTCGTTCCTAAACCTCAGAGACGGCAATGCTCGAAAACAAGAAATAATTACGTATTCCTTCTTTCCTGGTAGTTTACCAGTTCTGAATCGAATATTCTTTGGTGAAATAGATGTGCCTTAACTTTCCACATCTGCCACCAGAAAAACATTCACGGGGTATGTCTACAAATTCCTGTTGTGTTCACTGTTTATCGCATGTCTGCGGGGAAACTGGGTAAGGGAGCCATAGTAACTCGGTGTGTGTGGAGTCCAGCCCTCGGCTGAGTCAGAATCCTCCTGTCCTCTGGATATAGGACTGTGAACACAGCTTCTGTGTCACCAAAAACAAAGCCCCTTGCCAGCTTCATGCCCATGGCAGTCTGCTTGCCAGCGCGTCCCTGCTGTCTGATTTTTCTCCCCGTCTACATCGTTCCCTCACTATCTCGTCTCTCCTCGTCTCTGTTTGAGGGGGCGGGGCCGTCCGCGTGGGTGATTGACACTGTGTCAGACATCTGTTGACACCTCTGCACCGGCGGGGGGTCCCCAGACTGCACCATGGCTTGCTGGCGGGCTGCGTCACGGCAACCGTGTTCCCACCGTGGGCCCTCCCCCGGCGGGAGCTCAATCGTGTGGCATCTCACGAAAAACACTTGCCAGGGAGGAGGGGCCGGGGGGAGATTGGGAATGGATCGGGGTATTTGGGGGACTTTGTGGAGAGACACGTGGGAGTCGCTGCAGGAAGGACAAGAGTCGACATCGGGCTCAACAGTAGAGATGGAAGGAGCTGTGCTTTATACATTGCCATTTCCACATATCATCCTTTCTCCACTGGTAAGTGGTAAAGACCACTTAAAACACAACGCTGTCATTTCACGGCAAGACGATCTGACAGCGAGCGATGATGCTTTAATAGGCCGCGCTCAGACCGTAGACATATCCATCCTTGACCACATCACACCTCCAGTAGAAGGTTGTGGCTCAACGTTTCTTCTCAGGCAAGCTGCCTCCATCATCTTGCTGCTTTGAAAACAAACGTAGGTCTTTCATAACATTTCTGATTGTCTCCAGGAGTCTCACAAACGTGAAACTCTCTCATCTTTCCATGCACACAACAGAAACGGAAAGCGACCTTCTGCTATCGCAGATGGCGATTCCTGTGTCCTTAGGGTACGGCTTGGTATTGGTGTAAATGCACTCATTACAACAACAAAACCCTAAAAAAACAGACACCAGGCTCACTGTGACCCTGCATCATAGGAAATGGGTGGATGGGTGACCAAAGGAGAAATTTATTTCAGCAAATCTTAGCAGGTCTCTTCTGGGGTTCAAAGTGATCTGAGTAAATTGAGTTTCCCCGCTTAGTGTACCAATCAGTGTCATACAGTCACGGTACCAAGTGGAAGTGAAACTCACAAAAGCATTTTATTTTAAATGCATTGCACATTACAGGTGCAGTGTGCCGGGGCACATTAATGTTTCAGCATATAAAGACACGGCAATGTATCACTTATAAATATAGACTTCCCTTTCGATAACATCCACCCCCATGTCCTGTACCCTCATCCACCTCTGAAGGTCAGTCCACAAGCCCACGCCATAATCGGCACTTCCTGTCCAATTACAATACTTCCTGTCCCTTTGGCCTCTCTGATCACTTCCCCATTTTCGGCCTTATGAGTTCACTTTCCAAAAAGTTTACCTCACTCGCTGTCTCTACACAATAAAATGTATACGCTTCATAGCAACAGGTTTCCCCTTGTCGAGCGACAATATTTTCTACCCTGCTGAAGAGCTCAGAGGAATTTATATGTTCATACATACCATTCTTGCCATCTTCACCTGCTCACTCTTATTCCAATATATCATTCATCAATCTTACTTTTGTCCACTGATACGTTCAGATTGATGATGTGGTATGGAGAATTTATATCTCTTTAGAAAAATTATTTATAAAGGCAGATCTTTTCATGACATCATTAATATAAATATAACTTGGATAGAATGTTCCATATTTCTGGATTTTAAGCAATGCATTAGGGTTTTTCTGGTAAATATGTAAATATGTTCCTGTTTGTAAGAGAAGTGTTTGGGTTGTGAATGTGTTTCTGATGGGTCACCATGCGATTATATTTGGCTCTGCTATTATTGCGGTAATCCTCCTGGGTCCTATCATGGTACCAAGTTTGTTATTTGGGCCCTTGGGTTAAAAAAGTTTGAGATCTCCTCGGTGACATGATGTCACAGCTAAAATATCAAAAAGAATTATTTCTAAGGCAGGCAATTTGCTGTTTTATATCATCAAGACAATGTCATTTCTGCCTCTCTACACAATAATGGGAAAGCAATATTTTTCCAGTCTCAAATTTGGAAAGCACAACTGAAGCTGCCCCAGTGTTACGAGACAAGCAAAGCTTTTAAAATTCGAGTTTCAAAAAGACAATAATGTTGTGAAAAACAGCACCAAGAGTCTCAAAGACAGGCACTTACTACTTCATAAATATTCATGCCCTGAGTACTACAATTTGTCACGAGTAAGGCAAAAAGACCAGAGAAGTCACACAGAGCGGCTTGCTATTAAAGAGATGGACCTAATTATCAGATAAGAGAATTACTGAATTCTCCTACCTAGACATCAGATCTCATTGAAAAGAATTTTAAAGGCAGCAGTATGGACATCAGAATCATTGGTCAAGCGAGTGTAATTTTTGCCCTTAAGGATATGTTTTCACAGATAAAGCCCTAAAATGACTGGTTTCCTTTCCGATTTGTGTTTAGATCTTTTTTGTCAGAAGTGAATGATTGTTTTATAACACGTTGTACAGTAAAATGGATGCACACACTTTACGAGTCGATCATCGCTGTTCTTAAAGACTGTGTTGCTGTCAGTCATTCATGAAAGTGACTGACTGCAGCTGTGAGCCACTGAGGCACCATCAGATGGAGGTGTGTGAAATCCTCCAGCCACGGCTGCCATGTTCCCTCAAGCTCTGAGCTATATATATGTCCACATTTTGAAGAGATCTACCTAGAAGATCATATCTGTGAGCTACCCAGAACAGCGCTCCCCTCCTTCAGCACTCGCAGTCATTCTATACTCTTCCTGTATTTTACCTGCAATACAACAAATGGAATAATTATGGGTCGGACGATTAATGAGATTGACAGCCAGCAAAATGGACCTAGTGCACTTCTGCCGTTGATACCTGCTTCCTAACAATATACTACACGGAATGTGGCACTGGTGACAATGATAGGCACACAGCTTAATACCCACTTAGCATGACGGACGAATGTTGAAACGACAGTGGGAAAAAGACACAATGTTTCAGCAGAGACGAGCAAACGCTCATGCCATCAATCAGATTTGCCCTGTGCATTAATCATTTCTGTGTCATCAGTAAAACACATTTTTTCCATAAACAAAAGTCCATTTCACAGCATCCACACTGGACGGGTTGACAGGGACCCAGCAAACAGGGAATGTTCTCACGACATTCAAGAATGTTCTTATTAGGGTCTGTTGCAACGTTATATATCTTAAGTTCCTGAAACATACTTAAAATGTGGATCGGGAACCTTAACCAAAAAATAGCATTGTAAGAACATCTTTAAAATAACGTTTTTCCAAAATGTTAGTGGAACGTCCAGAAAATCGGACATAAAATGTTCTTGCAACCTAAAAACAACATTTCAAAAATGTTCTGCTAACCTAAAATTGTTAGCTGAGTATGCAATCCACGTCAGGTTATATCTGGCCGAGAATTTGCTGGCTATACTTGTTACATTTCCATGCAGTCATACAGCAAATGGTTTGAAAGCAGAACACCAAAAGGCAGCAAAAAGCACCTTTCCGTTTTTTTGCAATGTATACCCACACGCTGGCACAGTCAATGATATAGTCATGGATCATCTACTACACATGCCATCCACAATTTGATCTTCGTTTCCTTACATGAGTCAAGCTTAAATGGCACTGAGTTCATGCTTCAGCCCCCTGACCAAAATAAAAGGTGAGACATTTCATTCACCGCTGTTCTCCAACTCAGAAGAATTTCACTTTGATTTCTTCGGTGAAAATTCACTGACATTCTTAGACTCAGCTATGCATTTAAACTCCTGATATCACATTTCTCCAGTTCTTAGGACAATGACATGTACCTGAATGCATCAGCAGAAAAGGATGCTTGATTCCAAAGTTTAAGTCAACTTCTCAAAGATGTCATTGTCTAACTAATATACTGTATGGTGTTCCTAGTTGCACACTACCTTCTGATACCTATGTGGGAAAAAGCGGTAATGTCCCTATTTTAACGTGAAGAACCTTTTTAGATCCTGATAAGCATCCATCACATTTTCTTCATCTGTGTTGTCATTTACTTATACTACAGCCCTGAAAGGCTGTTAATCTACTTCCATTTGTTTTCATAAGTTTCATTTTAAGCAACAGGGCACATGAAGCCGAAATAAATCGTTTTGCAAACTAAATTGCTACAATGCAGTTTAAGCAACACTGGCGATGTATTTACAATGCATACTGTTTATGTTTGAGGTTGAAAGTTTCTGGTGATTTTTCTCTACTCGTTTGAGGCTGTCTTTGTCCATGTCATCATAATCTGTGTAATGTACTGCATGGCTGCCTGCCAGACAGAGCTAATCGCTAAAGAAACACTCAAAAATGACAAATTCCACAATGGCTTGCACACTTCTGTAAGGAAATGTGCTGTTATAACCAGGTGGCCATCAATTCTTCAATACAAATCTATGCAATATTGCCAGCATCAAATTTTCATCCTGCTTATCCATAATACAGTCACAGTGAGCTTGGATTCCATCCCAGAAAACACCGGGCATGAGGTAGGAAACACCCTGAACAGGATGCCAGTCCATCACTGGGCATTAGGCAGGGGACACCCTGGACAGAATGCCAGTCCATCACTGGGCATTAGGCAGGGGACACCCTGAACAGGATGCCAGTCCATCACTGGGCATTAGGCAGGGGACATGCTGAACAGGATGCCAGTCCATCACTGGGCATTAGGCAGCAGACACCCTGGACAGGATGCCAGTCCATCACTGGGCATTAGGCAGGGGACACCCTGATCAGGATGCCAGTCCATCACTGGGCATTAGGCAGCGGACACCCTGGACAGGATGCCAGTCCATCATCGGTCACCACATGCTTATTGACTGCAGGATGAAATCCATGTAAACCTACAGCGAACTCAACATGTGCCAGAAGCAAGAACTGGACCATGAGGGTGTGAAGCTATAGCACTGACCACTGAACCACGAGATTGGCCAGCTCACCAGCATACTTTTTTATTTCATTTTACTATCTGTACAAACTTGGCATTTTTCTCTGGGGACAAGTAATTGCTGATTGCTTCACTTCCTTTCGAGAAAACATATCCATAAATTGTCCCCGACACTATAAAGAAGCATTATTAAATCAGATATACTGCTATGGACTGGCTTCCCAACCAACATGTACCTGGCCTTGGTCCCCTCTGCTGCCTGGGATAGGCTTCAGGCCTCCTATGACTCTGATCTGGATAAGTGATTATAGGATGGATGGATGGATGGATGGATGGATGGATAATATCAGATACAAATGAGTTTCAAAGAAAATTTACACTGGACAAAATACTATGATCCAAACAAATTCATCTCGGGAGGTCCAGTTAGTTCAGGGGCACTTCCCGTTGACTGGCTTGATCTTGTAGCTGGTATCAAGATTCAGATTAAAATGGTTTCATTCACTGATCTTGACAGAGAAGCAGATAGCAGAATGAATTTCAGGTATCTGCTTGACATATCAGCAAGCTGAAAGTTCTCGTCTGACGGTAATCACACCGTGCCACATCTCTCCAGGCAAAATATATTCTGTCATCATGCATAATCATATCTCTGTTTTCAACTCAATGATCTCTCCACAACAAGTTACATAGTCAGTTGTGAAGGACGTTATGCACGGCCATCCTCCGACTTACTTAATTCCCAAGGTCCTGATTTAAATAAACAAAAGAACTACAATGTTCAGCACTTAACAACGAGATACAGTGTACACTTATCCCTTTACATCAAATAGAACACTGCGTGCCTAGCAACACTGTGTAGGAGGTGTTTGCTGCTAATCACTTTAGAATACCTTTGGGCCCTTTCAGAGTTTAGTTCCACCCCCTCTATGACCAAACAGTTCTAAAAAATCTCAATAGCCCACACCCAAAAAATAAACCCTTTCAAAATATTCATTCTTCATGCTTCTATATTATTATTTTAATGCTTAATCCCTTGGTTTAATGAGACAGTTTCACAAAATGTTATTTTGTACAGCCACACATTGCTATGTTTAAGCTGACTGTAAGTAGTGGCTTGAGGCTTCAAAACCCATGGTGGATGGGAGTATCCTGAACGACCAATCAATGCTCACCTTAAATAAAGCTTCAAAACTCATGGTGGGTGGGAGTATCCTGAACAACCAATGAATGACCACGCTAAATAAAGTTTCAAAACCCATGGTGGGTGGGCGTATCCTGAACAACCAATCAATGCTCACGCTAAATGAAACTTCAAAACCAGTGGTGGGTGGGAGCTATTGCCAGCATTGCCAGGTGAGAGTCATATGATTTGTGCATAATTTTATTTGCTGGACAATTCAAATTATGAATTGCTGCTGAAAATCCTCTGGATTATCCAAATTTTAAATTCTGGGTGGTAAGAAAATGTTGCTCTGGTCTGTTTATATTGAAATGCTTCAAAGCTTCCTATGAATTGTGTAAAACAATTCATATTCATACAAATTGCAGACCTGCACACATGGACTTTAAAAGCAAACAGGCCTGGGAGAAAATCCCATTGCTTCTACAATAGGCATGTGATGAGAATCGAGAAGAATGCCTGGCAGAAATTCATGAGGTTTCGCAATGCAAAATGACCTTGGAGACTTAGAATTTTATTCAATGCAATGGTCTGCATGAGTAATGACTGGTAATATTGTAGTCTGGTTGAGAATTACACCTAGTAGGGTATCCCTGTAGCTATTTTTGACCAAGATAAGTTGGGTGGGTAATTAGTACTAGAACAAGTGGAAAACTGCTGAATGTTTCTGGCTTTAATGCTTTCTGAAATATCTTTAATTTTTTTAAAGAGACTCCAGCTTATAGACTGCTAAAAAATGAACACCAAATATATAGCCAAATTAGTGTGATGCCCACTGTCAATTATTTTGTGGTGTTCAAAATAAAATCAGTATTATGTTAGTAAATACTACTGTATGTGTATGTATCATGTAATAAACATTAGCAATTTTAATGATAGCATTCACAATTAAATACCTCATAACACTTTTATCGCAGAGGCTGAAATGTTTGGCAGCCAAACAAAGAAGACAGAGCAGAGCAGACACACTGGACAAAAGTGAAATGCTCTGTGACATGTAATCTTTGAAAACATTCTTTAAGTGCACTTTCCTGCTCATGAGCATGAAAGGACACATACAAGAGTTTCTACAGGGGTCAGATGGAACACGCTGGTGATTACCTTCCACAATGGTAGCCTCAATAGGTCCTCCTTTCTTACTCCTTTGATCGACAGTGCAGTGCAGTAAACCTTAACAAGAGCCTCTCGAGAGACTGGACAACAAATCCATAATGCTTTGACTTGCACCGTAGGTCAAAGCTGCGTTATGCCATCGACCAAGTGTGACAGTATTCCATCATGTGACGGAAAAGTTGGAGGGGCTAAAATGACCAAAGACCCTGCTATTGGGGAGTAACGGGCAGTGATGGACATGCCACGTTTCTAATCAGCACAAGCTCTGGCTCGTTTTCTCTTTACTGGTGAAGTAAAATATGACACGATGACAGGTGGTTTTACAAGGAGTTAGGGACACCTACCCCTGGCAGAAAGCTTCTTAGTGTTGATGATCTTGGCAGCATACTCCTGCCCAGACAGGACTTTCAGGCATCTGCGCACCACAGAAAAGGCTCCCCTGGAAACATGGAGGACAAGCGTCAGCCAAGCTCAACAAGCAGCACACATGTTGTAGAGGTCTTCTTCATTTTCAAAGCAGTCATATTTACTGTATGTCATATTTTACCAGCAGTCTTGCCGTCGTCTTGGTCGAGTACCTTTCAGCTGGCAGTTAATCATATTGGTGTATATTTAAGCTGACCGTAACTCATACCACCATCTTTAAATAACGGGAACAATGAATATGTAAATCAAAAGTTTGCCTGCTTGTTGTCAATATCACATATCACATTACAAGGTTGATCTCTGTATCCAGCTTCTTGATATGTGCGGTGACGGATGGTTAAACTCACCTGAATATTTGAAACTAAACATTCAATATACAGAAGAAAACAGCCGAGTTTATAACTTAAACATTTAAGGATTGTATATATGACGTACCCATAAGGGATCAAACAATTTTTTTTAATGGATCTAATGTTTAATTTCTGCTGCACTGGACTCGAAACCTCAGAATGAAGATAGTGTACAATAATGGAGATGTTTCTCATTGAATGGAAATGTGGACTGTGGTTTAGTTATTGAATGTTTGATAAAATGCAAGGTTCCCACATTAGAGGGAGTTCCTCTATAAAATGTTAAACGCCCGCTTGCTTGTGCTCACAGTATGGGTACTTCTGCATTTCATTTCTGTTTTATGCATTCGCACGGTGACCACAGGCACAAGGCTTGAATCTGATTGGTGCAGGTGCTAGCAGGGAAGCCTCCAACTGTACCCCCAGCAGGTGGGGTTGGTATCTTTAAGGTGGAGAAACAGGACGTATGGGGGTGTTGTGTTAAAGCAAGCTCAGTAGACCACACATCAAACTAATTCTAATTTTACGTGGTATAGGGGTATGGTGTTGGCTGAATAACAAAGTTCTGGTTTGTTGGCCCAGGTGACTAGCTATCAGTCACTGTTGTATATTGTTGCTTATATTGCTATATGTCTTTGAGACAAGATTATTCCACTTTCCTTGTCAATGTTGCTCTTACATAATTGTTATAGCAGTTGTTTCCCTAGCTTGATTGCGGTTGGTTTTACATCGGTAATTAAGTATTCTTGTATTCTTTGTGGGTGGCTGTTACCCACTTACATGATAAGAAATATAATTTTACTCCACTCCCAGTGAAGACCAGTATGTTATTAATATTCACTGTGAGTCATAACCAGACCTACCCACATTTCATAACAATTTCTTCTGGCAATGGAGTTGTGATTTAGAATTGTACTGGAATTGTAGTGATTTATCATGATATAAAATCAATGCTTCTCTACAATGAGCTCAAGAAGCTATATTGCCTCAAGCTGCATTGTTTTCTTCAGCTAGCAAGAAGTGGCACACAGAGAATTGTAAGCTCTGCACAAGAGGGATTTTTCACCTTTAAGTGCACGCCATTTAGTCTTTGTAATGCCCCGATGGTTTGAACGATTTTGTGATGCCATCCATCTATGGCGTACCTTGTCAGTGTGCTAAACCAGCACGCCAACAAACTAACCAAGGATCACAAATTCACTTGTGCACCGGCACCTGTGCACTAATTCTTATTTAGTGCTGGTGCACAAATGGCCACAGTCCCAAACCGAGAAGGAAAATGGTTGGCTTTTACTTTCTTAGGATGATCTGAAACTGCATATAACAAAATGTGAGCTTTCTTCTAAGTCAGAGGTTTACGAGCTGTACGTAACTCTTCTATATTATCAAGAAAAAAACAAAAAATTTTCAGTAGTGAAAAAATGAACAGTTGCAAGATAAAGTTTTGCCGGCACCCACTCCTGGTGGCATGCTTTCTATGGCCAGCACCCCCACAATGTTTTTTGCTGGCTCCCACTCCCATGCTTTTTTTTCCATCCTCAGAAACTCCTCCCAGTCACATGCTCTTTTTCACCCACACCCCCCCCACTTTCCTTGCATTGCCCCTCCCCCAAGGCTCACATCTTTTGAGACCTGACGTTTGTTGCTCTTCATGTCCAACTGATTGGCCACCTGTTCTAAGTCATCCACCTTCAAGCCACCTATCTTGGTTAGGGTTGCAGGGAGGCCTGGACCCTACCCCAAGCAGCACAGGGCACAAGGCTGGGGTACTATAGTTCATTGTAGGGCACATACGCAATCGTTCACTATAGTCAATTTTTAACCAGTCAGCCTAGTCGGATGTCTTTGGACTGTAGGAGGAAATCTGAGTACCCAGTAGAAACCCATAAGACCCAGGGAGAACACATAAACTCCATATACACAGAGTGGAGACAGGATTTGAACCATCAACCGTGGATGGGTGATGTAACAGAGTTACTCACCAAGCCACTATACATCCCAGTTCCAGGTAATTTCCCAGTTAACTCTTAGAATACAGCTTTGAAAATTGATTGTCTGTGGCAGAGTTCATAGTTGTCTTGCTACTTACGTAAGTACTCAAAGTTAATTTGGACTTGATAAGTACTCAGAGAAAGAATGTAGTGTAAATACAATTACACAGCAAACGTTTCACCTACAAATGTAGTCCTCGTATTCCTGACCTTTTCCAGTTGCAGGCAATGCAATGGATTCAGATTAAGATAACAATGACAGTGAAGATGGTGTCACTGCCCAAGCAGACAAAAATCCCTCTCTGCTTATCGGTGTCAATCACCAAAGACCCATACTGAATTGGCGGGGGCGTCAACTAGATTTTACCCAACTAGAATTAAAGATACCTACACACAGATCTGCCTTTTGTTTATTAAATATAAGAATAGACAATCATACAGTTAATAATGCAGTATCCAGTAGTACCTTGCCTGAGCTCAGCTCAACAATTAGATTACGAAGCGTTTTGGCTTTCTTGCACTGAATTGCCATACCCAAATGGAATTATGTAAGGAGATCGCCTGGTTCCTGCAGCACAAGGAAGGAGAGGGAGAAGCACCAGGGCTGAAAGCCAGCCAGGGTCAAACGTCTCACAGCCCTCCTCTTACCACTGGTCTCAGCATGCATTCCTCAGCTAATGTCAGAAGCATCGCAGGTTCTCCAAGCACGTAAGATCGGCTGCTTTCCTCTCCTTTGTGTCCTTTAATCCAGAACTACAGCCTTTGAAATGCTAGCCATTCACTTTTCTCAGGGCTCTGACAAGACAACACGCACAAACACACACACACACACCGACATACACGTACACACACCCGCATACGTACAGAAAAAAACTTGTCACATCCTCCATCACACGCATGCATCCATGCATGTATGACCAGATTGTAAATTATTCCATAGATATCCCATTCCAAAGAAACAGAGACGGAGAGAAATTAATAAAACAATTCAACATTCCAGCGCGAGCTCTCACATTGTTGCCAGAGCATCACGTATTATTTGCAGAGGACATTTATTTACTGAGTCCAGAGAAGAGATACGATGCATTTATTTTTATATATTCACAGCGTACGTGGTTATCAAAAAATGAAAAGCCTGCTTTTAGATGAGACGGGGAAGCATGTACGTACTTCACAGAGAGACTGTTTCACACAGCAGAACATTAAATATTTAAGTTCTGTCTCCTCATTTTATTCCACCCTACTGAATGAAATCCCTGCAGATTAAATTATGGGTCAATCAGCTAGCAGCCAGCAGCGAAGCTTCCTGTGCTAAGGCTGGGATACACACGTAATGTTTATTTGCAAACAAAGTGACGCGCCGCCTTCACACAATGACATATTTTTAAAAGAAGCTGTACGATTTCCTGCAAGGAAAAAATTAAGCAAACCGTGGTGTTTCTTTATAAATAAACCATGGTCACTTATGTTTCCATCACTTCCCTATTGCTATACTTACTCCTTGTACTTTTTTGGCTTTTTTCTGACATTTTAACACCCAACTTGCTATGTTTTTCTTTCCCTAAAAAATCAAACGATTCCTATCATCGTTGTGACTAAAATAATTTCTATTCCAAGCCAACTTTCCAGAATTCACCTTAACAACTTTGCCGTCATATTCTCCTACGCAGCACAATTCGATGGATCTTAAACACAAGACAGACTGATAGCGCGCTAAAATTTATTATGGTCGCACTAAAATTACAGATTGCCACATTCTTGTTTGCAGGTATTTGGATCTATAATGAACCTGGAGGATGAAGTGCCATTAGTGAACTTACTTGCCCAGTTCTTCAAAGAGCTGGTATTCCTCAGAGAATCGGGTACAGGTGATGGTGGCCATGCTGGATTTGTGTTGATGTCGATCGGTATATTTCAAGATATGCTTACGATGTTACTGTTTTGGAAAGAGGAGGCTAACGTTGTGTGGAACCCTAGCTATGAAACGAGAGGTTCTATCACTTTCCCAGTCTCCGGAGTGGAACTGAGAAGAGAGAAGCTAGATGGCAGGTTTGCTCCAATGCTGCCCCCCTGCATCTCTTGTCCAATCCTAGCCAACATTGCTCATGAATACACAGCCCAATTGTCATGGCAACTGCATCCTCTCCACACACTTCACCCAGGCAGACAGACTGGCTCATATTCACACATTCAAGAAGAAGCACTCCTACATACACTAAACACAGATACACATACGCACGCACAAAGACACACAAATTTTGCGCACATATTTTAAAATAACATTATTCATTTAAGCTACCGTTTCCTGGGCAACAGAAAATAAGTAAATTCACTTGGATTTCCCCGATGCTACTAATTTACAGTCAAGCAGTTGCCTTGGTGATGTGAAGAAACAAATATTAACTTTAAATTACTGGATATTTATGTAACATACAGTACATTGCATATCTGTTAATTCTTCATATTTATATTGGTCACATACTTCCAGGGATGATGAAAACTTCCAAATCAGTCCAAGTCAAAGGTACCAGATTTTTCTGACTGAGGAAAAGAATCACCGCGTTAATAGAACCAGAATATCTTAATTTTTTACACTTGACCAGACTGATGTTTATAACATATTTAAAAACAGTATGACTTTAATAGTAGGTAAAACTACATAACTCCCGTTTTGTAAAGTGGGAATCTCAATTAATATTTAATTTTTCAGTGTGACAGGCATCCTGGGACTTTAAAAATTCACAGAGACATATCTGTCATCGATGCAGATCCACTATTGTTGATGTTTTGAATTTGTTGACTTGTATTTGTTTGGCACTTTGGGCTGCATAAAGTATACAAGTATGGATTTCATTGGACTGTGTATACATGACAACAATGTATCTCGAACCTTGAACATGTATTTGTCAGTTTATGCTCTCTCTTTCAATACCAGGTCACATGCATGAGATCAATAATCACATCTCTGGCCCTTGAACCATCAGACTTTACCTCAGAGACAAAATATATCATTATGTTTAATGTTTAATTAATATTTGGCGAGGCAGAAATATGAGACCCTTGCTTCTGAGTATGGAATGGCAATCAAATGTTATTTCTCCAAGCTTTTATTATGTCCTCCATTCTCATCCGTATCACCATATTTGGTGGTTCCATGTCACTTCCATTCCCTTTAACTGTCCTGTCCCTTTAATGGTCCTTTCTACTGCCTTTAATTTTTCAAAACCTCAAATTCCTTCATTATTTTGCCACAATGTTATGTTTTATCTTGGTGCTTCATTGAACTGTAACAATTACTTTTTAAAGTCAGGTACTAAACTTTAAATAGTTCAGTACGATTCAGCTGTGTGGAAAGAGTTGTTTTACCATTGATTTAAAATCTCCACTTGAACATGAAGTCAAAATAATTTTAATTTCACTCTCCACTAGAATTTATTTTAATTCGGAGACCCAGGGATTCATGGCTACTCTATATGCCAGCTGAAGGTCAGATCAGATGCTCCATGACAGGATGAGCTTAAGGCTCAATGGCATATTGAAGCTTTTGTTGATGCGTTACAATCAAGAAAAGTGTCTCATTTGGCACAAGGCAGGAAGTCTTGCAGAGAAAGCTTTGAAACAAGCACTTCAGCATGTCATCTGTTAAGGCATAAATACACATTTTCCATGTAAAGAGGCAGTGTGTGGGGGGGGAGTATGAGATTCTAACAGGAACCAGAACCAAACCTTTGAAACAATCTCAATTAACAGGCCATAAATGGTCACATGACATTACAGCCCCAAAACCGATCATCTTCAATAAGAAAAACGTGAATAAAAATTATGACGGGAGGCAGACATTCTGGTCATTATCCAGAGATCAAGGGGAGAAGCCAAGGATCTATTACCTGAACTGTTGCATTTTGTGTTTTTAAACTTTAATGTATAAAGTGTTTAATGTACGACTTCCACAAAACGTATACATTTTCTTTAAATAACCCATGGTGAAGGATAATCCTGAAGGTTAGCGGTTTGAATCTTGTGGCCAGCAGAGTAACTAAATCACTATGAGGCCTTTGAACAAAGTGTTTTACCCTAAAACTGCTTCCGGGTCAGATAATGGCTGACCCTGTTCTCTGACCTCAGGCTTTGTTCTCACCTGTGTGTGTCCTGAAGTGCAACAATGGGGTCTTTGAAAAACTGAAGAATTCCTATGTCCCTGTACAAGTGGCTAATAAAGCACTATTTCATTTACTAATATATGTCCAATCAGAAAAATTTGAACTGGAAATGAAATCTAATTTTGTTTAAAAAGTACTTTTTGTAAGAAGCCCTTTTCCTGGAAGCAGAGCGTCTTCAAACCTTTGACAAACAGATATGAATGGCTTGCATGAGGTGTGATTGAGACATCTGACAATCAGATATCAATGGCTCACATACGGTAAGGAATCGTTATATGATATAAATGCTATTGGGAGAGGCAAGAAAGTGAGTCTTCTTCAGTACCATCGTATTTAGTTAACAGTTCCTGTAGTCATTCTAAAACATGTTTCTGCATTTGGTGAAACTTTGAAACAGCAGTGTTTAGTCAAAGATTATAATGATAACATTGCATCCATATTGAGTTCAGTCAGTCGCTGCAATCTAAATGAGTAACAGCTGGGAAAAGAAGGCTGCATCCTTTTAGAGGAGGTCAGTACAAACCTGAGCACAGACATGCATTCCCACACTCAGGGCAGTTTATAATCTGTAACACACCTAAGCCATTGGCCGTTGAATTGTGGGTGGAAGTCAGAGTGCTCTGAAGTTTCCCACGCAAACAAGGAGAGAGTGTGCAAAGCCCACGAGGACGACAAGACCTAAGAGGACGGACATAGCATGAAACGTGATGTAAGTTATATCCTAAATAATCAGTATATGTGAATCCGCGATTCAGCTCGCTTGAGAATTTACACATTTGGAATCCTTCATTTATCCTATCATGCACGGCAGTTATTTCAGTCGACGATGAACGTTTTTAATTGCAATATGTAAACTTTTTTTAATGTTCTTTCAGCTTGCATTGTGGAAGCTAATTCTGCTTGTGTTAATTGTTCCAGGCAAAGAAAGGAAACTGAATTGTGTGGTAGATAGCTCCCACGATTTAGTGACATGGTTCCAAGTTGGCAAATTTACATTTGCGTTGAAATGTTTTTTTTCAAAGAAGATTCTTAGATAATTTTGCACTTAGAACATTTTCTACCTGGGCCATGAAGCTTTGTTCAAAATCTGCTTGATTTCAAGGTCTCTGCTTCCCAGGATGGGCTCCTAGCAAGATCAGCAGTATTGTAAAACCAACTACATTGCCAAGCAGTCTCGAATCTTAACATATTATCTATTCCTCTGTTATTCTTTTTTGCTAGTTCAAACCTAAACAATATGAATTAATTTTAGGTTCTGTTAAACAAAACTGGCTGGCTTTGTTCTCTGCCATTCTGGGGGTCTGTTCCTGTTTTAGTTGTCCTTGTGGCGATTGGTATGCAGCCCACTGACATTGTGATTCCAGCTCAGGTAGAACTGCTGATTCGATTGCCCCTTAGCCAGAGACCTTTATTTTGCTGAAATAAAAGTGTGTTTGCCTGTAAATCCATTAGATACACACGTGCTCCATATTAAGGGCTGGGGGGTCTTTTCACATCATGCCATCTGCTGTCACAGTGCTGAGGGATAAACCTCAGTCATTTAACAGAAGCTCCCTGCTGCTCCCTAGTGTTGTCTGTCAGTATAGCAATTTGGTCCATTAATTTAATTCACCTTTTGTTTTTTTTTTTTGTTCAGGTCTACATAGCCTGAAAGTGGCTTCAGTCTGAGATCACACTACAACAAATTCTCCCCTCTTTCTAATGCTACTTTGGAGTGTGAGATGAAACAGGAAGTGAAATAAAGAAATAAAGGTCACTCAGGGTGAACTGTGTACCAGGCTGTTTTAAAATGCACTCCCAGAGGCCAGTATTTAATCCATCAGTTACTTGCCTAGAATTGCTGATTGCGACTCACCTGGCCCTGCATTCTCCCATGGACTTCTCTGATTCCCATTTCCTGACAAACTCTGATATCTCCGTGAGAACATAAAAGTCTGAGTCATAAAAAAAAGGCACAGCTGGCCTTTGTTTCACTTCTGTTTAGCATGGGTGACTGGGGGCATGGGGCAGTTTGTCAGTGCCGCAACGTGCCTCGGGTTCGATCTCAAAGCGCCACTGGAGATGTTTCCACTGAAACAGGCTCCAGCTCTGCACGGATCTAGAAAATTCTAGAAGAAAAAAAAATGTGGTGACCTTTAGGTTCAGCTCACTGGGGCCATCAAGCATGGCAATAAATCCAAAGCTTCAGGCATTGCTCTGTGACATTTACCCCATATCTCTGACCCCTGTGGAAGCTTAACCGTGGTTCCTTTGTTGTGCTGCAGCTTAAATTATGTGGAACATGAGAAATTACACAAATCCTTGAAAAATCCCAATCAAAAGACTTATGATATATGTGTGCGAAAGACAAAGAGCGACGGCATGTTCTGCTGTGCCTGTTACCATCGCTGGGCTAATTAGGTATGACAGCCATAAACATGTTATCGCTAGCCTGCTGAAAACAAGTTCTACATGCTGAGATTGATGCACTTTAAAGTTAAGCACTGTGGAATGCAGCTCGAAAGCGAGCCTACAGGCTCTGTAATAGGCTGTGACGGAGAGCTAGAGATGGCTTGAATGTTAAATGATGTTGCTGGGAAACCAGATGATGTTCCTCCACTATTATTTTGGGTGCCTCAAAATGGTACCCCCTGCACTCTACATTACAAGCCCTTATTGGTTACTATCTGACTGATGTGGGGGGAAGAGAAACAGGCCTGGTAATATAACAGATTCCATTAGTGGTTTTGGGCTGTGTGTCCACAGTACTTCAGAGGATGGAGGGAGCATTGCAGTGTGGAATGGAATTTCAGGGCCAGACACTGACGTCTTACATCACCAGAGGTGTGGCTTCCATTCTAATCCCCCCATGTGTGAAGTTTGGTTTACGGGCTTCTTCCAGGTACTCCAGTTTCCTCCCACAATCCCAAAACATGCCCTTCTGTCATTTAGTGTCTCTAAATTGCCAGTAGTGTGCGTCCAGAGGTGGAATCTCATCCAGGACGTCCCCTGCCTTGTGCTTGAGATTAGAGTCAGACTCACCTTAACACTGTACTGGATAAATGGTTTGGGGGATGTATGGATGAAACAGAAGAAGCAAAGTTTTTCCTCTTCATTGCTGTTGGAAAGGGGACAATTTTTAGCCTGGACACACAAGTGTGAAAAAGACAGTGGTTTTAAAGCCATACTTTAATACTGTTTCTTCAAACAAAACAGTCTGTTTGCACCTCACTCTGAGTCTGGTGAGGAGGAATTGTCTGAAGTAAATATTTAAGGTCTTGTGAGCAATATTGGCAGAACCACCTACCTTGTTGTTTAGTTCCACAACAATGTGTATACTTGCTAAGGGAACAGAAAGACAATTGGTCTGCCATGCAAAAAGCATTAAGAACCTGAGGTAAGCCGGAGAATTATATTTAATGAAATATAATTAAAACCTGAAAAATGTATTACTACTAAAGGAGGTAAAGTTCTTTGCAAGATGGCCCTAATTATCTCAGATTAATGAATACTGGTTGTGCTTAACTTACAACATACTGTATATTTTATTTGTTTGGAAATAGGAAACTGGAGACCTTTATTTAACAGTGACTGGAAAACAGTGGATAAAAAACATGTTTAACTGCACGAAAGTTACAGGGCAAATGCCCATCCAACCATCCTGACGTTTAAGTATGAATGTATATGTTTATAGAGGTATGCTTTGGGCTCCTGCCATCCTGTCCAGGATAAGCGGTTGGGGGATGGATGGATGGATGGATGGATGGATGGATGGATGGATGGATGGATATTTATCCAGGTAACAATCTCATTATTTATAAATGGAATAACATCTTCTTGCAATCCAAGAATTATGATTACAATCCCCTGTCACCTTTATGCTTTATAAGCAGCACGTTTGTTCAGCCGGCATGACAAAGCTTTAACATACACCGTAAAGGTGCATGGCGTACAGCACGTTGCCCTCCATCCCTTAGGTTATGAACCGTCCTTATTTTAAACTGTAAAAGGGATCGCAGGGCACATATTGTCCTAGTCCGTCTCACTTTTTGCATGAATTATGAAAATTGTGTGTTTTGATAGTATGCAAACAGCTAGCCTGCAGTCCGAAGGCTAGCTGATGATGATTGTCAACCCTGTGTCAAGATCCCTTTCCAAATAAGGTCACTTGGCATTTTCTACGTCGTGTTTACGGTGATTATAAAATAACACTGGGCAAAGGATAATGACTCCACTGTTCATTTAGTTCTACCTCTCAACCATCACCTCCTTCATCAAACCCCAGTGAACTAAGGTCCAGCTCTGTGCTTTGGGACAGAAAGGTCACCCCCCATCCCAACTGACATGTGAGAATGCAGCCTAGCTGCACTCTGTGCCAGGCTTTTAGCACGGAAAACAGAATCTCGCTGTGCTGACAGCCTGACCCACTGCTCGATGTCACATTGCATCATTTTCACGTTTTCAAAGGCAGTCGGTAAACTACTTTTCAGTGCCTGAATGATTTCATTTTAAAATCAGCTGTTGCTGTAGGGGAACGCTCTTGTTCTCACTATGCAAAATTGGATAACTTAAGAGCCGGGAAAATGGCTGAATTGATGCGTACACTGCATGCTGTACATCTGTGTGTGTACGTGTACTATAAGGTGTCATGGTGGCTCAGTGGGTAACTCACGCTTCCAAGGTCAGGGGTTCAAATTTTAAGTCAACATACTGCACACATATTTGGCCATAAAAACAATTGATCTTTAAAAAACACAAACTTATGCAATACTACCGAGCCAGTGTTCCCATGGCTATTTACCAGACTGTAGGATTCACTGTAGCCTTCCATATCTGACCATCCAGAATGTTATGGAAAATATCCATCCATCCATCCATCCATCCATCCATCCATCTTCCAAATGCCTTACCCTATGCAGGGTCACGGGGGGAGGGGGGCTGGAGCCTAACTCAGGCTCCAGGCAGCTTAGGGCACAATGTGGGGGTTCAAGGGACACTTTGGAGGGAGTGAGAAAATAATTATACAGAAATATATACAACAATTTGAGCATTCGTTGCCAAGGGCAGAAAACTGTATCATGTAAGCCAGCTTTATTCAGTATTAACTCATCAGACAACACTAAACATGGAACAAAATGTCTGAGAAAGCAGGGAGAGACAAAAATGTACATGTGCTATGTTTGATAGCTCCTGACACCCTTGGTCTAAGCAATGAATGGTTTTAGGATGGCAAGGGTAACACGGAATAGATGTCATCGGGGAGCAAAACACAAGCTTGTGTAGTTCCTGTGTGGGGCAACTGTGGAGTAGGTGTTGTTGCTGAAGTAAGACCTCAGACTGGAAGATGATTGTAAAGTTAATCTTAATCTCCTAAACACTGCAATCTCAACAGATTTGCTTAAAGTGTCCTCGAGAAGAAATTGGCTGACATGTTTACCAGCAACCCATCCCATCTGAGGTTTAATCTGCCTTATGCCCTGTGATTCCTGGGATAAGCTCCAAGACCATTACCAGATAAGCAGCATGGATGAATGGATGGATTGATCTATGGCCAATATAAATGGCTTCCATTATGTGTGTAAATAATATTCACAAACACTCCCAATAAGGATGTTCTAAAGCCATTGCAAGCCTATGTGTCAAAATTAGATGCTCTAAGAAACAATCTAGATGAAATTTAAGCAACCAACGTTTGAAATTCAAACTTTGTGATTGTGAAAATTCTGGAGTGCAAATTATGCATGAAAAAACACGTAAGCCATATCTTGCAAATCTTGCATAAAGGAAGCACGATAAATATCAGAATTAATGAGTGTCCCTTTACACCAGTCAGAAACACAGGAATGACTCAAATAATAGATTTTTCTGCTTGTCATTGGTTCCACGTGGTTCTAACCAAAAGCATCCAGCTATGTTTTTATTGAACTCCATTCCTGGTGCAGGTTCACAGTTTATGCTTTTACTCAGGTATCTTCCACCGAGTTTTCTGATCATCAGACATGTAAATCACCACAGCAAATCCAAGAAATGCACTTTTCAGTAAAGGCCATGAATTCCCGCAGGACAGTGGCTCAGGTCAGCAGTGTGAAAAATTGAAGGTCATGTGCACCAGCCATGAGAACCGGCCACACCGTGGCTCTCAAATCCGTCCCTGGTGGTGCCAAAGAGCCTCTTTAATGTTGGTGCCTCCATCTGCGCTGAAACCTCCCATGGTATTTGAGAGACCAGGTCAGCAGCTTCAAGTCACCAAAGTTGATGAAGATTGCTCCAAATGTAGCAGTTAGGAATCATGTTTGCTGTGGCTGCAGGGCAGATTTACATCATGTGGGTTCTGTAACCATGGAAAACCCATCCCTTCATCCAAGCATCCAGGCGCTTACTCTGCATGACGATTCCTTTTGCCAAATACTAATTCGCACCAGTTCATAACATTCAGTAGAGCCTTTGCAAAATGGGAGCAATGTCTCACCTGCCATTGTGCTTATCGCAAGCCACATGATTTATTTTGCAATTCTTGTAGGTATTCATGTCAAGGAAGAACAGGAAAATGAATTCAATTCAATTCAATTCAATTTTATTTATATAGCGCTTTTAACACGGAGCGCGGTCACAAAGCGCTTTACAT